>UESW01004709.1:322092-672349 GCA_900491605.1 Calamus simplicifolius | reverse complement strand
GAACCCCCTCGCCACCGACGGTCCGATCCACCTCGTCGATCTGGTGGCAGGCATCGAAGCCCCGTCCCTGATGAGAGCAAGCTCACACCCCTTCTCGCCCCCCGATCTCACATCCTTATGGAGATCGAGGGCGAGCCTTATCTCCAGCGCCCTCCTCCTATGAAGAAAGGTCCCCCCCATGACAAGAGCCGTTATTGCCGATTCCATTGGGATTACGGCCATGACACCGACAGTTGCTTCAGCTTGAAGTGTGCCATTGAAGAGCTCATCCAGCGGGGCTACCTCGGCAAGTATATCCATAAGGCATTGTAACCGCTACCGGCGCTCATGGGGCCTCCACCCGTTCAGGCTGCTATCGACAACACCCCCACGAAGCAGACGGTCGGGATGGTATCTTGGGGGGCGGCTTCCCCATCTAAGCGGCCGAGGGAGGAGGAGGCGCCGGGTAATGTAGTTCTTGGAGGGGGATCGGCAAATGTTGAGAATGTAAATAATGAAGGCATCGCCGTCTCTATGACGATCGCCAAGCACCCTGTAAAGAGGATATTAGTTGATAGTGGCAGCTCAGCTGACATCCTTACCTATGACGCATTTGTTAGGATGGGTTTATCTGTTGACTCTCTTCAGCCTGTGGCAACCCCCCTGGTCGGATTCACAGGGGATTCAGTAAGGGTTGAGGGTGAGATATCCCTACCTGTGATAGCCGGGATACCGCCGCACCAAAGCACAGTGATCATGAAGTTCCTGGTAGTGTGAGTCCCTTTGGCATACAACGCCATCCTCGGGCGTCCAGGTTTGAATCTATTGGATGCGATTATCTCCACCCGGCACCTGCTGGTGCAGTTCCCTACTAGCAAAGGTGTCAGGGAGATGAGGGGCAAGGTCGGCTCAGTCCTGCCCTGCTATCATGCAGCATCAAGTCCTTTGGAGGCAGAGTCGGTCCCCGAGGCGCCCAATCCCAGGGAGTCTGGCAAGGGGGGAGAGCCGGCCGAGCACCTCCTAACCTTTCCCCTCGGGGACGATCCAGCAAAGACCGTGCGTATCGGCGGACTCCTTCTCCCGGAAGACTGTGATCGCCTCCTAGCCTTCCTGCGGGCCAACTCAGACGTTTTTGCTTGGTCAGCGTCTGACATGCCTAGTATCCCTTCAGAAGTAATCACCCACAAGCTCAATATCGATCCGAAGCACCATCCAATCCACCAAAGGAAGAGAAGCTTCGCTCCCGAGTGGCAAAAAGCCATCGATGAGGAGGTTAACAAGCTGCTCAGTGCTGGCCACATCCGAGAGGCGCATTACCTTAGCTAGCTGGCTAATGTGGTTATGGTACGAAAGGCAAGCAGGAGCTGAAGAATTTGCATTGACTTCACCGACCTCAACAAGGCATGTCCGAAAGACAGTTTTCCCCTGCCAAGGATAGATCAGTTGGTAGTTTCCACCTCCGGCCACGAGCTCCTCAGCGACGAAGAGCACACCTCCTTTGTGACAGAAAAAGGCATCTATTGATACAAAGTGATGCCCTTCGGTCTCAAGAACGCGGGGGCAACCTATCAGAGATTGATGAACAAAGTTTTTCAGGACCAGCTGGGCCGAAACATGGAGGTCTATGTGGACGACATGCTGACAAAAAGCACCTGTGCCTCCAACCACGTCTCCGACTTAGAGAAAACTTTCAACAACCTCCATCGCTTTCAGGTCAAGCTGAATCCCAAGAAGTGTGCCTTTGGGGTTACGGTGGGTAAGTTCCTGGGTTTCATGGTGACTCAGTGGGGGATCGAGGCAAACCCAGAGAAGATCAGCACCATCCTCGACATGAGGTCACCATCGAGCAAGAAGGAAGTACAACGACTAACGAGAACGGTGGTAGCTTTAAGTCGTTTCCTCTCCAAATCAGCCGAGAGGTGCTTGCCCTTCTTCAAGGCCCTGCGGAAAGTAAACAACTTCGAGTGGACGAACGACTTCCAGAAAGCATTCAGTGGCCTGAAGGCGTTTTTATCTTCTCCGCCGCTCCTGTCCAAGCCAAAGGACGGGGAGAGTCTTTTCCTCTACCTTGCCGCCTCTCCCGAGGCTGTTAGCTCAGTCTTGGTGCGTCTTGACGCCGACAGAACCTAAAGACCCGTTTATTATGTGAGCAAGGTGCTCCACGATGCGGAGTTCAGGTACTCCAAGATAGAAAAAATCATCTTCGCCCTGATCGTCTCCGCTCGACGTCTCCACCCATATTTTTAAGCCCATCCCATTGTGGTGCTAACGGACCAGCCCCTCTGAGCCATCCTGGCCCATCCAGACACCTCAGGCCGACTCGCCAAGTGGGCCATTAAGCTAGGAGAGTTTGACCTCTCCTTCCAAGCACAGCCGGCCTTGAAGTCTCGAGTCCTGGCTGATTTCCTAGTCGAGTGCACTTGGGCGGATGAGGAGACCAGGGAGGTTTCCGTGGAGCAGCACGAGTCCGAGCCGAGCGATGATGGAGAAACTTGGATCCTCCATGTAGACGGTGCTTCAAACTCTCAGGGAAGCGGTGCCAGCCTCATTCTCACCGGACCGGGTGGAGAGAGAGCAGAATACACCCTACGATTTCTATTCAAAGCCACCAATAACCAAGCCGAGTACGAGGCCCTGCTGGCAGGATTAAGGCTAGCCTAAGAGTTCGGAATAAGGCATCTCAGAGCTTTCACTGACTCGCAACTCGTCTCCGAACAAATCAACGGAGAGTACGAGGTGCGTGACCCTGCTATGACTCAATACCTGGGCAAGGTTCAGCTCTTGATCTCCCCGTTAGCTTATTTTAGCATCAGTTACATTCCCCGGAGTGAGAACGCCAAGGCCAACATCCTTTCCCGCCTAGCTATCTCCGCTGACGGCATCGTAAGAGACGCCTACATTGAATGCCTAGAAAGGCCCAGCATAGCAGATGGCGAGGAAGTCCTCCCGCTCACCCAAGAGCCTACATGGATGGATGCCTACGTCTGCTATCTCACTGACAGCACCCTCCCTAATGATCGCAATGAAGCCAAGCTGCTCAAGTGGAGGGCTTCCAAATTCGTCCTTCTAGATGGACGTCTATACAGGAGGTCATTCTCATACCCCCTGCTCAAATGCATGGGACCCGCCGACGCCGACTACATCCTTAGAGAAATCCATGAAGGCATCTACGGAAATCACCTGGGGGGCAGGTTTCTGGCCCAGAAGGCCCTCCGTTAGGGATATTTCTGGCTTACCATGAGGGAGGATACTGCCAAACTGGTTCAGAAGTGCGATGGTTGGCAGCACCATGCACACATCCAGCGTCAGCCGTCTACCCCGCTAAGCCCGCTTTTGGCTCCTTGGCCCTTCGCTCAGTGGGGAATGGACATCCTCAGGCCATTCCCCCCAGCTTCGGAACAGCGGAGATTCTTGCTAGTAGCCATCGACTACTTCACCAAGTGGGTCGAGGTCGAGGCGCTGGCTAAGATCACCGAGAGTAAAGTCAAAGCCTTATACTGGAAGTCGATCATATGCCGCTTTGGCCTACCTCACACTCTCGTCATGGACAACGGCCGCCAGTTCAACAATGATGCATTCAAGGCTTTCTACGATGAGTTGGGTATTCGCCATTGATTCACCTCTATCGGCCACCCCCAGACCAATGGAGAGGCCAAGGTCATGAACCGCACCATTCTCAGAGGGCTCAGGATTCGGCTAGACGGATCCAAGGGTCGATGGATGGAGGAACTCCCCAGTGTGATATGGGCTTACCATACGACCCCCAGGGCCCCAACGGGCAAGACTCCCTTCAGTCTCGTCTTCGGATCCAAAGCTGTCATCCCTGTTGAGATCGGATTGCCCAGTCCGCGTGTGGAGTCCTTCAACGAAGAAAACAATTTCACACTGATACAAGCTAATCTGGACTTCATCGACGAAGCGCACGACCGGGCGAGGCTACGAATGGCGACCTTCCGCCAGCGGGCCACCAAGTACTACAATGCCTGGGTTCGTCGCAAGGTCTTTCGCCATGGAGATATGGTTTTGAGAAAGGCTGAGATATCCAAGCCTACGAAGGGGGGCAAACTATCCCCCAACTAGGAAGGTCCTTATCGCATCGCCGAGACACTCCATCGGGGGCATACAGACTAGAAGAATTCGACGGACGACCCATTCCACGTACCTGGAACGTGGATAACCTCCGCCAATATTATCAATGATGTATCCCCCCAAAGTATGAGTAATAAAAGGGTCCCTTCCAGTGCCACAGCCTACTCTCCCTTGTGTCCAAGGACCAGACTCAGAAAAGAAGCTTGCCGGCATCGTGGCCTACGGGACACCACTCGGCCCCGGCACAGAGGTGCCCCCGAGTCAGTTAAGACCCTAAAGGCTCCGTACTCGGTCGAGTCACCCCTCGAGTGGTACACAAACCCCTGAGGTGGTTCTAAAGGAGCTCGCCGGCATCGCGGCCTACGGGACACCACTTGGCCCCGGCATGAAGGTGCCCCCGAGTCGGTTAAGACCCTAAAGGCTCCGTACCCGATAGAGTCATCCCTCGGGCGGCACACAAACCTCCGAGGTGGTTCTAAAGGAGCTCACCGGTATCGCGGCCCACAGGACACCACTCGGCCCCGGTACGGAGGTGCCCCTGCGTCAGTTAAGACCCTAAAGGCTCTGTAACTGATCGAGTCGCCTCTCGGGCGGCACACAAACCCCTGAGGTGGTTCTAACGGAGCTTGCCGGCATCGCGGCCCATGGAACACCACTCGGCCCCGGCACGGAGGTGCCCCCGAGTCGGTTAAGACACTAAAGGCTCCATACCCGGTCGAGTCACCCCTCGGGTGGCACACAAACCCCTGAGGTGGTTCTAAAGGAGCTCACCGGCATCGCGGCCCATGAGACACCACTCGGCCCTGGCACGGAGGTGCTCCCGAGTCGGTTAAGACCCTAAAGGCTTCGTACCCGGTCGAGTTGCCACTCGGGCGGCACACAAACCCCGAGGTGGTTCTAAAGGAGCTCGTCGACATCGCGGCCCATGGGACACCATTCAGCCCTGGCATGGAGGTACCCCGAGTTGGTTAAGACCCTAAAGGCTCCGTACCTGGTCGAGTCATCCCTTGGGCGGCACACAAACCCTCGAGGTGGTTCTAAATGGGCTCGTCGACATCGCGGCCCATGGGACACTACTCGGCCCCGTAACAGAGGTGCCCCCCTGAGTCGATTAAGACCTCAAGTTGGTCTCGACACTAAGTTGCCCTCAGACCATTCCAAGTCTTTGGAAGAATCGTGTGCAAACGAATCTCCCTTCAAATAGCCTGCGACAGCTTAAGGCATCTTAAGCAACCTCTCACGCGGCTGGCATGTCTCTCAAAGACGCATCCAAACGTTGGCAAATCTAAGACTGCGATCCAGCCACTGCGTCGTTGATGTGCGCAATGCTCAGAAATAGAAAACATCTCAGAAGGAAGGGTCCTCCTCATTAACAGGTACGGGGCCCGCCTTATCGTTAGTTGCACGATAAAATGTTCGATCCAAAGGAAGAGAGAAACAGACAAGACAAGACAAGGCACAATTGATCCCGAATAAATTATTGTAGATCAAATCTTTAAGGGTTGACATCGCCAAAGGCTTAATCTTTAACCCTGAAGCCGGATGCGACCACTCAACGAATGCTCAGGTCTATAGCGGAAAAACTGTGTGTAAAATTATTGATTATGCCTACTTTGATAGGTCATGAGAGTGGGGCTTGATATAGTTGGTAAATAAAATGGTTAGTAAATGATGTGGTTGAAAACAAAAAATTAAGATCCTGGTCCTAGGCGGCCCTCAAGGTCTGGGCGGCCCCCAGAGTCTGGGCGGCCCCTAGTCCTAGGCGGCCCCAAGGTCCTAGGCAGCCTCCTAATCCTAGACGGCCCCCAGAGTCTGGGTGGCCCCCCAGTCCTAAGCAGCCCCCAGGTCCTGGGCGACCCCCTGGTCCTAGGCAGCCCCCAATATCTGGGCGGCCCCTAGTCCTGGACAGCCCCCAATCTTGGAATCATTCTCGTATCAGGGGCACTAAACACGACGAGCTGTCGTGTCCGAATAGAAATCTAGAATCATTAAGCATCATGACGCTTTAAATGGTTCGAATAAGACAAACACTGGAACATCGCCGTTCATCTAGAAAAAGGAGATACTGAGCTCCTGTTTTAGGACCAGATACCTTTTCTCTGACTCTGACACTCCCACTAACCCTGACATTCCCTTGGGATAACCAAGGTCATCATGAAGATCCTTATCTTCATGAGTAAGTTTCTTAATACCTTTATTGTTAATCACCTATGAATGACCACGTAGCAAGCGCTGGGCTAGGGTAAATGTTTATCTTACACGTGGACCTTCTGACCCACGAAAAGGGAAAAAAAGAAGAAGCTCGGAGGAGGATAAGAAGGGGGGGGGGGGGGGGGTGCTTGAAGGAAGGGGGCTCCTTTTTCCTTCAGTAAGAGATCTCATAGCAAAGAAAAAGAAAAAAAAATCTGGTGATTGAGCAACATCAGATTGGCACGCCAGGTAGGGGACCATCGTCAGAGCAGTGAGTAATACCTGTTCTACGGTTCCACGAAGATGAGCTCTAGATCTCTGGAAGAGGATCCCTCTGATTGGTCTGGGAGGCATCTCTCGCCTCCCAACCATGATCTCAAAACTCTTGGCTCTTCTGAGCCAGTGAAGTCGAACCCTCGGTTCCTTCCTCGCCGCTGCCGACCCCAGCTATTCCTCAAGACCCACTGCTGATCCTTACCCAACAAGTCCAAACTCTTGTTGGGATGGTTCAACAGATGCAGGAACAGCACTCTAGAGGAGCCCGGCAACGGCTCGAGCCACCTCTGTTGCCCAGGTCGGCTACTCCTATCAGCCGACAATCAGCTCGAGGGAGATCCCCTCCGACAAAGCCTCTCCGCCCTTATTCCTCAGGAGGGCGGCACTCTCAAAGCTCCCGGGATGGTTCGCACTCTCTCATCCATTCCCCTAGCAGCCCACCTGCCGGGCGGCGGTGGGGGAAGGAACCTTATGCGGAGCACCGCCGGTGGCGTCGTCAGTCTCTTTCTAGTTCCCCTGAACCAGCCGAAGGACGTATGACTGATCGGATGGAAAGGCGTCTTGAGGAGCAAGATCGCAGGCTGGAGGAACTTAGTCAAAGGATCAACAATCAGCCGGGGTCGGATTACAACACCCGCCCCCCTCTTACTCGGCGGGTTATGGAAGAGCCCATTCCAAGGAGATTCCGATTTCCTCAACTGGACCCCTATGACGGTACCACCGATCCCCTAGATCATCTGGAGAGCTATAAAGCTATTATGCAGGTCCAAGGAGCGACTGATGCCCTCTTATGCATTGCCTTCCCGGCCACCCTCCGTAAGGCGGCCCGTGTTTGGTATTCTCGTCTGCCCTCACGTAGTATTGACTCTTTTTGACAACTGGAGAGATCTTTCCTGGCTCATTTCGACGCTTGTCGAAAGATTCATCGAGTAGCAGACAACTTATTTTCCGTGCAGCAGCAAGAAGGAGAACCTTTGAAAGATTTTATAACCCGTTTCAAGGTGGCGGCCCTAGAAGTCTATCATCTTGAAGATGCTGTAGCCACGCTGGCTTTAAAACGGGGGCTTCGTCCCTCCCGTTTTACTTACTCTCTGGACAAAAAACCTCATTCCTCTTATGCTGATCTCTTGAGCCGTGCGCAGAAGTATATCCGCACCGACGAAGCTGATTCATCAAGGAGAGGTGCGCAGGAGAGGACTGGCAAGAGACCCGCTCGCCCAGAGTTGAACGGGCCCCCTCCCAAGAAGTCCGAACCCTCGCACCGACCGACTGACCGCCGCAAGAGCCTGGCTCCCAGAGAAGACCATCTTACACCCCTCCTAGCGCCCCGGGCTCATATCCTTATGGAAATTGAAAATGAGCCTTATTTACGGCGTCCACCCCCGTTGAAGAAGGGCACCGCCCGCGACAAGAGCCGTTATTGCCGTTTCCACAGGGATTACTGCCATGACACTGAAGAATGTCGGAACTTGAAGCAAGCCATCGAAGAACTCATTCAGAGGGGATATCTTGGGCAGTACATCCAGAAGAAAGAGGCTCCTCCCATACCAGCTTTGATGGGACCTCCTCCCGCTCAAGCCAACATTGATAACACCCCAATAGAACGGATGGTGGGCATGATTCCCACGGAAGAGCCTCATCTTCTAAGAGGCCAAGGGGAGGGGGAGAGCTAGATGATGTAATCCCTTCTGGGGGAGATATAGCGGGGGGTAATGTTGTAAAAGATGATAGTGTCGTTGTTTCAATGATGGTTGCTAAACATCCTGTAAAGAGGATCTTAATTGACAGTGGAAGCTCCGCTAATGTGCTTACTTATGACGCATTTCTTCGGATGAATTTACCTCTTGACTCTCTTCGGCCTGTAGCCGTCCCTCTAGTCGGTTTCACTGGAGACTCTATACGAGTGGAAGGCGAGATTACTTTACCGGCAACGGCAGGATCGCCGCCATGTCAAAGCACGGTAATGCTGGATTTTCTCGTGGTTCGGGTTCCCCTGGCTTACAACGCCATTTTCGGCCGCCCTGGGTTGAATATGTTAGATGCAGTTATATCTACCAAGCGCTTGTTGGTGCAGTTCCCTACCAACCAAGGAGTTGGTGTGATGCACGGAGAGGTAGACTCGGTTAGACCCTGCTATCATTTAGCCCCTAGTCCTCAGGTGGCTAAAATTCCTCCGGTCGCCGAGTCGTTTGACCCTAGAGAAGTTGAGCGAAGAGGAGAGCCAGTGGAGCTTCTAATATCTTGCCCCCTGGGGGATGATCCCATTAAGATCGTGCAAATTGGCGAGCTCCTCTTCCCTGAAGTCTGGGATCAGCTCCTAGCCTTCTTATCGGCAAATGCAGATGTCTTCGCTTGGAAAGTGACGGACATGGTCGGGATTCCTCCGGAGGTGATTATTCATCAACTTAATATCAACCCAAGCTGCCGCCCTGTTCGCCAGAAGAAAAGGAGTTTTGCCTCTGAGCGGCAGAGGGTCATAGACGAAGAGGTGGATAAATTGCTTATGGCCGGTCATATTCGGGAGGCACAATATCCTGATTAGCTAGCTAATGTGGTCATGGTCCGGAAGGCCAACGGAGGATGGAGAATATGCATCGATTACATCGATCTTAACAAAGCTTGTCCTAAGGACAGTTTTCCGTTGCCACGGATCGACCAGTTAGTAGATTCAACTTCTGGTTATGAACTTCTTAGCTTCATGGATGCCTTCTCAGGGTACAATCAGATAAAATTGAACCCCTTAGACGAAGAGCATACTTCTTTTATCACCGAGAAGGGCATATATTGTTATAAAGTAATGCCCTTCGGGTTGAAGAATGCAGGAGCTACCTATCAGAGGCTGATGAACAAAGTTTTTAAAGATTAGCTCGGCCGCAACATGGAAGTATATGTAGATGATATATTGACAAAAAGCACCTGTGCCACTGACCATGTCGCCGACCTGCAGGAGACCTTCCACAACCTCCGGCTCCATAGAATAAAGCTCAACCCACGTAAATGTGCATTTGGAGTTACTGCAGGAAATTCTTGGGTTTCTTGGTTACCCGGCGGGGGATTGAGGCAAACCCAGAGAAAATTCAGGCCATTCTCAATATGAGGCGGCCTATATGTAAGAAAGAGGTGCAACAACTCAACGGAAGGATAGCAGCATTAAGCCGATTTTTGTCAAGATCGGCCGAGAGGTGTCTATCCTTCTTCAAGGTCTTACGTAAAGCGGACGGTTTTGAGTGGACGAAAGACTGTCAACAAGCTTTTGAAGAACTTAAGGAGTTCTTGTCCACACCGCCCCTGTTGTCTAAACCGGAAGAAGGAGAAAAGCTTTTCCTCTATCTTGCGGCTTCCTCAGAAGCTGTTAGTTCCGTTCTGGTGCGTGTCGGCGACCATGCCATTCAAAGACCTGTGTATTATACTAGCAAAGTACTTCATGGTGCAGAAGAGAGGTATTCCAAAACGGAGAAAGTCATTTTTGCTTTATTCATCTCCGCCCGACGACTCAGACCCTACTTTCAGGCCCATCCTATAGTCATCCTCACTGATCAACCTCTCAGAGCCATTTTGTCACGACCAGACACCTCTGGCCGGTTGGCCAAGTGGGCCATCAAACTAGGGGAATTCGACTTGTCATTTCAGCCCAGAGTAGCTCTGAAATCCCAGGTCTTGGCTGATTTCCTAGTAGAATGCACTTGGTCTGAGGAACATCAAGAAGAGTTCCTCCGGATTCTTTTAGATGCTGACGAGGGAAATGATAAAGCATGGGTCCTCCACGTCGACGGAGCCTCTAACTCCCAGGGGAGCGGAGCTGGTCTTATTCTTGCCAGCCCAGAAGGTGTAGTACTGGAGTATGCTCTTCGTTTCCTCTTTGAAGCCACTAACAATCAAGCTGAATATGAAGCCTTGTTAGCCAGAATCAAACTAGCGCATGGGATGGGAATCAAGCATCTCCGAGCTTTCACTGACTCGCAGCTTATTTCTGCCCAGGTGGCAGGAGAGTATGAAGCTCGGGACCCTATCATGTCCAAAATATCTGAGCAAGGTTAAACTATTAGTTCCCTTGTTAGATCACTTCACCATCAGCTATATCCCCAGAGGTGAGAATGCTAGGGCTGATATGTTGGCCCGGCTTACTACATCTGTGGATAGCGCCATGGGCAAAACCTACATCGAGTACCTGGAGACACCTAGCATCGAAGCTGTGGAAGAAGCTTTGCCTGTTATCCAAGAGGAAACCTGGATGGAATCTTATATCCGATATTTGAAGGATGGCGTTCTCCCAGTTGATCATGAGGAAGCTAAGCTGCTCAAACGGAGGGCTTCTAAATTTGTACTGCTAGATGGCCGACTCTACAAGAGATCCTTTTCTCAGCCTCTCCTCAAATGTGTTAGCGCAGTAGATGCTGATTATGTCCTTAGGGAGATTCATGAAGGCATCTGTGGGAATCACTCAGGAGGCCGATCTCTGGTGCGCAAGGCCCTCCGACAAGGATATTATTGGCTGACCATGCAAGAAGATGCAGCTGACCTGGTGAAAAGATGTGACCAATGCCAACAGTACGCCTGCATTCAACGACAACCGTCTTCCCAGTTAAACCCTCTTTCTGCTCCCTGGCCTTTCACTCAATGGGGCATGGACATCCTTGGCCCTTTCCTCCGGTGTCAGGACAGCGAAAATTCCTGCTAGTCACCGTCGATTATTTTACTAAATGGGTCGAAGCCGAAGCACTCGCTAGGATCACTGAAGCCAAAGTCAAAGCCTTTTTCTGGAAAGCCATTATTTGTCGATACGGCATACCACATACTCTTGTCACTGATAATGGCCGACAGTTCGACAACATCACCTTCCAGACCTTTTCTGCTGATCTCGATATCACGCAGCGATTCGCCTCCGTCGGCCATCCACAATCTAATGGAGAGGCCGAGGTTACAAATCGTATGATATTGCGGGGACTGAGGACCAGACTGGATACGTCCAAAGGAAGGTGGGTGGAAGAGCTCCCGAGTATCTGGGCATACCACACAACTCCCAGGACACCAACGGGAGAGACGCCGTTCAATCTGGTTTTCGGTTCCGAAGCTGTTATTCCCGTCGAAATTGGCCTACCAAGTAGTCGAGTAGAATCATATGACGAAGCAGACAACCTTCCTAATTTAAGAGCCAATTTTGACCTCATTGATGAAGCAAGAGATCGAGCTCGAATTAAAATGGCAGCCTACCAGCAGCAGGTAACGAGGTATTATAATACCCGCGTCCACTCAAAAAGCTTCCGCCAGGAGATTTGGTTCTAAGAAAGGCTTCGGTGTCTAAACCAACAGAGGGGGACAAATTGTCTCCAAACTGGGAAGGGCCCTACCAGATAGCAGAGGTCCTTCACCGTGGAGCATATCGACTTGGAGATCTGAATGGGCAACTAATCCCCCGAACGTGGAACGCAGATAATCTCCGGCAATACCACCAGTAATGTAATGTATTTACCCAAAAATTAATAAACGTGCATGTTTGGAGATTTCCTGTAGATGATCCTTCAAAGCGGCTCGGCGGCCCTACAGTCCAAAGGACACCCCCAGGCTGGCATAACCTACCCCTGAGGAGGTTCAAGTCCATGACTTAAGCGGCCCCGAGTCACGCTCTTAGGCGGGTTCCTAGCTGCCCCCAAGAGACGATTCTTCAAAGCGGCTCGGCGGCCCTACAGTCCAAAGGACACCCCCTCCTGCGTGGGTATCGAGGTAGGATGGAAAACATCATGCATAGCTGCGTCCAAATGTGACTGGGAGACATCAGCATCCTCATAGATCTCGGCAATGTCTGCATCAACAATGTCTTCAATGCGACAGGCAGACGTACCCTCCCCGGCGTCCCTCTCTGCGAATACTCGTGTGGTAATAGGGACCGCATGCAAGAAGGCGATGGGGTATAGTGAAATGTCTCCATCATCTGATCAACATCGGCTCGTGTGGACTCCGGGACCTCTGGGTACAGTGCTGAAGGAGCTGTGCTCTGAACATGCCGATGCCCGACCACTGACAATGTACCATGAGTCATTGCCGTCGCACTTCTCAAAATCTTTAGCCGCACATCGTCTACTGGGGCGGCTACAGCCTGCTCGAGCTCAACAGTCAATTGTTGAAACCTCTCATGTTGCATATAATATGACAACAAAAATTTATATGAAAGCTTATGAACTTGAAAGAAAAAGAGACCCAAACAAATTTATAAAATAGTACCAGAAACTCAAATGAAGTGCCTTCCCCTTCGTAGCCCCTTGTACTATACTCAGAACGGCCTACATATATTCGAGTGATGCTCCTAAACCAAGCCATATAATCGGGTGTGCATGGGAATTCTGCTACTATAGGCTCTCCCATAATCAGATGCTGACGCCGTGCATTCCATGTTTCAATATAAGTCCATGCACGGCGTCCCATGCAACATTTGACCTCCCTCGTCTATCAATCTGATGAAGATGTAGCGAAGTATCGCATGGACATGGAATCGACTGGCGACATCCAAATTGATGAAGCACCCGGTCCGGCAAATGCCACTCAACTACATCAAAACATATCAGCGGGATCCGTGCCATCCAAATATCCGAACTTACCAAGCAGCTTGGAGGTAAAATAGAAATAACTACCGGCGAGTAAGGACACCATAAGAACTGCATAGAAAATATATAATTAAACCTTAATCAACATAATGAATCGATCTAATTGAATTCCATATTGCAAAATGACATACCCGTTGCTCACTATCATCCAACACATCCAACTGGTCCCTATAAGCACGTAGTGTATGGGTTGGAATATTTTTCATGTTATATCTAACGTGCCATCTAAACCCCCACGGTGCACCTAAGTGCCAATCATCATCAGCATCCGAAGGTCTCGCCTCCGGAATCTCGAGTCTCGTGGGATGGAAAATAGGAAATCGTTCCCATGCCCAAATCTGCATGTTTGGATAATTCAAATTGTTAATTAACAATAAAAATTACCTCGATCTCAAACATAAGAATAAAGTGTTTACCTGTAGCAATGGAAGATATCCTCCGATATCAGACTGAGTAGGGCTCGTAGCACGACATAGTGCTCTATATAAACCAGCCAGCGTTGCCGAACCCCAGCTAAGAGCGGCAAATGCCTCCAAGTCTTCCAGAAATGGCACATACATCAACTTAACTAAATTACCAGAGGTATCTGGAAGAATAACTCCACCAATGATTCGAAGAAGTTGTCCCCTCACGAACTGCTGGACAACCTCATCATCCACATCTTCGTCCAAGTGAAGGTCGCGATAGAATTGATCGAAGAATGCCAATCAAAAACGATCTTTTGGAAATGCTTCGACAGGAGGCTCGACACCAAATAGCCTCCCAAATATAGCCTGCCACTCCGGAATAGTATGGCGCAGATCTAACCCAGTAACAGCAGAACCATCAATCCGAAGGCTACTCAAAATACTCACATCCTGTAGTGTAATGGTCGCCTCACCAAAAGGTAGATGGAATGTGTGGGTCTCTTGCCGCCATCTCTCTACTAGTGCAGAAATAAGGCCAACATCCAGTCGAATCTGGCCAATCCTATATATGCCAAACATGCCGACATGATCTAGATAATACTATACTCGTGGGTGTGACATTCCCGGTGTCTCTCTCCATATACGTGCGTCATGACGACGACATCTAAGAACCGGTAACTCTGACAAAAAATAAATTAAATGATACATCCGCATTAACATAAACAAATGTAAATTATTTAAGGACTGTCGATCAATAATACACACCTCGCCCTGAAATATATTGGTTGATCTATGCATCTCTTGCAAAGTGAGAACGGTACGATCACGAGGCCCTGAATCTAAGACATTATGAGCCATGTCTGACATAACAAGTTAAAAGAATTATTAGCTGATGGTATATCTCATTGTATCAATGTGTTTATAAAACACTTCAAGATTAATACCCTTGTGCACGCCTATAAATGTAATTTAATTAGCAGAAGGCAAACACTTAACATCTATAATCTAAATATCATAATTAGATACTATAGTACAAGCAATATCAATATAATCTAATTTTTTGTAAAACCAACAAATGATCAATAATCTAATTTAATTCGATCAGCATCTAAATATAATCTAATTTAAATCGATCAGCATCTAAATATCTAATTGCATTTAATTTGATTCAGCCTGTATTGTTGCAGATAAAACATCTCCCATGTCTGTCACAGTGCTTCATCCACGACCAGTTATGTCAATTTAGAATCTCCTTATCATACGTTAAAACAGATATGAAAGAAAGATTAATGCTATGTGAAAATATTAATAAGCCCTTGCAATATGTTCATTTCATTCTTTTAATTTGTAAATTAACTCTATTTTCTGAATTAGGATTTCTGTGACAGTGAAGATCCACGGTCGGCTGTTATGACAGTCATGGGCCATTTGCATGGATCATGGCAAAACAGATCGGGGCCATTTGGATCATTCGTGCCACAAAGATCATACAAAAAAAAAAAAACTTACTTGTAATCTACCGGGAGGCGACGGCAGCGAGAGAGAAGAGGAGGAAGAAGGGAGATGATGCAATAAAGCTCCGCTTGCCGCCGACCAGGCTTCGGACGATCGATTGGAACACCGGGGAGAAACAATGCTTGGGAACGCTCGATCGGAACTCGATTGGAACGGGTTTGAGAGAAGCGTGGAGAGGATGAATATTTTTCTATCGTCGCGCACAGGCACCGATCGGGCTCTGTTTTGTTATAAGAGGCTGAGAAAAATACCACATGGTGTGGCAATTTCTCAGCTGAAAGTGTGGCGATTTCAAGTGATATGAAATCGCCACACCATGTGGTGATTTTATGTCTTTTCATGTCAGCTGCATAGCTGACTTGACCGAGCTCCTGGAGATGAAATGGCATTGGAAAAATGCCATTTCAAATAGCGTTTTTTTTTTTAACATCTTTTTGTAATATCTTTGAAACCATCTTTTGACCGATAAATCGGTGCCAAAATGCATCGGTTATAAAAACGACTCGTCACATGTGGGTTGAGTATTTGAAGCAACTAAATCAATGCAGTGCCGTACGTGCGTGTGGTGGCAGGGCTGTTGGATGGCAGGCACGAGGTTCGGTGGGAGCGTTCATGGATGGACCTCTCCATCTTGGCAATTGGCATGCTTGAAAAAGGCCTTGTAATGTGGGCAAGGAGCCGGGGAAAACGTACGCTTTCATGGGCGCGTGAATTCTAATGGGTAGGCCATTCACATGCAACGCAAGTGGATGTCAGACCATGAAAGGTGTTAGGGACTTGGATCATCCCGCTCGGCAGAAAGATGTTCCACAGTTCTACTTCCGCCCGGTCCCCTGTCAGAGCCCCATATCCGGTCCCAAATGTGATGTGGGGTTTAAAATGATTAAGACTAAAAGATTTTACGAGTTATGTACATCTAAAAATTAGTCGATTATCAATCAATTATTAATTAGTTAAAAATATTAGATTAATTAAGTTATGCTCAATTATTTTTACATGAAACTTAATATATATATATATATATATATATATATATATATATATATATATATATATATATTATCCTATTTATCACGATTAAATGCAGTGCTTGGATAGTTAATTATAGGAATTAACTTACTAAAGATAAATATTAGGACTGAAAAGAATAATTATTGTTAGAAATAGCTGTCAAACTGTATCATTCCAAGAAAAAGGGAGAGAAAGAAGAATGCATTCGTTCAACCCACCCCACTCGTAGACTCTATATACATGTATCTTTGATCATCTCTAATTTGAAGAAGACTTGATACCTCTTCAATGTACTAAAATGAATATTAAAAAGTTTTTGGTTTCTACAATCTGATCTAAATTCTTGAATGTGACACCTTATTTCACATTAGAGGATATTGATTGAACGTAAAGGGAGGTTTATATCTTGGGCCCTCCTTATAAATTCATCCTATTTTCTAGAGTAATGGCCATTTGATTATGAAGAATATTTGTTGGTATACTAATTATATTTCTTTTATATAATCAATCTTTTTGTTGCTGGTTTATTGGTGTACCTATATAATGTTACTCTCTTTTTAGCCTTTTTTTCCCCTTGATATTGTTCCAATTTATTAGAAAGTGATGGGTTATATAAAGCCAAACTTTGTCTTCTTGTAACATCAAATTCATCTAACATTTCGCTTCACTTGGCACACCAATTATCCAAATGGCTATAATTTGTTACTAAGAAATCAATTAGCTTGTCTTGACACATTGAACCGTTACGCTTATCTACTTGCACTCCCAGACGAGAACCATTTCATCCATTATCTCGCTCCTAATTTGGTAGTAGTAGATGGCAAGAGCGAGGGGACACGATAAATCTTTGTTTGGCCGGTAGCTTGGCCACAAACGAGATGGCTGGCTGTACTCAAACTCGGCATATAAATTAGGGCTTACAACAATATGACATATAAAAATGTAACATTTTTTTTATTAATCATGATTTTTTTTTCACAAATCTATCCCAAAGAAAAGATATTTTCCCCAATATATTTCACTTTCGTAACTCACATGTTCCAAGCCAACCAGCTCAACTGCCTAGCACCTGTTCACATGGGACAGACCTAAGGTCCAGACCAACCTTGCTCTGTTTCTCAAAAAGTTTTTCACATTATCAAGGAAAAATATTAGAATCCTCTCATATCATGCGTCTAGAGAATGTGATTCCAATTGCACAAAAGCTGGTGACTCCTCTTAGTTCATGACCCCTCAAAGTTGGAGCCCTATTTTGCTAAATTTGATTTAGTTCACCATGTGATACATATAGAATATAGATATCTCCTGCCTTGGTAGGTGACTAGCCTCCACTGCCCAACCGCATAATGATCCAAATATAAAGCCCAAAAATATCCATTAGGAGGACAAATTGGCGCAAAACACTGTTGACTGGGATGAAATAACACTTTTTTTTTTTTTTGCTAATAACTATGCATGCCATACATGTGAAGAATCCTTCAATCCATACCTATCTTATAAAAAAAGTTATCAAATCACATCAAATATTATGTATGTCAATTAATTTCTATGTCCAGGGTCTAATATTTCAATATCATTCAAGAAAAATGTCCCCATTCATATGTAAATGAACTGAATTCTATTCTAAAATTCGTACCTCATTCATCCATCTTAACTTATAATTATAATTAGATCTTATATACTCTAGTCAAATTGAAGAAATATAGTCTCTAAATTATAATTAGATTATTTTTATTAAACTTTCATTCCTCTTTAATATATTTTTAGTACTAATTTTTATCAAAAAATTGTGGCGATCAGCCTAACTGCAAACCCAATTAACCTACTAATAGATTCAAATTATATAATTTTAAAAATTTAAATGAAAGTTAATTAATAGAGACTTGAGTTATAATTACTTTAATTTTTTTTATTTAATACAAAATTAATTTTAAAGTATTATAAAATTTTGTTAGATTTCATACTTTTCATGGCCTCTCTACAAAGCTTTATATTTTTTAGTCTTTGAGTATAATGGCAGGCATGAAAGTTCAAACGTGAAATCTCAATGCAACACTAGCACTAAGTAAGAGAAGGGTGCAATTATTTTGTGTCCCACCAACGCATTTTTTTCTCAAGATTGGTAGTGATGTGGCTGACGTAGCCACGAGAGTAATCAAAGCAAAATTAAAAGCTTAAGGTGGCCCTGCCTGACATCTCCAAGTCGACCGAGTCAGCCCCGACTTCCCCAAGTCGGCTCCACTCGGTCCCAGCACCTCCAAGTCGGCCGAGCCGGCCTTAACTTTCCCAAGTCTGCCATACTCGGCCCCAGCACCTCCAAGTCGGCCGAGTCGGCCCCGACTTTCCCAAGTCGGCCATGCTTGGCCCCGGCATCTCCAAGTCGGCTGAGTCGGCTCCGACTTTTCCAAGTCGGCCCCGCTCGGCCCCAACACCTCCAAGTCGGTCGAGTCGGCCCCGACTTTCCCAAGTCGGCCATGCTCGGCCTCGACACCTCCAAGCCGGCTGAATCGGCCCTGACTTTCCCGAGTTGGCCCCGACTTTCCCAAGTCGGCCCTGCTCGGCCCCAGCACCTCCCAGTCGGCCGGGTCGGCCCCGACTTTCCCAAGTCGGCCATGCTCGGCCCTGGTACCTCCAAGTCGGCCGAGTCGGCCCCGACTTTCCAAGTCGGCCATGCTCGGCCCCGGCACCTCCAAGTCGGCCGAGTCGACCCTGACTTTCCCAAGTCGGTTATGCTCGGCCTAGGCACCTCCAAGCCGGTCGAGTCGGCTCCGACTTTTCCAAGTCGGCCCCGCGGCCCAGGCACCTTACAGTCAGCCGAGTCGGCCCCGACATCCCCAAGTCGGCCCCGCTCGGCCCCGGCACCTCCTAGCCAGCCGAGTCGGCCCCGACTTTGCCAAGTCGACCCCCTCGATCCGGTATCTCCAAACTGGCCGAGTCGGCCCCGACCATCCCTGGTCGGCCCCGCCCTGGCACCTCCAGGTCGGCCGAGTCGGCCCTGCTCGGCCTCTGCACCCTCAGGAGAGTCAAGGCGGTCCCGACTTTCTCAAGTTGGTCCAGGACGGTCCTGGCAGTTCTGTTGGGGAGATTGTTAAAAAATTATATGCCCCAATCTTATTGATTTTGATGATTACCAAAAGCCATGAGTACATTAAAAGATGTAATGAGTTTATTTACATGAGCAATGAATTTATTTAGAACAATGAATGAGAATGTTAAAGTATGACTTTAATCAAATTGAAAGTAACTTCAAGTTCAATGTTTAAGCTTTCAATTAGAAATTTAATACTTCATATTTTAATTAATGAGTTTTTGGAACACTTCTTGAATTGGTTCTTAATATCAATTTATTGTATTCAAGTCAATTCAATGATTTAAAATGAATCTGGAACGAATTTAAAGTCAATCAGAAAACTTTCTGATTTTTGATACGTTCCGGAGCCGACTCTTGAGTTTCAGAGTCGACTCCCCTCAGAGTACAGAAATGACTATCTGTCTCGAGTCGACCCACGTAATTTCTTTAGTCGACCCCTGATTCTGTCGAGCCGACTCCATGACTGTGCGAGTCGACTCCGCTCAGACACCAGAGGTGTTTTTCTGAGCACTTCGCGAGTCGACCCCAACTTTTCATGAGTCGACCCCCGACTTTCAGGAGTCGACACTTTACTTTTGGTAAGTCGACCCTTTGACTTTCTGAACATTTCTATTTTAGTATCACGACCTCGAGCTGACTCAGGAAAAGCATGAGTCGACTCCAGCAAATCTGGGCAAATTTTTTCGAATGCCAACTCAGCGTCAACGGTAAGATTTTCGATTAACGGCTATTTTTCTTTATCTCTAACGGCTATATTTTTGCAGAATCTATAAATAGAGAAGCCGTTTTCAAATCAAAAAAAAAAAGAGAGATATTCATTTCAAGAGAAAAGAAAGGAAAAATCAGAAAAACAGAGCTTCATTTGAAAAAATCCGTGATTCAAAATAGAGTGAAAGAAAGAGTGTGAAATCCAAGGAAGCTCCTTCTGTGTTCAAGCTCAACAATCCAAGGAAGCTTTAGAAGAAAATCCAAGAGCTATTCAAGAGCATTTCAAGTGATTTTCAACACTCAAAAGAGGAAAAGGTCAAATCAACTCAAAGTACATTCCGTGAAGAATCCAAGCTGAGGCCAGATTCTACACTTCAAAAGAGTTGAGGAAAAGAGGAAAAGAAGAAAAGCTCAAAGCCAACCATTTGCAAATCAGGCTTTTCTAAACTTTATTCTTACATTTGTTAATCTGCTCATTGAGGAGCTTTGTAACTGAAAAACATACTTCTATTCTTTGTGTGTAGTTCAATCTGGGGGATTGAACTAGTTGAGGTAGTCTTACCTCGGTACAAGCTTGGTGAAGCTTGGGTTAGGGTTTTTGTGCTGGTGAGCCCTTGAAAACAGCTGGGTTCGTTGTGCGCCCGGGAAAACAACAAGTTTGAGTTGTGAGCTTGTAAAACAACTCTGTAATCTAGGGTGATTATAGTGTGGACCCAAGTGAATCTTGGGAGTGGACGTAGGTGTTGGATACACCGAACCACTATAAAATCTTTGTGTTTGCCGTGCTTTCATTGACTCTTCTCTATCTCTGTTTTATTCACTGCACTTTGTATTTGCATTGCTATTGCCTTCATTCTTCTTAAGCAAAACATTTTAAAAGGCTAAATTTTAAAGAACCCAATTCACCCCCCCCCTCTTGGGTTGTCATCTGGGCCAACAATTGGTATCAGAGCTAGTGCTCATTAGATTTTGATCACACGATCAAGAGCTAAAGTTCCAAATGGCAACACAAGTTGGTTCATTTGCTGAAGGTCATTCTACGAATAGACCTCCACTGTTTAATGGCTCAAATTATTCATATTGGAAAGCTAGAATGAGGATATTCATTCAAGCTTCTGATTATGAGCTATGGGGTGTTATAATAATGGACCTAGTACACCCACACATGTTATGATGGCACTATTGTTCCTAAGCCCGAAAGGGACTGGAATGATAATGATAGGAAAATGGCACAGCTTAACGCTAAAGCCATGAATGTCTTATATTGCTCCTTAGATGCTAATGAATTTAATAGAATCTCCACATGTAATTCCGCAAAGGAGATTTGGGATAGATTAGAGGTTACCCATGAGGTACCAACCAAGTAAAAGAATCTAAAATTAATATTCTTGTTCATAAATATGAATTATTTAGCATGGAACAATCTGAAACCATTGCATGCATGTACACTAGATTCACAGATATTGTAAATGGTTTGAAAAGTCTTGGTAAGACATATACTAACTCTGAACTTGTTCGAAAAATTCTTAGGTCATTACCAAGATCATGGGAAGCAAAAATGACTGCAATCCAAGAAGCAAAGGACCTCAACACCTTACCCTTAGAGGAGCTTCTAGGATCTCTTATGACCCATGAGCTGACTATGAGGCAGCATGTAGAGGAGGACACAAAGAAAAAGAAAGTTATTGCCCTCAAAGCTGCAAAAGAAGAAGAGAGCAGCAGATGATGATGATGATGATAATGATGAAGAGACTGCTCTCTTAGCAAAGAAATTTAAAAGATTTATGAGGAGAAAGAAACCCTTCCACAAGAAAAAATTTGGAGGTAAGTGGGAAGGAGAAAAGGATAAAAATAAGGACAAGGACAAAGAAAAGAGAAAGACCCCTTGACTTGCTATGAGTGTAATAAACCGGGGCACTTTAGGAATGAATGTCCAAAATTGAAGAAAGCCTACAAAAAGAAAAGAAGGCTTATGTGGCGACATGGAGTGACAGCGAGGAATCTTCTTCCGAAGAAGAAGAACAAAAGGAAGTCGCAAACGTATGTTTTATGGCGGACGACAACGATGAGGTAAGTTCCGATAACCCTTGCGATGAATTTGCTTTTGATGAACTTTTTGATGCTTTTAATGAACTTGTTGATTTCAAAGTTTTGAAAAAGAAATACAAGATTTTGAAAAATGAAAACTTAACTTTCATTCAAGAAAGGAAAATCTTAATAATGAAGTTAAGAAACTTAAATCTGAAAATGAAATTTTAAAAAAGAATCAATCTCTAATGAAAATGATAAACTAAGGAAAGAGGTTGAAAAACATAAGAACATAGTTGATAAGTTTACATTAAGCTCAACTAAACTAGACATGTTATTAAATAGTCAAAAAGCAGTTTTTGACAAAGCCGGATTAGGATATAACACTAAGAAAACAAAAATCATTAAAAATATTTTTGTGCGTGCTGGCCAAAGTAATTTTACATGCTTTAAATGTAATCAAAAGGACATAAATCTTATGAATGTAAAATTCTAAAACCTAATAAAACTTAAATATTAAAGGAAAGAAAATATGGGTTCCGAAAGGAACAATTTTTGTTGCTACTAACCATGAAGGACCCAAGAAAGCTTGGGTACCTAAACATAAAGTTTGATATCATTGCAGGAATGTCTTGTGGCCAAGAGATCAAAGAGAAAGTGGTATCTTGATAGTGGCTGCTCAAGACATATGACGGGTGACAAAGAAGAATTCATCACCCTTGAAGAAAAGAAAGGAGGAGTTGTTACATTTGGCGACAATGGCAAAGGCCAAATCTTGGGGTTTGGTAACATTCAAATAACTCCCTCCATATATTGAAATGTACTTTATGTTGATGGTTTAAAGCATAACTTAATTAGTATAAGTCAATTATGTGACAAAGGTTTTAAAGTTTCATTTGAATCTTCTTTATGCACTGTAGCTAATCCCATTGATAATAGCATTGTTTTTATTGGAAATAGAAATGGCAATGTATACATGATTGACTTAGACAAATTGTCTACTAATAATCATTGCTTAGTTGCTAATAATGCTAATATGAATGAGATTGGTTGGTTGTGGCATCGAAGATTAGGTCACGCAAGCACACACCTGATTTCAAAACTAATTAGAATGGATTTAGTAAAAGGTTTACCTAAATTAGATTTTGAAAATAACAAAATATGTGATGCATGTCAGTTTGGAAAACAAACGAGAAGTTCTTTCAAATCTAAAAACATTGTTTCAACTTCTAGGCCATTAGAGCTACTTCACATGGACCTTTTTGGACCAACTAGAACCACAAGTCTAGGAGGAAAGAAATATGGTCTTGTGATAGTAGATGATTACTCTAGATTCACTTGGGTAATGTTTTTAGCTCACAAAGATGAGACTTTCTCGATATTCTGAAATTCTTCAAGAAAGTAACAAATGAGAAAAACACTACCATAGTGTCTCTAAGAAGTGATCATGGAACTGAATTTGAAAATCACTTATTTGAAAGTTTTTGCAATGAAAATGGTATTAATCATAACTTTTCAGCACCTAGGACCCCACAACAAAATGGTGTAGTTGAAAGAAAAATAGGACTCTAGAAGACATGGCCCGTACCATGCTATGTGAAAGTAAACTCCCAAAATACTTTTGGGCGGAAGCTATTAACACAGCATGTTACATCCTAAATAGAGCTTTAATAAGACCTATTTTAAAGAAAACACCTTATGAATTATGGCATGATAGAAAACCCAATATAAATATTTTCATGCATTTGGTTGTAAATTTTGTTCACAATAATGGTAAAAATAATTTAGGCAAATTTGATGCTAAATCTGATGAAGGAATTCTTAGGATACTCTACAACTAGTAAAGCATATAGAGTATTTAACAAGAAAACTTTAGTTGTTGAAGAATCCATTCATGTAGTTTTTGATGAATCTTTAGCAACCGTTCCGAAAAATTGATGATGAAGAAGATACAAACTTAATTGAAAGATCTTGAAAAATTAAATATTGATGTATCTTTGATCATGAGCAAGAAGCTAAAGATAATGATTCACCTAAGGATGATGATACTAACACTAATCATAATGATGTAGATCTCCTAGGGATTGGAGATATGCTTATAGTCACCCTAAGGAATTGATTATAGGTGATCCATCTCAAGGAATAAGAACTAGATCATCTATGAGAAATATTAGTAATCATCTTGCATTTGTATCACAAATTGAACCTAAAACTATTGAAGAAGCTGAAAAAGATAATAATTGGATGTTAGCAATGCAAGAAGAATTAAATCAATTCACTAGAAATAATGTATGGACTTTAGTTGAAAGACCTAAAAATCATTCTGTTATAGGATCAAAATGGATATTTAGAAATAAACTAGATGAAAATGGCATAGTAATTAGAAACAAAGCTAGATTAGTTGCAAAAGGATATAATCAAGAAGAAGGTATTGATTTTGATGAAACCTTTGCACCAGTAGCTAGATTAGAAGCCATTAGACTATTACTTGCATTTGCATGTCATATGAATTTTAACTTATTTCAAATGGATGTAAAAAGTGCTTTTCTAAATGGATTTATAAATGAAGAAGTATATGTAGAACAACCACCAGGTTTTGAAGATCACGAATTTTCAAATCACGTTTTTAAATTGCACAAAGCATTATATGGTTTGAAACAAGCACCTAGAGCTTGGTATGATAGATTAAGTAAATTTTTAATTGAAAATAATTTTATAAGAGGAAATGTTGATAAAACACTATTTTTGAAAAGAAAAGGTAAGATTTATTAGTAGTTCAAATATATGTTGATGATATCATTTTTGGTGCTACTAACAATATTCTATGTCAAGAGTTTGCTAAGTTAATGCAGGGCAAATTTGAAATGAGCATGATGGGAGAACTCAACTTCTTCCTTGGACTCCAAATCAAACAAAGCAAAGAGGGAATCTTTATCAACCAAACAAAGTACACAAGAGAAATTTTAAAGAAGTTTGGTATGGAATCAATAAAACCCCTTGGAACACCAATGAGTCCTTCATGCAAGCTGGACAAAGATGAAGAAGGTAAGAAGGTTGATCAAAAATATTATCGAGGTATAATCGGATCCCTACTTTACTTAACTGCAAGTAGACCAGATATAATGTTTGCTTTGCTTATGTGCTAGATTTCAGTCTGAACCTAAAGAATCACACTTAATTGCTGTAAAAGAATACTAAGATACGTAAGTGGAACAAAAAATGTAGGTTTATGGTATTCTAGAGACTCAACATTAAATCTGATTGCATACACTGATTCTGATTATGCTGGATGTAAGTTAGATAGAAAAAGCACAAGTGGTGCATGCCAATTCTTAGGAAGTAACTTAATCTTATGGTTTAGCAAAAAGCAAAATTCAGTTGCATTATCAACTACTGAAGCTGAATATGTAGCAGCTGGAAGTTGCTGTGCTCAAATCCTATGGATTAAGCGACAACTTGAAGACTATGGTATCACACTTGATAAAACACCTATAAGATGTGATAACACAAGTGCAATTAATCTAACAAAGAATCCAATTCAACATTCGAGAACCAAACACATAGAAATTAGATATCATTTTATAAGAGAACATGTTGCAAATAATGAAATTTGTCTTGATTATGTTAACACTGAAGAACAATTAGCAGATATATTTACAAAACCCTTAAGTGAAGAAAGATTCTGTTATCTTAGAGGAGAGTTAGGGATTTGTGATCCATTAGAATGAATTTGAAACCCCTAAGGAAATTTTATCTAAAATTCTTTCAAATCCTTGATCTTTAAGGAAATCTTATCTAGAATTACATCTAATTGATCAATACAAATCCAATGATTATTTTATCAATTTTTATGATCAAATTCGGACACATTTTAGAAATTTCATGTTTTTGCTCTGAAATGGTCTCGGAGCCGACTCGGTGAGTATCGGAGTCGACTCCTGGTTTCTGCTGAAACTCTCGGGTCGACCCCTTCTCGGCGCGAGTCGACTCACCTCGGGATGGTTTTCTGTGACTGTCCGGAGTCGACCCCTCGCTTTGCGGGAGCCGACTCGAAGTGGTCCCAGGTTGATTTATCTAGGGCAGAGTCGACTCGCCGTTCTTTTCAAACGTCCCAATCTCTCAAATACTCTCTCCAAAACACTTCCAGACCTTCCAAATTTCCTAGAATCCCTGATTAACCCTTCCAATCGACCAATGGCCCCCAAAACTCGAGGTTCCAACCTTTGTGCGGCCGGTGTTAAGAGGAAGAGAGCCGTGAGGAAGATCGTTAGGCGTCCGGTTCGTGAGCCATCACCTAGCTCGGATTCAACTTCGTCTTCTTCAACTCCAAATGCTTCTCCAGCTACTGTTCCTTCTCAGGTAGATAGATTAGCTGATAGAATCATTACCACGGGGAGAAAAGTGGATTTTGATTATTTGAGGCAGAAGGATTTCTTTTGGGAAGACAATTAATAGAAATGGGTTGGGAGAAGATCTGTTCCCTAGACTGTCCTACTTATCCTGCTCTTGTAAAGGAGTTTTATAAGAACCTGTCTAGAGGAGATAATGGTCTTATAAGCATTGTAAGAGGAAAACCGAATCTCAGTGACTGTAGAGCTACTGTCAAGACTGTTGGATCTACCCATGTTAGGAACTTCCACATTTTCTTCGGATGACAGATGTCCAGCTCTTGCTAGATTACTTAACCGGAAGGTGGTCGGTTTTGAGGAAGTTTTTGCCAATCAATTATCCCTAGAACTGAGATTGCTTCACAACATATGTAGTAGGATCCTTTTTCCCAAGATAGGAAGATTCGATTATGTGTCAAAAAGGGATATTTTTGTGATGGATGCTATTGTAACGGGCAAACCAATTAACCTTCCCAGTATGATTCTATGGTATATTGCCGACTGTGGAGGGAAGAGAAAATCAAGCTTACCCTATGGGATGATCCTCACTAAAATTTTCCAGAGTCAGGGATTGTTATTTCTGATAGTGAGCCCATGAGGAACTTGAGACACACAGATTTTTACAGCCTGGCCACTATACATAGGATGGGATTTGTTAAGAAGAATGAAAATGGGAAAGGAAAGGGTTGGTAGAAGAAAGATCAGAGGATGCTGAGGCACCGGGTCCATCGGTTAGACACTCTTCACCTGCATCTCCGAGCCCTCCTATTTCTGCTCCAGCTCCTACCCCTGTTCCATTGGTTGATCAAGCTTCATCTTCATCAGTTGGCTTCACAGATCTTCAGCTAAGGCAACTCAAAGGCCTGTTTGATGATCAGTCAGAGAAATTAAAATCAGAGTTTGAATATAAGTTCATGAATCTCAAGGAAACTCTATACTCTTTGGATGACCGGATCACCAAAATTGAGTCTACTCTCAGCACTTCTTTAGAATCTTTAAGTGGAGATCTTAAGAACATATTTGAAGAGCTTAAAGATATTTGCGGAGATGGCGAAACCTACTTTAAATGCAACGCAGAGCTACAAGATAAAATTTTGACTGCTTGCACCTTTGTGGATGAGAGGCTAAAGGATTATGTGAAAATACAAACTGATGGAATGAAAAATATAATTGATCATTTGACTAGGATTGTTAGGACTCATTTTTAATGTATTAGATATTCAGTCCTTGCAATGTATTGAAGTTAATGTTATGTTTTACATCTTGGTATCAATGTATTAGACACTTTGATGTATTTGACATTTTGATGTAATGAATTATCCTTTTTGAATACTCAATGTATTTCTTCCTATTATCAATGAATGAATGATTTTGTTAAATCAAATCTTGAATGAATGAATTTGTCTCTCTACCTTTTTGTTGATAACAAAAAAGGGGGAGAGTTTTATAGTTTTATAACTGTATATGCTTATGGGAGAAATTGATTGATTAATCAAATGATATTAAAATGATTGAATGAATGAGATGGGATACTTATTTAAGTTCCATAGGGGGAGCTATCTCATTCAGGGGAGCCTAAGCCTATTTATGAAATCAAAATAAATTCACAAATCAATCATGCATAAACTCAATATTTTTGTTATTATCAAAAAGGGGGAGATTGTTGGGGAGATTGTTGAAAAATTATATGCCCCAATCTTATTGATTTTGATGATTACCAAAAGCCATGAGTACATTAAAAGATGTAATGAGTTTATTTACATGAGCAATGAATTTATTTTGAACAATGAATTTATTTAGAACAATGAATGAGAATGTTAAAGTATGACTTTAATCAAATTGAAAGTAACTTCAAGTTCAATGTTTAAGCTTTCAATTAGAAATTTAATACTTCATATTTTAATCAATGAGTTTTTGGAACACTTCTTGAATTGGTTCTTAATGTCAATTTTATTGTATTCAAGTCAATTCAATGATTTAAAATGAATCTGGAACGAATTTAAATTCAATCAGAAAACTTTCTGATTTTTGATACGTTCCGAAGCCGACTCTTGAGTTTCAGAGTCGACTCCCCTCAGAGTACAGAAATGACTATCTGTCTCGAGTCGACCCACATAATTTCTCGAGTCGACCCTAGATTCTGTCGAGCCGACTCCATGACTGTGCAAGTCGACTCCGCTCAGACACCAGAGGTATGTTTTTCTGAGCACTTCGCGAGTTGATCCCAACTTTTCATGAGTCGACCCCCGACTTTCAGGAGTCGATACTTTACTTTTGGTGAGTCGACCCTTTGACTTTCTGAACATTTCTATTTTTAGTATCATGACCTCGAGCCGACTCGGGAAAAGCATGAGTCGACTCCAGCAAATCTGGACGAAATTTTTTTGAATGCCAACTCAGCGTCAACGGTAAGATTTTCGATTAACGGCTATTTTTCTTTATCTCTAACGGCTATATTTTTGCAGAATCTATAAATAGAGAAGCCGTTTTCAAATCAAAAAAAAAAAGAGATATTCATTTCAAGTGAAAAGAAAGGAAAAATCAGAAAAACAGAGCTTCATTTGAAAAAATTCGTGATTCAAAATAGAGTGAAAGAAAGAGTGTGAAATCCAAGGAAGCTCCTTCTGTGTTCAAGCTCAACAATCCAAGGAAGCTTTAGAAGAAAATCCAAGAGCTATTCAAGAGCATTTCAAGTGATTTTCAACACTCAAAAGAGGAAAAGGTCAAATCAACTCCAAAGTACATTCCGTGAAGAATCCAAGCTGAGGCCAGATTCTACACTTCAAAGAGTTAAGAAAAAGAGGAAAAGAAGAAAAGCTCAAAGCCAACCATTTGCAAATCAGGCTTTTCTAAACTTTATTCTTACATTTGTTAATCTGCTCATTGAGGAGCTTTGTAACTGAAAAACTATACTTCTATTCTTTGTGTCTAGTTCAATCTGGGGGATTGAACTAGTTGAGTTAGTCTTACCTCGGTACAAGCTTGGTGAAGCTTGGGTTAGGGTTTTTGTGCTGGTGAGCCCTTGAAAACCGGCTGGGTTCGTTGTGCGCCCGGGAAAACAACAAGTTTGAGTTGTGAGCTTGTAAAACAACTCTGCTGTAATCTATGGTGATTATAGTGTGGACCCAAGTGAATCTTGGGAGTGGACGTAGGTGTTGGATACACCGAACCACTATAAACTCTTTGTGTTTGCCGTGCTTTCATTGACTCTTCCTCTATCTCTGTTTTATTCACTGCACTTTGTATTTGCATTGCTATTTCCTTCATTCTTCTTAAAGCAAAACATTATTAAAAGGCTAAATTTTAAAGAACCCAATTCACTCCCCCCCCCCCTCTTGGGTTGTCATCTGGGCCAACAAGTTCAAGCCGCCATCTTTTTGGCCTGCGCTGTCTGACATCGCCAGGCCCAACTACCCACTGGCCATGCCTCCGATGGGACCAGACCTAACTACCCGTTAGCCCCACTGACTGATGGGACTTAGCCCACCAACCGTCATTTCTTTCCTCTCTAATGGGATATGACCCACCAACCGGCCCAGATTCATGCAACCCCCACGAACCTAGCGGACATTCCTTTCTCACAGAACTCCACGTGGTCGTGCAGGTGTCAACCACCTATAAAAGGATAAGTCCACTCAAGAACCAGGTACGAAAAACTCATACACTGGCTACCCTAATACCCAGAGAGGGATTCCCCCTTTCTGAGGACTCATTTTTCTCCCCAAGAAGGGCTCGTCTGAGCTCTCCCTCAGCTGTTGACCTCAGTTGCTGACTTGAGCATCGGAGGGTCCCCACTGGAGCACCCTTCCGGTCTTGGGACTTTTTTGCAGGCCATCCGATCAGGCATGGATTCGTGGATTAAGCATCTCTCTTCTCCCAACGTTCAAGACCGGTAATCGGGCATCATCAGATTGCCGCGCCAGGTAGCGGGGGCTGACAAGAACGTTGAGGGCGCTTGCTTAGTCATATGTGTTACTTAGCAGCGAACTCTTACCCCCTCGTCTTCCTTCATTGAGCCATGGTGGTGACCCGAGCTCAAGATGCTTCCATCAGCTGTCCGGTGGGGCTTCCCCCGCCGATTAGGTAGCAGGAGGCTAATCCCCCTACTGTCGATCCTCCTGTCCCCTCTCCGCCAACAGATGCGGCTGCCCCGGCTGCGGAACAACTAGCAGCTCTCACTCAGCAAGTCCAAACTCTCACTGCCATGGTCCACGGACTTCAGCAGCAGCAGTCAGTGGCCATCCAGCACCAGACCGCTTCCCCTGCTAGTCAGCAGTCGGCAAGGGAAAGCTCTCCCAAGCGAGAGGCCGGTCATCGTTAGGCTTCCCCTAGGAAGCCCCGTCGTGATTCCCCTAAGTGGCCACGGTACCCCAATTATGGCCCGAGTAAGTTCCCTCCAGAGTTGCACCGCCAAGAGGAGCCAAAGCGGAAGTCCCACCTTCCGCGTCCTTTTCCTTCTCCTTCTTCTTCTTCATCCTCCGAGCCATCTCGGAGGGCTCTGACGACTAGCCACCAGGTAGAGGAGCGCCTGGATCACTACAATCGGTGACTAGATGAGCTCGCCAGGAAGATCAATAGTCAGCCGGAGGAGGAGTTTGACACCCATCCTCCTTATACCCGCCGGATACTGGAGGAGCTCATCCCCTCTAGATTCTGTTTTCTCCAGATAGATCCGTACGATGGTACTACGGACCCTCTGGATCACCTCAAGAGTTACAAAGTCATGATGCAAGTCCAGGGTGCTATGGATACCCTTCTCTGCAAAGCTTTCCTTGCCGCTCTACGGAAAGCTGCTCGCGCTTGGCACTCACGCCTGCCCCCTCACAGCATCGACTCCTTTAGAGAGTTGGAAAGGACCTTTCTGACGCACTTTGATTCCTGTCGGTGGATCCCGAGAGTTGCGGATAGCCTCTTCTCCGTGCGCCAGAGGGAGGGGGAGTCGCTGCGGGACTTCGTGTCCCGATTCAAGACTGCTGCCCTTGAAGTCTATCATCTGGATGACGCGGTGGCAATGCTGGCGCTAAAGCGGGGGCTCCTCCCATCCCGCTTCACCTTTTCTTTGGATAAGAAGCCCCCGAGTTCTTACTCCAACCTCCTCCTTCGGGCTCAGAAGTACATCCGTGCGGATGAGGCCGACCTCACCCACCGAGAATCCTTAAGGAGTTCCAGTCGCAAGCCTACTCGCCTCGAGCCGAATGAACCCCCTCACCACCGACGGTCCGATCCGCCTCGTCGATCCGGTGGCAGGCGTCGAAGCCCCATCCCTGATGAGAGCAAGCTCACACCCCTTCTCGCCCCCCGATCTCACATCCTTATGGAGATCGAGGGCGATCCTTATCTCCAGCGCCCTCCTCCTATGAAGAAAGGTCCCCCCAATACAAGAGCCGTTATTGCCGATTCCATCGGAATTACGGCCATGATACCGACAGTTGCTTCAGCTTGAAGCGTGCCATTGAAGAGCTCATCCAGCGGGGCTACCTCGGTAAGTATATCCAGAAGGCGTTGTAACCGCTACCGGCGCTCATGGGGCCTCCACCCGTTCAGGCTGCTATCGACAACACCCCCATGGAGTGGACGGTCGGGATGGTATCTTGGGGGGTGGCTTCCCCATCTAAGCGGCCGAGGGAGGAGGAGGCGCCGGGTAATGTAGTTCTTGGAGGGGGATCGGCAAATGTTGAGAATGTAAATAATGAAGGCATCGCCGTCTCTATGATGATCGCCAAGCACCCTGTAAAGAGGATATTAGTTGATAGTGGCAGCTCAGCTGACATCCTTACCTATGACGCATTTGTTAGGATGGGTTTATCTGTTGACTCTCTTCAGCCTGTGGCAACCCCCCTGGCCGGATTCACAGGGGATTCAGTAAGGGTTGAGGGTGAGATATCCCTACCTGTGATAGTCAGGATACCACCGCGCCAAAGCACAGTGATCATGAAGTTCCTGGTAGTGCGAGTCCCTTTGGCATACAACGCCATCCTCGGGTGCCCAGGTTTGAATCTATTGGATGCGATTATCTCCACCCGGCACCTGCTGGTGCAGTTCCCTACTAGCAAAGGTGTCGGGGAGATGAGGGGCAAGGTCGGCTCAGTCCTGCCCTGCTATCATGCAGCATCAAGTCCTTTGGAGGCAGAGTCGGTCCCCGAGGCGCCCGATCCCAGGGAGTCTGGCAAGGGGGGAGAGCCGGCCGAGCACCTCCTAACCTTTCCCCTCGGGGACGATCCAGCAAAGACCATGCGTGTCGGCGGACTCCTTCCCCCGGAAGACTGTGATCGCCTCCTAGCCTTCCTGCGGGCCAACTCAGACGTTTTTGCTTGGTCAGCGTCTGACATGCTAGTATCCCTCCAGAAGTAATCACCCACAAGCTCAATATCGATCCGAAGCACCATCCAATCCACCAAAGGAAGAGAAGCTTCGCTCCCGAGCGGCAAAAAGCCATCGATGAGGAGGTTAACAAGCTGCTCAGTGCCGGCCACATCCGAGAGGCGCATTACCTTAGCTAGCTGGCTAATGTTGTTATGGTACGAAAGGCAAGCAGGAGCTAAATAATTTGCATTGACTTCACCGACCTCAACAAGGCATGTCCGAAAGACATTTTTCTCCTGCCAAGGATAGATCAGTTGGTAGTTTCCACCTCTGGCCACGAGCTCCTCAGCTTCATGGACGCTTTCTCTGGATATAACCAAATAAGGATGGACCCCAGCGACGAAGAGCACACCTCCTTTATGACAGAAAAAGGCATCTATTGCTACAAAGTGATGCCCTTCGGTCTCAAGAACGCGGGGGCAACCTATCAGAGATTGATGAACAAAGTTTTTCAGGACCAGCTGGGCCGAAACATGGAGGTCTATGTGGATGACATGCTGACAAAAAGCACCTGTGCCTCCAACCACATCTCCGACTTAGAGGAAACTTTCAACAACCTCCATCACTTTCAGGTCAAGCTGAATCCCAAGAAGTGTGCCTTTGGGGTTACGGTGGGTAAGTTCCTGGGTTTCATGGTGACTCAGTGGGGGATCGAGGCAAACCCAGAGAAGATCAGCGCCATCCTCGATATGAGGTCACCATCCAGCAAGAAGGAAGTACAACGACTAACGAGAAGGGTGGCAGCTTTAAGTCGTTTCCTCTCCAAATCAGCCGAGAAGTGCTTGCCCTTCTTCAAGGCCCTGCGGAAAGTAAACAACTTCGAGTGGACGGACGACTGCCAGAAAGCCTTCAGTGGCCTGAAGGCATTTCTATCTTCTCCGCCGCTCCTGTCCAAGCCAAGGGACGGGGAGAGTCTTTTCCTCTACCTCGCCGCCTCTCCCGAGGCTGTTAGCTCAGTCTTGGTGTGTCTTGACGCCGACAGAACCTAAAGACCCGTTTATTATGTGAGCAAGGTGCTCCACGATGCGGAGTTCAGGTACTCCAAGATAAAAAAATCATCTTCGCCCTGATCGTCTCCGCTCGACATCTCCACCCATATTTTCAAGCCCATCCCATTGTGGTGCTCACGGACCAGCCCCTCTGAGCCATCCTGGCCCGTCCAGACACCTCAGGCCGACTTGCCAAGTGGGCCATTAAGCTAGGAGAGTTTGACCTCTCCTTCCAAGCACGGCCGGCCTTGAAGTCTCGAGTCCTGGCTGATTTCCTAGTCGAGTGCACTTGGGCGGATGAGGAGACCAGGGAGGTTTCCGTGGAGCAGCACAAGCCCGAGCCGAGCGATGATGGAGAAACTTGGATCCTCCATGTAGACGGTGCTTCAAACTCTCAGGGAAGCGGTGTCAGCCTCATTCTCACCGGACCGGGTGGAGAGAGAGCAGAATACACCCTACGATTTCTATTCAAAGCCACCAATAACCAAGCCGAGTACGAGGCCCTGCTGGCAGGATTAAGGCTAGCCTAAGAGTTCAGAATAAGGCATCTCAGAGCTTTCACTGACTCGCAACTCATCTCCAAACAAATCAACGGAGAGTACGAGGTGCGTGACCCTGCTATGACTCAATACCTGGGCAAGGTTCAGCTCTCGTCATGGACAACGACCGCTAGTTCAACAATGATGCATTCAAGGCTTTCTATGATGAGTTGGGTATTCGCCATCGATTCACCTCTGTCGGCCACCCCCAGACCAATGGAGAGGCCGAGGTCATGAACCGCACCATTCTCAGAGGGCTCAGGATTTGGCTAGACAGATCCAAGCGTCGATGGGTGGAGGAACTCCCCAGTGTGATATGGGCTTACCATACGACCCCCAGGGCCCCAACGGGCGAGACTCCCTTTAGTCTCATCTTCGGATCCAAAGCTGTCATCCCTGTTGAGATCGGATTGCCCAGTCCGCGTGTGGAGTCCTTCAACGAAGAAAACAATTTCACACTGATACAAGCTAATCTGGACTTCATCGACGAAGCGCACGACCGGGCAAGGCTACGAATGGCGACCTTCCGCCAGTGGGCCACCAAGTACTACAATGCCTGGGTCCGTCCCAAGGTCTTTCGCCATGGAGATATGGTTTTGAGAAAGGCTGAGATATTCAAGCCTACGAAGGGGGGCAAACTATCCCCCAACTAGGAAGGTCCTTATCGCGTCGCCGAGACACTCCATCGGGGGCATACAGACTAGAAGAACTCGACGGACAACCCATTCCACGTACCTGGAACGTGGATAACCTCCGCCAATATTATCAATGATGTATCCCCCCAAAGTATGAGTAATAAAAGGGTCCCTTCCAGCGCCACAGCCTACTCTCCCTTGTGTCCAAGGACCAGACTCAGAAAAGGAGCTCGTCGGCATCGTGGCCTATGGGATACCACTCGGCCCCAGCACAGAGGTGCCCCCGAGTCGGTTAAGACTCTAAAGGCTCCGTACTCGGTCGAGTCGTCCCTCGGGTGGTACATAAACCACCGAGGTGGTTCTAAAGGAGCTCGCTGGCATTGTAGCCTATGGGACACCACTCGGCCCCGGCACGGAGGTGCCCCCGAGTCGGTTAAGACCCTAAAGGCTCTGTACCCGGTAGAGTCGCCCCTTGGGTGGCACACAAACCTTCGAGGTGGTTCTAAAGGAGCTCACCGGTATCGCGGCGCACAGGACACCACTCAGCCCCGGTACGGAGGTGCCCCTGAGTCAGTTAAGACCCTAAAGGCTCTGTAACTGATCGAGTCGCCCCTCGGGCGGCACACAAACCCCTGAGGTGGTTCTAAAGGAGCTCGCCGGCATCGCGGCCCATGGAACACCACTCGGCCCCGGCACAGAGGTGCCCCCGAGTCGGTTAAGATACTAAAGGCTCCATACCCGGTCGAGTCGCCCCTCGGGTGACACACAAACTCCCGAGGTGGTTCTAAAGGAGCTCACCGGCATCGCGGCCTATGGGACACCACTCGGCCCCGGCACGGAGGTGCTCCCGAGTCGGTTAAGACCCTAAAGGCTTCGTACCCGGTCGAGTTGCCACTCGGGCGGCACACAAACCCCGAGGTGGTTCTAAAGGAGCTCGTCAGCATCGCGGCCCATGGGACACCATTCGGCCCTAGCATGGAGGTACTCCCGAGTCGATTAAGACCCTAAGGGCTTCGTACCCGATCGAGTCATCCTTTGGGCGGCACACAAACCCCCGAGGTGGTTCTAAATGGGCTCGTCGACATCGCGGCCCATGGGACACTACTCGGCCCCGTAACAGAGGTGCCCCCCTGAGTCGATTAAGACCTCAAGTTGGTCTCGGCACTAAGTTGCCCTCAGACCATTCCAAGTCTTTGGAAGAATTGTGTGCGAACGAATCTCCCTTCAAATAGCCGTGACAGCTTAAGGCATCTTAAGCAACCTCCCACGCGGCTGGCATGTCTCTCAAAGACGCATCCAAACGTTGGCAAATCTAAGACTACGATCCAGCCACTGTGTCGTTGATGTGCGCAATGCTCAAAAACAGAAAACATCTCAGAAGGAAGGGTCCTCCTCATTAACAGGTACAGGGCCCGCCTTATCGTTAGTTGCACGATAAAATGTTGACCCAAAGGAAGAGAGAAACAAACAAGACAAGACAAGGCACAAAAGCATTTCACAAAAAAACTCTTTTCCATTAATAATGGAATTGAAGTACAAAATTTGGCCTGAGGCCTATTACAAAAAGAAAGAAAAGAGAAAAAGAAGAAACAACAACTCTTCAGGGCTCGCTAGGGCCCGGCTCTCCCTCATCGTCCTCCTCCTCCGCCGACCCCTCGTCAGATTCCCCAGGGCGGATCCCCTCGAGCTCGGCGATGTTGATCTTAAGAGACGCGGACACCTTAGTTTTGCACATGTCGAAGCCCTTAACATAGGCATCAAGGCTGGCCTCGAGGACCTCCTTTCCGAATTCCGGCGAGGACTTATAATTGGCTATGGCCTGTCCCGCCCCAGCCTCAGCCTGCTGAGCCCTGGCATCAGCCCCCTGGGCTTGCGTCTCAGCCCGCTGTGCCCTAGCCTCAGCCTCCTTGGCTCGCGCCTCAGCCTCCCAGGCTCGGCTCTCGGCCTCCTCGGCATGGGTACTAGCCTCATTAGCACAGGCCACCACCCCGGCCTTCTCCTGGCTCGCCTCGGCCGCCGCCCTTTCTGCAGCGACGACTCTCTGCGCGGCGGCGAGTGCCTCTTCTTGTGCCGCCTCGGCCTCCTTCTCTGCGTTTTGGAGCTAGCGAACCAGCCCCTCATTCCGCTCTGCGGTGGCCTTCAGTCTGTCCGAGACCAGCTCCAATTTGGCCTCGGCCGCGGATGCCCGGCCACTTTCAGCTTCGGCCCGACTTTTTGCCTCCCTTATTCGGCCGCCTAGGTTCTCCTCCCGGGCCTTGGCCTCCTGATAAAGTCGAGCAAGGCTCTGGGACTGCACCGTGCTCTCCTTCTTATATTTCTTGGCCCGCGGTATGGCCTTCATGAGCGCGTCCGAGGAATGAGACAGTGCTTCGCGAAGGCCGATCGCGCCATTGGCCATCTGCAGTAGGAGAATGTGTTAATTGCAAGAAAAATTAAGGCATCACAAAGCGTATTCATAGATGAAGAAAACTCAGAAGGTTACTTGGATGATGGAGACCATCACCATGTCCAAAATTGCGGAGTGGCTCTGCCCCCGCATTTCTTCATCGGACTCGGCAGTCCGAACTCTTGACAGAAGATGAGTGGCTTGCCCGGCGTCCGCCATTGAATTGAACCTGGGCGCCGGCCATGCCGGCCCCTCCTGCGGACCTTCAACCCGAGGGCGAGTCGGGCGGCATGCTGATCATTGGGATGAGCTCTTTGGCCCATCCCTCTGCTTCCTGGTCGCCTCTATCCCAGCCTTGGACCCCCTGGCGACTAGCTCCCCCTCTCCGGCAGTTGGGGGAGCACTCTTTGTCTCCGGCTCGGCGGCAGCCGGAGGGCCGATAACAACTATAACCTGCCCCGCCTCAGGCACGTCAGTGGCGGCAGGGGCTTTTTCTTCAAGATTTACGACCACCACAGCTGCCTTAGTGGTGACCGGGATCTCTCCTTCCTCTACCTCGGTCCCGGCCAGCCCCGGGACCACTTCTCCAGCCGACATTTCCGTGGCCGGCTCCTCCGCAGATGTTGGATCTTTGGAGGCTTCGGTAGCCCGAACCGGCTCGGCCTGCTCTCTTCTTCGAGCCCTCTTCGCCGGTCTTGTCGACTCACCAGCCGCCGGCCTCTTTTGCTTCAGGGCAGCTTCGAACGCGCCGGCGGAAAACTTCATCGCTGCACCCAAAAATGATGAATGTTAGCAACAGCATACAGTAAGCTTCCAGTCGAGACAGAAGGAATCGGACGTCGTGCTCACCGACCGCTAGGGCTAACTCAACCTCAAACAGGTTCTCGTCGGACAGGAGTTCCTTGTAGCCATGTATTTGACAGGATGATAACTGGGTAAAGAGTTCCCTGTCTCTCTCCCCCACGGTGGCATTATCGTTGGAGCTGGTATCCGGCTCCCTCCAATCAGCCCTTACCCCCTGGACATGGGCAAAAAGAAATCGGGGCTTCCATTCCCTAATCTTGGACGAGAGACCTAGGGGGAAGGCTCTACCCGGCCTGGCGGTGAATGCCCACCAGGCCCCCTCACCTTGGCGGCGGAGCTTATAGAAAGCCCAGAACAGTGATAGCCCTGGCCGGGCCACCTGGAAGTAGCAAAGAATGAAAAAAGCACAGATGATTCGAATCGAGTTTGGAGTCAACTACGCCGGCACTAACCTATACCTATCTAAAAGGTTCAAGACAAAGGGACAGAAAAGAAGGCGCAGCCCGCACCGAAAAAAATCCTCGTATAGAGCGACCCGACCAGAGTGGACTGAAGTCACTCTATCTTCGGGCCCCGGCACGGACAAGCGAATGAAACTGGGAATTTGGTACCTAGCCCTGACGACCTCTACGTCCTCAGGGGTCATGGTTGAAGCCACTCCCGCCGGACCTATTGGATCAAGGCTCACCGCCGAGGGTGGAGCCGGGCGGCGGGAGGACACAGGAATCGCCCTAAGGGGGGAGGTTGAGGTAGACAGAGGTTCGTTCGCTAATGGTCGATCGCGGATGATAATTCCGCCCACCGGCGAGGCGCCTAATGGGCTAAGGAGGTTTGGTCTTCGCTATCGGAAGGGGAAGACTCTACTATAGGCCTCTTACCCTCCCTAACAGCACGACGATCCATGGGTGAGACAAAGGATAAAACTAACCTGGGAATCGAAAGGAACTCGAAGGCAGAAGGACTTAGGTTGTAGAAGAACTCAGAAAAGAAAAAGCTGAAAGAAAGCATTAATAGTGTAAAAGATTTCCCCGATCCCTTGGGGCGCTTTTATACCCCCATTTCCGAACGATGATAATCGAGGCCCTGCCACATGGCGCTCTTCTATTGCGCCACGAGCTTCCGCCAGAAATCTTGCCTGTGTCCGAGATGTGCCGCCTCGATTCGCCCTGAGGAGCGTGATCCCCGACCAATCGTAGGGCATAGAAAACAGAGAAACAATAATAACCTCCACCTTTTTCCATCCCCCGATGGGCGCTTTCCTTAGGGCGTCCGGCGTCGACGTCAGCCCCCACCTACCGCATGATTGTGGAAGATATGCGAAGCGACACTGCCTTAGGATGACGTGCCAGCTCATCAAGCTATTAAAAGCGCACTAAAGGGAAATCATTTTTTAAATTTTCGTGCCCCTCTCGCCCAAAGGACAGCGGGCGCATGGCCCTTCGCGCTCAGGGCGGGGGGGGGCATCTGATGTGGCTGACGTAGCCACGAGGGCAATCAGGAAAAAATCAAAAGCTTAAGGCGGTCCCACCCCGGCATCTCCAAGTCGGCCGAGTCGGCCCCGACTTCCCCAAGTCAGCCCCGCTCGGCCCCAGCACCTCCAAGTCGGCCGAGTCGGCCCGACTTTCCCAAGTCGGCCATGCTCGGTCCCAGCACCTCCAAGTCGGCCGAGTCAGCCCCGACTTTCCCAAGTCGGCCATGCTCGGCCCCGACATCTCCAAGTCAGCCGAGTCGGCCCCGACTTCCCCAAGTCGGCCCCGCTTAGCCCCGGCACCTCCAAGTCGGCCGAGTTGGCCCCGACTTTCCCAAGTCGGCCATGCTCGGCCCCGGCTCCTCCAAGTCGGCCGAGTTGGCCCTGACTTTCCCAAATCGGCCATGCTCGGCCCCAGCACCTCCAAGCCGGCCGAGTCGGCCCTGACTTTCCCAAGTCGGCCCCACTCGGCCCCGGCACCTCCCAGTCGGTCGGGTCAGCCCGACTTTCCCAAGTCGGCCATGCTCGGCCTCGGCACCTCGAAGTCGGCTGAGTCGGCCCTGACTTTCCCAAGTCGGCCATGCTCGGCCACGACACCTCCAAGTCGGCCGAGTCGGCCGAGTCGGCCCCGACTTTCCCAAGTTAGCCATGCTCGGCCCCGACACCTCCAAGCCAGCCAAGTTGGCCCCGACTTTCCCAAGTCGGTCCCGCTCGGCCCCGGCACCTCCCAGTCGGTCGAGTCGGCCCTGACTTCCCCAAGTCGGCCCAGCTCGGCCCCGGCACCTCCAAGCCGATCGAGTTGGCTCCAACTTCTCTAAGTCGGCCCTGGTCGGCCCCGACACCTCCAAACCGGCCGAGTCGGCCCCGACTTTCCCAAGTCGGCCCTACTCAGCCCTGGCATCTCCAAACCGGCCGAGTCGGCCCCGACCATCCCTGATCGGCCCCGCCCCGGCACATCCAGGTCGGCCAAGTCGGCCCTGCTCGGCCTCTGCGCCCTCAGGAGAGTCAAGGCGGTCCCGACTTTCTCAAGTCGACCCCAGGATGGTCCTGGCAGTTCAAGCCACCATCTTTTTGGCCCGCGCCGTCTAACATCGCCAGGCCCAACTACCCACTGGCCACGCCTCCAATGGGACCAGACCTAACTACCCGTTAGCCCCACTGACTGATGGGACTTAGCCCACCAACCACTATTTCTTTCCTCTCTGATAGGATAGGACCCACCAACCGGCCCAGATTCACGCAACCCACGAACCCAGCGGACATTCCTTTCTCACGGAACTCCACGTGGTCGTGCAGGTGTCAACCACCTATAAAAGGGTTTGTCCACTCAAGAACCATGTACGAAAAACTCATACACTGGCTATCCTAATACCCAGAAAGAGATTCCTCCTTTCTGAGGACTCATTTTTCTTCCCAAGAAGAGCTCGTCTGAGCTCTCCCTCAGCTGTGACCTCGGTTGCTGACTTGAGCGTCGGAGGGTCCCCACCGGAGCACCCCTCCGGTCTTGGGACATTTTTGCAAGCCATCCGATCAGGCGTAGATTCGTGGATTAAGCAGCTCTCTTCTCCCGACGTTCAAGATCGGTGATCGGGCGTCATCAGGTAGCATGGATCATGATTATCTTTATTTAATGATAAAATTTGGGGAAAAAAAGAGCAAAAAGTATTTGACTGACACCATCATTAGTTGCCTCCAGGTATATCGAGATAATATATGAGCTCATCACCTACTAAAATATTGATGGAAACATGCCTTCTTCATGAAGTATTGCTTCGCAGCGTTACTATATTATAATGATATAAATAACTCATCTGTCAATTATATAATTGATTTTATTATTAATTTGATGAAACATATTAATCTATAAAAAAATCATTTATCGGCTCATGATAAATAGTTATATATTCATCTTGAACTACCTAACAAATCTTAACTTTTTACTATTAAATGAAATAAATTATAAAACAAAGTTATGTGTATTAGATGTTTCAATTCTATTAAAACTTGAACCTTTTTTTAATATAATAATAATAACTTAAATTTGAAGGCATGGACATGTTAGGGTGATTGTTTTCCGTCATCATCAGCTGCAGGTAGCCAGTCACCGTTATTGATCATCATCTAAGCAGCTCACAGCCACCTTGCGTCGTTATGGATACCAAGGAATGTGAAAATTTTTTTGCCGATGATGGTTATATCAGAGGAATTGGATTGTGCTTTAGGGAACATAAATGGATTTCCATTTGAATGGTTACTTCATCCAATTCAGAGTCGACGCAGATACCAGCCCTGGGCTTGTGGGCCACTTGGCGCTAATCACAGACCCCAAACCGTGTACTTCGACTTCAACGGCTGCTTCGCCCACGACGTCCTCCCGCTTCCGCCTTCCACTTGACGACAAAGAACTTTGCCCTATTTGCTTGAAGGATAAAAATTAAAAATATTTAAAAGAAAGGCTTAAAAAAAATTTCTCAAAATTTTTATTTATCAAATATCAAAAAACTATTTTTATTAAAATTCATAAAAATAATATCATATTAGATTATATTATATTTAAATATAATATTGTTGCTGTGAAAATTCGTTCTTCGGCTTGGGGGCGGTGCACATCAGGATCCGGATAGCGCTCTCCTGTCTAAATGGACTTGCAAGACAGTCTTCGTGTAGGAAGCACAGAGGTGGTCCCTGCGAAAGACCCTCCGATGCCCAAGTCAATGAAAATCTTTAGCAATCAAATGAGAAAAGAAGGTTCCAACAGAAGGATCTTCCTTCTTGAGATAATTTTTCAGTAGCAATGGCCTTTGCTAAAATTTTCTTTGGATTTAGAATATCTTTGAGAGCGTAGCTGGGGGGTCCTAGGACTTGGTATTTGTACGCTGTTGAAGAGGTGAGCCGTTACCTCATTTTCCAAGCGCGCTTTAGGGAGTTGGCATCCGATAAGGCCGAAATCTCAATGGTTACAGGGATCGGCAGTTGATGAAGCTGATGGATGCTTTATCGAAAATTTAGAATCTCGTTGATCATGGACAGAGTGCTATATTTGGCTTCCGTTTCTATTTTGGGAAGCTCATTCCGCGATTCTTGCGATTAAGGTGGTTCATCCTTCGAGATATCTGGCTTGGTTTAAAGTAGTAATGGCGCTTACGTTGAAGGGATGAGGATCGATCTTGGCGAGGTACTAAGATAGCTCGGCCCTACTGAGGTTCAAATATAGCTCGGTCCTTCGAGGCACTGAGATAGCTCGACCCTGCCAAGGTTCGAAGATAGCTCGGCCTTGCTGAGGTTCAAAGACTATATCTGGTGTTGCATCGAGACCGATGATGGCATCGGTACTAACTCTGGAGTTAGTGAGGAGACCGACTTCAGAATCGATGCTAGGGCCGACTATGGAGCCGAGTCGGTGCTGAGGCTGACTCTAGAGGCCGAGGCCGACCAGGGCCGAGTCCAAAGATGAGGCCGCCTTGAAAGCTGGGGCCGAATCCGGAGATGATGCTGCCTTGGAAGATGGGGCCGCTTTCGGAGATGAGGCTGCCTTGGGGCCGAGTCAGTGTTAAGGCTGACTAGAGTCGACTTTGGAGTCTGGGGCCGAGTCCGAAGATGAGGCCACCTTAGAAGCTGGGACCACTTCCGGAGATGAGACCATCTTAGAAGCCATGGCCGCTTTCGAAGATGAGGCTGCCTTGGGGCCGAGTCGGTGCTAAGGCCGACTAGAGTCGACTTTGGAGTCTGGGGCCGAGTCCAGAGACGAGGCTGCCTTGGAAGATGGGGCCGCTTCCGGAGATGAGACCACCTTAGAGGTTGAGGCCGCCTCAACTTCTACCATTAACTCACACACGACTTCATCAGCCATATCACATGGCAGTTTATCTTTTCTCAAATATAATAGTTAACAAGTCAGAAATCGAAAGTGGCTCTAGCCTTTTCTCCATATACACGGATGTTGAAGCAATGATAATTTTATCCTGCATCACATGCCCCCCACTCCCTAGTCCGAAGCATAGATTCGAGTATAGGGAGTAAAGTTTCAGATGGCTTAATTCGATTGGAGGAACTTTTTGGCTATACCGAGAATTGCTTGGCCCAGCCGAGGTTCGAAAAGAATCTTACCTCGCTTTGCCGGGGTGCAAAGATTGTTCCTCGGAGAAATTTTACTTGGCCCTGCCAAGGTATGGAGAAAGTTTCTCGGCCCTGCTAAGGTACGGAGAAAGTTGCTCGACCGTGCTAAGGTATGAAAAATTTTTACTTGGCTCTGCTAAGGTTTGGAAAATGTTGCTCAACCGTGCCAAGGTACTGAGAATTTTTTTACTTGGCCCTGCCAAGGTTCAGAGAATGTTGCTCGATCGTGCCAAGGTACAGAGAAATTTTTTACTTGGCCTTGTCAAGGTTTGAAGAATGTTACTTGGCCGTGCTGAGGTACAAAGAAAGTTGCTCGGCCATGCCGAGGTACGGAGAAATTTTTACTTGACCCTGCCAAGGTTCGAAGAATGTTGCTTGGCCGTGCCGAGGTACGAAAAAAGTTTTATTTAGCCCTGCCAAGGTTCGGAGAATGTTGCTTGGCCGTGCTAAGGTACGAAGAAATTTTTGCTTGGCCCTACCAAGGTTCAGAGAATGTTGCTCGGCCGTACTAAGGTACGAAAAAATTTTTACTTGGCCTTACCAAGGTACGAAGAACGTTGCTCGGCCCAATCGAGGTATGGAGAATGTTGCTCGGCCCTGCCGATATACGAAAAAATGGATCCGTAAGTCAATGATTGGGCAAAACCTACATTTAATCAAGAACTAAGGGAAGATGATTATTGTTGTAGCCAAATTACCCTCCTCAAACATCAGCGAGCGTTCGATCACCTTCTCTAATGAGCCTGAGATCTTCCAACGAGCTTCTCGCGTTTGGGAGCTTGGTCGGGGGTCCCTAAGTCGGAGTAGAATTGGCAGGATCCAAGAGCCAGCCGAGACAGCGGGGAGTTACAGCGGATGTCCGGGGGTGACACCTGGGAGGCCAAAAATCCGGTTGTTGCCTCATGTCATCGGGATAGAGCTGGGGGAGACCGGAGAACCGGGGCATGGAGTCGAGGCTAATCCGAGTGTAAGGAGTTGGGAGAAGAGCTGGAGTTGGTGGCAACCAGAGTCGGTGGCAGCCGGAGTCGATGGCAGTCGGGAATGGTGCTGGGATGGAGTCTAGAGGTGGCAGAGTAGGCCGGAATGGTCAAGGAAGACTGGGACAGAGGCCGAAGGTGTCCAAAGACGTGGAGTCGGCCGGGCCAAAGAGCTTGGAAATGTGGTTGAATTCGGGCAAGCAGTTAGCCTCCCCGGTGATGGACTTGGCGAAGTCCTTCGGGAGCTCAGACTCGATGGAGTCATCTGGCGATAGAAAGGGAGCTCCCCAAGGACTCCGAAGTTGGGTAAACCCTCGAGCTAGTCAAAACCTGCCTCATCCTCCGACCACTGCGAGCCCTTCCACGGGCTCTACAATTAGACTCCTCATTATTACACTGAAGGAGCCCGTGTTACGAGGGCCCACTATGAAGCTAGAGTCTACCACCAGCACTGGGGAGAGCTTGTCCTTTTGCACATACTCTGTGTGTTGCCGATGACATCCAAGGTGGTCTCTAGGTCGGACAAGGACGGTGGAGGTGAGATCTATCCGTATGTCCTCTGTCCTCGATCTTGTCCCTCAGCACGCTATGCGTGGTATCGTTGGGTCTTTCATGTTGCATCAATCCCACCTTCCTTCCATGCATCCTCACTTATGTTGTGCACATGGCCTTTTATGAGGTATCTGAACCAGTGAGGAAAGCAATGATGCCATAGTGGCGATGGAATAGGTGCATGCACGCATCCCCACTCATGTAGTACACATGACATCTTTGAGGTATCTGAACCCAATGAGGAAAGCAATGATGCCATAGTGGAGGAGTTGAGGGGTGGCCTCCATGGCAGATGAAACCAGAGCTTCCCTCTCTACTTTCATTCCTTGATGTCGGATCTAAGATAGAGAGAGGTCGGGAGGGAGAGAGAGAGAGAGTGGTGAGAGGTCGGCTGGAAGATAGCCGAGGCCAATGCCGACTAGGGGGTCTAGTCCAAGTGCAATCACTATTACCCATGGGGTTTATGATAATATGCTTAGAGGTTGTCTGAATTCTATGCTTGGGGGATAACTCCTCTATCGAAGTTTTGACATTTGCAGGAAGTGTTGAGCAGATGCGGCTAAAAGAGGGACTCCATAGTGCCCTTGCACCAACTTCGTCAAGGCCTTGTTGAATCAGCGTACTAGCCCTGGGTGATTGGGGCCACAAGCGGTAGTGGAACCTTGGTTGGTGACAGCTGTAAGGGCGCCATGAAATTTTTTGGATCAGGCCTCTAAGAAGTGGCTTGGTCTGAAGTATTATTGATTGCTCTCTTGCGGTTGACCATTGAGGAATTATCCTTTTTAGGAATCTTGTCTCCTTAATTTCAAGTTTAATGGGACTTGAGGTCCTTCCACTAGCGCCAATCTGTTGTTGCAAAAATCTCTTCTCCGGCTTGGAGGCAATGCACGTCAGGATCCAGGTAATGCTCTTCCGTCTGGATGGACCTACAAGATAGTCTTTGCAAGGAAGCATGGAAGGTGGTCCTTGCGAAAGACCCTCCGACATCCAAGTCAATGAAAATCTTCAGCAATCAGATGAGAGGAGAAGGCTCCAGCATAAGGATCTTCCTCGTTAAGATGATTTTTCAGGAGCAATGGCCTTTACTAGAGTTTTCTTTGGGCTTAGATTACTTTCAAGAGCATACCTGGGGGGTCCTGGGACTTGATATTTGTACGCTGTCGATGAGGTGAGCCATTACCTAATTTTTCGGGCGTGTTTTAGGGAGTTAGCATCCGATAAGGCCGAAATCCTAACTGTTATGGGGATCAGCATTTGATGAAGCTGATAGATGCTTTATCGAGAATTTGGAATCCCGTTGATCATGGACGGAGTGTTGTATTTGGTTTTCGTTTCAGTTTTGGGAAGCTCATTTCGCGATTCTTGCGATAAGGGTGGTTTATCTTTCAAGATATCTGGCATGGTTTGAAGCAGCAATGACACTTACATTAAAGGGATGAGGATCGATCCTGGTGAGGTACTAAGATAGCTTAGCCCTGCCGAGATTTGAATATAGCTCGGTCCTTTCGAGGCACTGAGATAGCTCGACCCTGTCAAGGTTCGAAGATAACTCGATCCTTCCGAGGTACTGAGATAGCTTGGCCCTACCGAGGTTCGAAGACCATCTCTAGTGTTAGCATCGAGACCGATGATGGCATCGGTACTAACTTTGGAGTCGGTAAGGAGACCGACTTTGAAATTGATGCTAGGGCCGACTATGGGGTTGAGTTGGTGCTAAGGCTGACTCTGGAAGTCGAGGCTGACTGAGACTGAGTTCGGAGATGAGGCCACCTTGAAAGCTGGGGCCACTTCCGGAGATAAGATTGCCTTGGAGGCTTGTTGGCCCAGATGACAACCTAAGAGGGGGGGGTGAATTGGGTTCTTTAAAAATTTAGCCTCTTGAAAAATTGTTTGCTGAATAAATAAATGCAATGTAAATATAAAGTACAGCGAATAAAACAGAGATAGAGATAGAGTCAATGGAAGCACGACAAACACAAAGATTTTATAGTGGTTCGGTGTATCCAACACCTACGTCCACTCCCAAGATCCTACTTGGGTCCACACTATAATCACTCGATTACAGCCGAGTTGTTTTACAAGTTCACAACTCAAACTTGTTGTTTTACCCGGGATCACAACGAACCCAGCCGGTTTTTTGGGCTCACCAGCACACAACCCAAACTCAAGCAAAACTAGCTTGACCCGAGGTTAACAACCTCCACTAGTTCAATCCCCTTTGATTGAACTAGGCACAAACAAGAATAAGAATGTTTTACAAATTTTCACAGCTCCTTAATGAGCAATATTCAAAGAAAAGTAAATAGGTTTAGAAAAGCCTGGTTTGAAGTTGTTTGGCTTTGAGCTTTTCTTCTTTTCCTCTTCTCCTTGCTGGGTTGAATCAAGCCTCAGCTCCGATTCTTCACAGTAGATGCAGTTGAGAAGATTGAAAAGTTGGTCTCTTTCTTCTAGTTGAGAATCCTCCGATTTTTCTCTATTTGAACGGCTTGGATTCTTCTTTGAGCTTTGTGGAGTGGAAGGTTTTGAATTTGAAAGCTCCTCTCTTGGATATAAGGCTCAAGACTTCTCGGATTTTGATTTTTGATTTTTGTCTATCCGTTTCTATCTCTCTCTTTCAAACGGTTGTTTTTCCCCTTTTTATAGATTTTCTTTGATTCATTTTTGGGTGGAAATCTAGCCGTTGGAGTGTACCTGGAAGGATTTTCATTCATAAAAAATAGCCGTTAGATGTCAGAAATCAAAAATATTACCGTTAGAGCTGATCTGGCATTTTTGATTTTTCGTCCAGGTGGGTTGGAGTCGGCTCCAGCTTTTCAGGTGTCGGCTCCGAATCGTTTTTCCATAAATAGTAAAATCTGAGTTCGTCGTGGAGTCGGCTCCCAAAAGTAAGTGTCGGCTCGCCGTCGTCAGGTGTCGGCTCCCGAAAACTGTAGGTGTCGGCTCCAGGATGCTCAGAAAATCAACGTTCTGTTCCGCATCGGAGTCGGCTCCAGACACAGTAAGTGTCGACTCCGAAACCTTAGGTGTCGGCTCCGAAACTCTAGGTGTCGGCTCCAGGTTGTATCAAAAATCAGATTAAAATTGAATTGGCCATGGGGTCGGCTCCAGACTTTCTAGGTGTCGACTCCAAGCTCTGAAACTTTGAAATCTCTGATTTGTTTGATTCAAAATTCATTTCTTAATTCCTTTAAATTGATCAAATAAATTTAAGTCCTGAAACACTTATAAAATCCATTAGTAATCAAATAAATATACTCAATTCCTTTATTAATCATCAAAATCAATGAATGGATCAACAATCTCCCCCTTTTTGATGATTATAAAAACATTGAGTATATGCATAGAATTCTTAAATTAAAGAGAATATCAAGGAAGTGATCTTTACGAGTAAGCTCCCCCTGAATAAGGTAGCTTCTCTTATGAAGTTCAAATTCAAATTATTCTTCCTCTTACTTTACACATTTGGTACTTAAGATTTCTTTGTGCATAGACAATTCAATTTGATTATTAATCCATATCAATAACTCAATATCATATTAATCAATTAACATAATCTCAACTATAATTCTTTCCATATAATTTTCTCCTCTTAATGCATATACAATCCTAATTCTCTCCCCCTTTTTTGTAATCAACAAAAAGGTAAAGAATATTTTACTGCATCAAAAGATAATTGCATCAAAAAGATAATCAAAAGTCAAATATTAAAAAAAACTTTTCATTCATTAACATAAGCTTCACTACATCAACATATTGTCAAGTATTACATAATTCTCTCCCTCTTTAAACTTCATTATATTAACTTCATTACATCAAAATGTAAACAACATTTCAACAAGATTGAACATAAACTACATCAAAAGTTCTTTCTAACTATTCTTGTTAAATGGTCTACTATATTTTTCATTCCATCACATTGAAGTCTAACATAATCTTTTAGTCTCTCATCCACAAATGTGCAAGCTGTTGTGATTTTGTCTTGAAGTTCGGCGTTGCACTTTGAATAAGTTTCACCATCTCCACAAATCTCTTTAAGCTCTTCAAAGATGTTCTTCAAATCACCATTTAAAGATTCTGCGGAGGAGTTGAGAGTTGATTCAATCTTTGCAATCCGATCATCAAGGGAGTAAAGTGATTCTTTTAAATTCATAAATTTACTGTCAAACTCATCCTTCTGAGCTGCAAACAAACTTTTTAATTGCTCCATTTGAAGGTCTGAGAATCCAGTCGAAGAAGTGGATGGTTGATCATAAACTTGTGCAGGTGCAGGAGCAGGAACAGAAATGGGACTCCTAGGCTGTGGAGAAGGAACCCTAAATGATGGTCCAGCCTCGCAAGGCTCAGAAACTCTCGGCATAGGGGCTCTTTCATCTAGGTGTCCTTTCCTATCCCATTGACCATTCACCTTGACAAAACCCATCCGATGCAATGTAGCTAAGCTATAGTAATCTGTGTGCCTTAGGTTCTTGGAAAGTTCATTCTCTTGAATTATAACCCCTTGGCTCTTGAATACCATAGTTAGTACCATTCCATACGGTAGGGATGATCTCCTTTTCCCTCCAGCTTCTGCCATATAAAAATCATCATTGCTGCCAGATTGATCGGCTGCCCAGTTAGAACACTGTCCATAACCACAATGTCTCGCTCCGAGACATACTCAAACCGACCAGTTTTTGGAAACAAGATCCTACTGCATATATTGTGTAATAATCTCAATTCTAGGGGTAGTTGATTGGCTCTAATTTCTTCAAACTCAGTTACATCCCTTCCTAACATCCTTGAAAGGGCTGCTGACCTATCACTATGCATGTCAGCTGCTAAACCAGTGATCGGGATGCTGAGGAGGTTTCCGAGCTTTTGAAAGGTGAGATGAATCCTTTTCCCTTTAACATTGCTTACTAAACCTCCATCCCCTCTAGCCAAATTGAAATAGAATTCTTTTACTAGGGCTGGATAGGTAGGAACATCAAGAGAACACAGCTTATCCCAGCCCATTTCCTTCAATTGTCTCCCGATTGAAAAACCTTCGGATTCAAATAGGTCAAAATCGACTTTTCTACCCATTGTGATGACTCTATCAGCTAGGGTATCTACCTTTGTGGAAGATGTGTTGGGATTGTCAGAATCTGTGGACGAATCGCTGCTTGGAGTCGGCTCACGAACGGGACGACGTGCGGACCGCTTTCCCGTAGTTACCGGCGCTCCAACCACTGATTCTCTCCTTTTGGGTGCCATTTGATCTTTGGAAAGGTTCGATTTGGATGGAATTAGAGATGGGGAAGTTTTGGAAAATTTTGGAAGAGTTTGGTTAGGATTTGAGAAAGTGATGAAGTGACGAGGTGTCGACTCTGCCCTAATAAATCAACTTTTGATTCCCAGGTGTCGACTCCCGCAAAGTCGGGTGTCGACTCCAAATCGCTAACACAGTCAGCGCTCGAACTGGAGTCGGCTCCGAATTCACAGGTGTCGGCTCCAAGGTCAGGGACCGAGAGCGACACAGTCAGAGGTGTCGACTCCTCATTCTGAGGTGTCGACTCCAAGACAAATTCAGCAAAAATATATGAGATTCAAATGACTGAAACTCGTCAAAATAAATTTTATAAAATTTTGATAAAATTTTGGAGTATTAAGGATCAAATAGCTCAAATGACTAGATAATTTGTCCTTAAAATGTGAAGGGAATATCAAGAAATTGATAGAAATTTAGATTCTCATTCCTTAATGTATCAAAATCAATCCATAGGGTCACATATCCCTAATTCACCTCTAAGATAACAAAATCTCTCTTCACTCAAAGGTTTTGTAAATATGTCAGCTAATTGTTCCTCTGTATTAACATATTCAAGACAAATTTCATTATTAGCTACATGTTCTCTTATGAAATGATATCTAATTTCAATGTGTTTTGTTCTTGAATGTTGAATTGGATTTTTAGTTAGATTTATTGCACTCGTGTTATCACATCTAATTGGTGTTTTGTCGGGGGTTATGCCATAATCTTCAAGTTGTCTCTTAATCCAAAGGATTTGAGCACAGCAACTTCCAGCTGCAACATATTCTGCTTCAGCAGTAGATAATGCAACCGAATTTTGCTTTTTGCTAAACCAAGAGATTAAGTTACATCCTAAGAATTGACATGCACCACTTGTGCTTTTTCTATCCAATTTACATCCAGCATAGTCAGAATCAGAATATGCAATTAAATTTAAGGTTGAGTCTCTAGAGTACCATAAACCTACATTTTTAGTTCCACTTAAATATCTTAAAATTCTTTTTACAGCAATTAAGTGAGATTCTTTAGGTTCAGATTGAAATCTAGCACATAGACATACTGCAAACATAATATCTGGTCTACTAGCAGTTAAGTAAAGAAGAGATCCAATCATACCTCTGTAATATTTTTGATCTACTTTCTTACCATCTTCATCTTTGTCCAATTTGCACGAAGGACTCATAGGTGTCCCAAGTGGTTTGATTGACTCCATTCCAAATTTCTTGAGCAGTTCTTTTGTGTATTTGGCTTGATTGATGAAGATTCCATCTTTGCTTTGTTTGATTTGAAGTCCTAGGAAGAAGTTGAGTTCTCCCATCATACTCATTTCAAACTCACCCTGCATTAACTTTGCAAATTCTTGACATAACAAATTGTTAGTAGCACCGAAAACAATATCATCAACATATATTGTACTACTAATAAATCTTTGTCTTTTGTTTTCAAAAATAGTGTTTTATCGACATTTCCTCTTACAAAATCATTTTCAATCAGAAATTTACTTAATCTTTCATACCAAGCCCTAGGTGCTTGTTTCAAACCGTATAGTGCTTTGTGTAATTTAAAAACATGATTTGGAAATTCATGATCTTCAAATCCCGGTGGTTGTTCAACAAAAACTTCTTCATTTATAAATCCATTTAAGAATGCTTTTAACATCCATTTGAAATAAATTGATATGCATATGACATGCAAATGCAAGTAACAATCTAATTGCTTCAAGTCTAGCTACAGGTGCAAAAGTTTCATCAAAATCAATTCCTTCTTCTTGATTATATCCTTTTGCAACTAATCTAGCTTTGTTTCTAATTACTATGCCATTTTCGTCTAATTTATTTCTAAATACCCATTTTGATCCTATTACAGAATGATCTTTAGGTCTATCCACTAATGTCCAAACATTATTTCTAGTGAATTGATTTAATTCTTCTTGCATGGCTAACATCCAGTTATTATCTTTTTCAGCTTCTTCAATAGTTTTTGGTTCAATTTGAGATACAAATGCAAGATGATTATTGATGTTTCTCATTGATGATCTAGTTCTTACTCCTTGAGATGGATCACCTATAATTAATTCTCTTGGATGACCATAGGCATATCTCCAATCTCTAGGTAGATCTATATCATTACGATTTCATCAACAACATCAACACTAGGAGAATCATTATCTTTAGCTTCTTGTTCATGATCTGAAGATACATCTATATTTAATTTTTCAATGTCTCTTTCTAGAATGTTTGTATCTTCCTCATCATCAATCTTTTTAGAACTTGATGCTAAAGATTCATCAAAGATTACATGAATAGATTCTTCTACTATTAAGTTTCTCTTGTTAAATACTCTATAAGCTTTACTTGATGTTGAATATCCTAAGAATATGCCTTCATCAGATTTTGCATCAAATTTTCCTAGGTTATCTTTGCCATTATTATGAATGAAACACTTACAACCAAATGCATGAAAATACTTATGTTTGGTTTTCTATTATTCCATAGTTCATAAGGTGTTTTCTTAATGATTGGCCTAATTAAAGCTCTATTAAGGATGTAGCATGCCGTGTTTATAGCTTCTGCCCAAAAGTATTTTGGTAAGTTGCTTTCACATAGCATGGTACGGGCCATGTCTTCTAGGGTTCTATTTTTCTTTCAACTACACCATTTTGTTGCGGTGTTCTAGGTGCAGAAAAATTATGATGGATGCCATTTTCTATGCAAAAATTTTCAAATAAATGATTTTCAAATTCAGTGCCATGATCACTTCTTAGAGACACTATGGTGTTGTTTTTCTCATTTGTGACCTTCTTGAAGAATTTCAAAAATATGGAAAGGTCTCATCCTTATGAGCTAAAAATAATACCCAAGTGTATCTAGAGTAATCATCTACAATCACAAGACCATATTTCTTTCCTCCTAGACTTGTGGTTCTAGTAGGTCCAAAAAGATCCATGTGAAGTAGTTCAAGTGGCCTAGAAGTGGAAACAATATTTTTAGTTTTGAAAGAATTTCTAGTTTGTTTTCCAAATTGACATGCATCACAAATTTTATTATTTTCAAAATCTAATTGTGGAAGTCCTTTTACTAAATCCATTCTAATTAATTTTGAAATAAGGTGTGTGCTTGCATGACCTAATCTACGATGCCACAACCAACCAATCTCATTTATATTAGCATTATTAGCAACTAGCAATGATTACTAGTAGACAAATTGTCTAAATCAATCAGTATACATTGCCATTTCTATTTCCAATAAAAACAATGCTATTATCAATGGGATTAGAAACTGTGCATATAGAAGATTCAAATGATACTTTAAAACCTTTATCACATAATTGACTAATGCTAATTAAATTATGTTTCAAACCATTAACATATAAGACATTTTCAATATATGTGGAGGGAGTTATTTGAATGTTACCAAACCCCAAGATTTGGCCTTTGCCATTGTCGCCAAATGTAACTACTCCTCCTCTTTTGCTTTCAAGGGTGATGAATTGATCCTTGTCACCCGTCATGTGCCTTGAGCAGCCGCTATCGAGATACCACTTTCTCTTTGATCTTTTGGCCGCAAGACACTCCTGCAAAAATAATTAAGTCTTATATTTAGGTACCCAAGCTTTCTTGGGTCCTTCATGGTTAGTAGCATAAAAATTGTTCCTTTAGGAACCCAAATTTTCTTTCCTTTACTATTTATCTTCTTATCTTTTCTTAAAATTGCATTCAAAAACTTTGTGTCCCTTCTTGTTACAGTAATGACATGTAACATTATCATTTTGTTCTTTCTAAAAAAGTTTTTGACAAATTTTTGTTTTAAATTAGGTCTATATCCTAAACCAGCCTTATCATATAGCTCTTTGATTACTTAACAATAAATTAAGTTTTTTTGAACTATAAGTGAATTTATCAACAATACTTTTATATTTATCAACTTCCTTCTTTAGTTTATCATTTTCATTGAAATTGATTCTTTTTCTTTAGTCAAATTTTTTTCAGATTTCAGCACTTTAGTTTCATTATTAAGATTTTCTTTTTCTTTAATCAAAGTTAAATTTTCATTTTTCAAAAACTTATATTTCTTTTTCAAAATTTTGAAATCACCACAAGTTCATTAAAAGCATCAAATAATTCATCAAAAGCAAATTCATCGCAAGGGTTTTCAGAACTTACCTCATCCTCTTCGTTTGCCATAAAGCAAATGTTAGCAACCTCCTTTTGTTCTTCCTCCGATGAGGATTCATCGCTGTCGCTCCAAGTTGCAACATAGGCTTTCTTTTTCTTCTTGAAAGTCTTTTTCAGTTGAGGACAATCATATCTGTAATGCCCCGGTTTCTTACATTCATAGCAATCAAGGGGTCTTTCTCTTTATCCTTGTCCTTGTCTTTTTCTTTTCTCCTTCCATCTTAGTTCCAAATTTCTTCTTGTGGAAGGGTCTCTTTCTCCTCATGAATTTTTTGAACTTTCTTGCTAGAAGAGCTGTCTCATCATCATCTTCTTCACTATCATTGCAGCTCTCCTCATTTTCAGCAGCCTTAAGAGCTATGGTCTTTTTCTTTTTCACATCTTCTTCTATGTGCTGCTTCATGGTCAATTCATGGGTCATTAGGGATCCTAGAAGCTCCTCTAAGGGTAAGGTGTTGAGGTCCTTTGCTTCTTGGATTGCTGTCACCTTCGCTTCCCACGTTCTTGGAAGTGACCTGAGAATTTTTCGAACAAGTTCAGAGTTAGAATATGTTTTGCCTAAACTTTTCAACCCATTTACAATATCAGTAAATCTAGTATACATGCTAGCTATATTTTCAGTTTGTTCCATGCAAAATAACTCATATTTATGAACAAGAATGTTTATTTTGGATTCTTTTACTTGGTTAGTACCCTCATGGGTAACCTCTAATCTATCCCAAATCTCCTTTGCGGAATTACAAGTGGAGATTCTATTAAATTCATTAGCATCTAAAGAGCAATATAAGACATTCATGGCCTTAGCATTGAGCTGTGCCATTTTCCTATCATTATCATTCCAATCCCTTTCGGGCTTAGGAACAATAGTGCCATCAACAACGTGTGTGGGTGTACTAGGTCCATTAGTTATAACACCCCACAATTCATAATCAGAAGCTTGAATGAATATCCTCATTCTTGCTTTCCAATAAGAATAGTTGGAACCATTAAACAAGGAGGTCTATTTGTAGAATGACCTTCGGCAAATGATCCAACTTGAGTTGCCATTTGGATCTTTAGCTCTTGATCGTGTGATCAAAATCTAATGAGCACTTGCTCTGATACCAATTGTTGGCCCAGATGACAACCCAAGAGGGGGGGGTGAATTGGGTTCTTTAAAAATTTAGCCTCTTGAAAAATTGTTTGCTTAAGATGAATGAAAATAAATGCAATGTAAATATAAAGTACAACGAATAAAACAGAGATAGAGATAGAGTCAATGGAAGCACGGCAAACACAAAGATTTTATAGTGGTTCGGTGTATCCAACACCTACGTCCACTCCCAAGATCCTACTTGGGTCCACACTATAATCACCTCGATTACAGCCGAGTTGTTTTACAAGTTCACAACTCAAACTTGTTGTTTTACCCGGGATCACAACGAACCCAGCCGGTTTTTCGGGCTCACCAGCACACAACCCAAACTCAAGCAAAACTAGCTTGACCCGAGGTTAACAACCTCCACTAGTTCAATCCCCTTTGATTGAACTAGGCACAAACAAGAATAAGAATGTTTTACAAATTTTCACAGCTCCTTAATGAGCAAATATTCAAAGAAAAGTAAATAGGTTTAGAAAAGCCTGGTTTGAAGTTGTTTGGCTTTGAGCTTTTCTTCTTTTCTTCTTTTCCTCTTCTCCTTGCTGGGTTGAATCAAGCCTCAGCTCCGATTCTTCACAGTAGATGCAGTTGAGAAGATTGAAAAGTTGGTCTCTTTCTTCTAGTTGAGAATCCTCCGATTTTTCTCTATTTGAACGGCTTGGATTCTTCTTTGAGCTTTGTGGAGTGGAAGGTTTTGAATTTGAAAACTCTCTTGGATATAAGGCTCTAGACTTTTGGATTTTGATTTTTGATTTTTGTCTATCCGTTTTCTATCTCTCTCTTTCAAACGGTTGTTTTTCCCCTTTTTATAGATTTTCCTTTGATTCATTTTTGGGAAAATCTAGCCGTTGGAGTGTACCTGGAAGGATTTTTCATTCATAAAAAATAGCCGTTAGATGTCAGAAATCAAAAATATTACCGTTAGAGCTGATCTGGCATTTTTGATTTTTCGTCCAGGTGGGTTGGAGTCGGCTCCAGCTTTTCAGGTGTCGGCTCCGAATCGTTTTTCATAAATAGTAAAATCTGAGTTCGTCATGGAGTCGGCTCCGTAAAAGTAAGTGTCGGCTCGCCGTCGTCAGGTGTCGGCTCCCGAAAATTGTAGGTGTCGGCTCCAGGATGCTCAGAAAATCAACGTTCTGTTCCTGCATCGGAGTTGGCTCCAGACACAGTAAGTGTCGACTCCGAAACCTTAGGTGTCGGTTCCGAAACTCTAGGTGTCGGCTCCAGGTTTTATCAAAAATCAGATTAAAATTGAATTGGCCATGGGGTCGGCTCCAGACTTTCTAGGTGTCGACTCCAAGCTCTGAAACTTTGAAATCTCTGATTTGCATTTGATTCAAAATTTATTTCTTAATTCCTTTAAATTGATCAAATAAATTTAAGTCCTGAAACACTTATAAAATCCATTAGTAATCAAATAAATATACTCAATTCCTTTATTAATCATCAAAATCAATGAATGGATCAACAAGGCTGGAGCTACTTTCGAAGATGAGGCCGCCTTGGGGCCGAGTCGGTGCTAAGGCCAACTAGAGTCGACTTTGAAGTCTAGGATCGAGTCCGGAGATGAGGCCACCTTGGAAGCTAGAGCTGCTTCCGAAGATGAGACCGTCTTGGAAGCTGGGGCCGCCTCAACTTCATCGTTAACTCACACGCGGCTTCATCAACCATATCATATTGCAGTTTATCTTTTCCCAAAAAATGATAGTTAACGAGTCAGGAACCGAAAGTAGCTTTAGGCTTTTTGCCATATACACAAATATTGGTGCAATGATAATTTTACCCCGCATCAAATATAATACATTATATTTTAAATAAAATAAAATGATTATAATTATATAAAAGTATTATTATAATTATGTTATATTATGTATATAAAAAAATATAATAATATGATAAAATATTGTGATATAGTATGCAATATAGCATTATTATACTATAATGCTATATTTTTATAATATTACTATAATAATATAATATTACGATATTGTGATATTATATTATTAGATAATGATTAAAATATTAATAGCATATAATGGTGATGGTAATTAATGGATGATTTTTTTTTTGCTTTAGATTTATTTAAATATATTGGTATGAAAGGTGACTGAATTTAAAGTTAGCTACATGCGAATATAATTAAGTCCAATTCATATTATATTATAATATCATAAGATATTATAATCAATATAACATAAATTATATATTATAGTAATATCATAAATAATGTTATTTTTAGATAAAAATTATTTATTATTGATTAGAACAATTTGTTTTCCTTCATTTCATAGAATTCATTTGCAAATGTTATCAAAATTGATGAAATTTGTGATAAGAGGTAATTCTATAATTCAGTAGTTAAATTTTTAAATTTATGATTTGCTATGTTCTCCAATGTTAAGAAATATGGATTGGAAAATGAATATCATAAAGGGTGTAAAATACGGTTGCTTTCCTTTTTCTTTTTCCCTCGAGACTACTAATAAGGGCTGATCTCTATCCATCCCACCCACCCAATTTAGGCCGGAGCCTTGGTCGGAGGCAAACGGAGACAAATTTACTAACAGCGATTTGAAGATCGAGGGTGTTAAGCCCGGAAACCTTGCTTAGAGAGCAGGCGAGCAAGTGGCATGAAAACTATAGTTTGGTGGTTGGTGCATGTCTCTGTTTGTGATTTAATACCATGGTAGTTCCAAGCCACCGAGAATAATGTGACAATGTCTTTTAAAAGTTTTAACCAAGAGGACCTTGGATTCAATTACTTACAATTATCTTCACCTAACGAGAATTATTACAGACCAGAAAATCTTTCCCATCCTTATCTGTTGACTATTCATTTTGTTTTAAGGCAGCAAGCCAATTTGGATAACCGTAGTGCCAGATCAACCATATGGATTACTCCCGTGAAGCAATGCTATCATTATAACCCTTCTAAGTTTTTTTTTTTTTTTCTCAGGAAGAATTTTTTCCCTTATTTTTTTAGGGGTGTTGCGTTCGGACGGATTCAGCTTGACAATTCGCCCTCTAGCTGCCAGAGGGAAACAAAAAGATAGCGATCGTACACTTTGCCAAATAGTTTATTCGCTTCAACTGTTTTTGTTTTCTTTTTTTGTTTTATTCTTTTTATGATGGGACGCCATATCTAATCTTGTGATGGGACGCTTCATCCAATCCCGTGGTTTATTTAGAACGTGGGATAGGTTAGCGTCTCTCTCACAACCTTATCCCTTCCCTGCGAAATAAAACTCTGAGCTGGCATACACTGCCCTTTTACGCCAATGGATTCCCACCACTCGTCCTTGTAGAAAACGGAAAAAGACGGCCGATCCAAATCTATCGCACCCAAAACACCACGGCAAAATTAAGAGAATAAAATAAACAAAGCCGCGTGCGCTCGTTGCTAAACCACGTTCCGCCCACTCCAGCCTCGGTTTAAAATTGAACCCAAGATCAACACCTCCTGCTATCATCCTCTGTCCAAGCGAAGTCGATAGACATCACTCTCATCATGGCAAATCCGCTTCTTTCCTCTCCTACAATTACATGCTCTCTGATGATTTTAATATGCACACAAGAAGATGTATCCAAAATTTTTATACATGTATCAACAGAAACATGAAAGAAAAAAATAAAAAAAAATCAGGTGAATGGAAGTGATACTAATGTCCCACTAAATCTTCAATAATTCCCCTTGAACCGGTTCACCTGAACGGCCATTTTTCTACATGACCTTCTCTGAAACAGAAATCCCTGCTGCCATCTGGCGTGACCTTGCCAATTGTACCCTTGAGACAGCACTTGCGGAGCTAAACCGGCAAAGCTGGTGGGGCCATCATCGCCTGACCGCCCTCCACTTTCTCCCCCAAATTCGGTGAATCGGCGACGTCGGACCGGCACAAAGGACAGGTCGAGTGGGAGTGCAACCATATGTCGATGCACTCGGCGTGGAACACGTGTTTACATTTGGGCAGCAGCCTCACCATCTCTCCCTCCCGGGCGAGACCCAGGCAGACCGCGCACTGCACCGACCTGCCGTTGTCTTTGCCGCTGCAATCAATAGCTCTTTGGTAGGCGAAAGTTGGAAGGGCCAAGACGGTGGAGGGAGCGAGCCTGGGCTCCGGCGAATCATGAGGTGTGGATGCTGCGGTTATATGCCGGTGGGGGCGCCAGCAACGGAGTAGACGACGACCGAAGAGGATGACCATGAATATGGCGAGACAGACGGCGCAGGAGATAACCAAGACCACAAGCTTAGCTCCATTATTCTCTTTGTCTGAATCTGGGGACAGGAAGATCCATGAACCAGACATGGTGATGGCCTCGATGGTGTTTCAAGACTTTTTTTCTTTCTGACATGGCTAATAAAACCCACGTGATAAAACAGTGCTCGATGGGCTAGTAAAAGCCACATGACAAAATGATACTCGACCCAAGGCGGTGGTATTCGGCCTAGATGGTATTCGGCCCTAGGGCTGGTCCTAGGTAGCCTCGACGGCATTCGGCCCCTAGGCTAGTCCTAGGCAGCCTCAACAGCATTCGGCCCCTAGGTGGCCCAAGGCTGATCCTAGGCGGCCTCGATAGTATTTGTCCTAGGCGGCCTCGATAGTATTCGGGCCCTAGGCGGCCCCAAGGCTGATCCTAGGCGGCCTCGATGGTATTCGGCCCCAGGGCTGGTTCTGAGCGGCCTCAATAGTGTCCAGCCCCTAGACGGAGATCTTTTTCTAAAACCTCACAGATTTGACAAGATAAGAGACGTTAATTCTGGTGTCCTCCTCAGAGGATCCCAGTCTAAAAAGTCATCAACATAATTTAATGACTATAACTAAATAAGCATCAAAAGATGATTCCTGCCATAAAGTATCAATCACTTCGAGTCAGAAAGGCCACTAAGGCCCAAAAGTCATTAGTAGAATTTAATGAATAAGCATCAAAAGACGATTACTTGTCATAAAGTATCAATCACTTCCAAACAGAAAGGCCACTAAGGCCCAAAAGTAATTTAACTGACTAAATAAGCATCAAAAGATGATTATATCATAAAGTATCAATCACTTCGAGTCAGAAAGGCCACTAAGGCCAAAAGCCATTAATAAAATTTAATAGCTCTGGCTAAACAAGCATTAAAAGCTAATTATTCTGGGAAAACATTGATGATGTCCGAATAAGGGATGCGAATCCAATCCGGCACATTATTTGTAAGAATGCTGACACGCCATGAGGCGGGGAGGTTAGCAGAGGGAAAGGTCGATAAAAAGGAAGGTAAGAGCAAACAGAAAGGGACACTTTTCTTCGAGCCCCAAAAAAAAAAACAAACTACTTCCAAAAAGAAGGATCTTTTCCCTTAGATTACTGCTGTGTTCTTAATCGCTAATTTAGGCATTGAGGGCCCCCTATCGAAATCTTCGATCATGGGACTTTTGCAGGCTTGAAGATGAAGGAGGATCCTCATACTTCCCAGAAGTGAAGACCGACGCTTAAGGATGCCAGCTCAAAATGACCGAGCATCAATACTTCCTTCACTCTACCATTGTCAAAATTGAAGTTTCTCACACTCAGAATTTAATGTCACGCGTCGGATCTTAAGGTAGAATTGGGATCGAATGTGACTTGCCGCACGCTAAACGTGCAAAAGGTCGATAACAAAATAATTATTCATCTAAAAAAATATAAATTGATATTTATAAATAATAAAAAAAAATTTTATTATAATATAAATAAGATAAAAATTAAAGTTCTGATAATGTCGAGTCTAAATAATTCTTAAATAATTAAAAAAATAACAAAACTAAATTTTAAGCTTAAAAAATAGTTTAATAAGTTTACACTCAATAAATAAAACTAATTATAAATTAGAATTTAAGAGATTAATAATTATAAAATTTTTAAAAGTAAAGCATATTTTAATTATACTTTACATATTTTAAAAATACTTATAATTTTAAAACTATTTATAAATTAGTTTGTATGATATACTATCTTTATTTTAAACTCTCGTATTATCAAGGTATATGTCTTTACTTATTAAAGTTGATATGTGATGTTATTATCATGGCATCATACCTAATTGTTGATCTAAATTCGTATGCCATCTTATTACGATATATCACGACCATAAATTACAGTCATAAGTATCTTTTTCAAAAGATTAGAGCACTACATTTAATTCTATAGATAAGATATATCCTTCATAAATATTCCTAAAATGAGTCTCAATATTAGCCATTAAATCATATCACAGTGGACTGTGGATGCCATAAATTTTTTTATACTATTTTTAGTTCCACCTAATTATTTTATTATTTAATCATTCATAGAATTCCTTAGCCAAAAATTCATGTATATTAATTTTATTACCATTTTATTATTTTTATGTCATAAAAATACAAAATTTTAACTTTTATATTATTTATTTTATTATTATTTGGCAAATAATTATGCACAATTAATTAATAAATAGTATGTATTCTAATTTGATATTTCTTTGTAAATAAATAAGCAAGAAAATCTAGACATGCAAAGTGATAATAGGCTAACAATGATTCATGTTTCAACTTAAAAAAATATTTAATTTAAACATTAATAATTAATTAGAAATTATATAAGAATTTTAAATTAGGTGATTTAATAAAAGTTAATTTATAATTAACCTATTTATATCCTTTGTCAATCCACATGTGTCAATTCAATTCGAACCTATACAGTATTTAATTAAAAATTCCTTCACCCCCAACAAACTTGGCTCATTGGTCAACTAAATCGAGGCCTTCTTCAAATCAATTGAATTGGTATTAGCCTAATTAAATTGAACCAGCTCAGTGCCATACCATGGGTTGAATTACCTTAGCTTGCGTCAGCTCAATCTAAAATAGAAAAGGGTTCAGCTAGCTGCACCTAAATTGGTTCCGGTTCTTAGCCTGAAACTTATACTTGGTTCAAGGTGATAAGGATGAAATCAAACAAAGCCTTACTAGCTGGGTTCAACATTGATACCACAGGCTTGAATCAGGACTCAAGTGGATGTGCACCGGCTTGAAACCCATGAAGCCGGTTCACGAGGAAGACTTCATCTTCATTCCAAAGAAACAAGGGAGCACCGTTGTTGGCCGGGAAAAGTTCTTCTGTGTTGACGCCAATTCACCATCCTCGAACATCGGCGAGCATCCGGTCGCCTCCTTCAGTGAGCCCGGGATCCTCCGGCGAGCTTCTTGCGCCTGCGGGCCTGCAAACAAGTCCTGGAGCCGAAGATTCCGGTGAGGACCCTCCGACGCTCAAGTCAGCGACTCTGAGCAACGGCCGTGAGCTTGAGAAAGCTCGAAAGAAAGAAGAAGAGAGAGGCTTGGAGCCGTGCTCTCTGTGGGCAAGAATGAGCGTTAAGAGTGTAGTGAGTTCTCCGTTCTCAGTTCTTGGAGTTACCTGGTCGAGGTCCCTCTTACCCTTTTTATTGGCGCTTAGAGTTTGCCTGGCTTGAGTGGTTAAGGCTCCATAATGATGACTTTGATGGGTGAAGTGTTAGAATTATTGTCTGTGAGGCATGGGGTGCTACCACTTGTCAGAGCATTCATGAAAGCAGCAACAGTGAAGCTTACCTCTGTGTGACATATCAGGCAAGCCGTGTCCCGTTAGAGTAGGTGGCTGCAGCTAGTTGGCAGGTGCTATTTTGGTTTGGACAGCTATCACAAGCTGTTGCAGGGCGTGGCCGATCGTTACGGTGCTTGCCAGACGTGTCCCCCATGCCATGCTTCCGTTGCCTTGTGCGGACAGTGATGGGCGATAAAGTCAGGCATGTAGGCCCCAAGGTGTAGCCTTAGGGCAGAAGATGAAGTTTAGAGATGAAGCCAGCTGTCCCTCATAGAGCATTGATTATAGAGTGCTTGTATGGCACCATTCATGCCCTTGGATGAGCTTCAGAAAAGACCGAGGGTGAACACTTGCATGGCATGTTCACGTACGAGGCTCTGTTCACTTGCATGGCACTGTTCACGACCGGAGGGAGCTCGGCAGCTGCAGGTCCGAGGCCAAGCAAGAGTTGAGACCGAGAGAAGCAACGTGGCAACCATAAATGCCTTTATACAGGGGAGAGAATAAGGCAATAAATGCCTTAGAGCAAGTGGGTGCACGTGGCCTTTATGAGGCCATAAGTGCTTTGGTGTGAGAGATATGTCGCAGCTGCAGGAGCCGAGGCCGAAGGGACCTCGGAGGCCAAAGCTGGCTTCGGAGGCTGAGGGAGCCTCGGAGGCCGAAGCTGGCTTCGGAGGCCGAAGCTGGCTTCGGAGGCCGGGAAGGAGCGCCAAGGCGAGATGTCCGTGACACTCCTCTCCATTAAATGCTCTCCAAGTCATTATGATCATTTCCGCACCATTAAATGCTCCAGCCCATTGACTCGATCGAACATTAATGACGAAAGGTGGCCCTTGGGACCCACGCGTGACCCTTTCTCCCTCTTGTTCTCTTTCTTCATTATGACAAGAGTCATGCTGTGGATGGATGTTGGGAGCTAAGGCCGAAGGGACCTCGGAGGCCGAGGGGGCCTCGGAGGCCGAAGCAGGGCTCCGTCAGTTTTCTTCCTTCACGGTTCTCTAACGGCATTGGATCAGCCACATCAGATGCCCCCTCGCCCCTGAGACAAAGCGGGCCCACTCCAGCAAGGCGAAAGGGGCGTCACCTCCCAAGTGGCTGATCCCCACCTGACTTTGGGTCTTTAACTTTTGACATAAAGTTTGGATGTGGGTCCCCGTCCACATGCCGTTGAGGCAGAGAGGCAATAAAGCCGCAATGATGCTCCTGAGACAGAGGAAGCCGTTGAGGCTGCAATAATGCTGCGGAGGCAGAGATAAGCCGTTGAGGCTGAAATAAAATTGCCGAAGCAGAAATAGAGCCGCGGAGGCTGAAATAAAATTGCCTAAGAGGAAATAGAGCCACAGGGGCTGAAATAAAATTGCCTCGAGCATCTGTGTGCTGGTCCGGGAGGTGACTCGAGTGGGTACGGGCTGTTAGGGATTTGAACTGACTCGGGGTGTATGCTAGCCAGGTCGAGTGGTATCCATTAGCCATCATACCATCGAGCTACTCCGGAACCGCCTCGGAGGTTTCATGGCCGGCCCGAGGGGTGACTCGAGGTCGCTGGAATCATAGGTATTGAACCGCCGTGGGGTTTCGCGGCTGGCTCGGGGGTAACCTTTTGATCACAGGACCGTTGAGAGCCTTTTGAATGGTTGGTTTTCCCATAACGCATTTAGATACTAATGAAAAGAAACTTTTTCTTGTAGTGTACTTAGCTTTTTGTTAGAGGAATTTGTCTCCTTCTGCTTCGTTTTGGGAGGCTCCACGTTTGTGGCGTTTGTTGGTGAGCTTGGAGGGGCTCTTTACTTTTGGCATGAAGTTTAGAGGTGGGTGCCCATCAACTGTGAGCTGGGGAGTTGGCCTCTCCCAGCTGTGAGCTATCTTGGGGCTTCTTGATGGTTGAAAGTAACCAGCAATATGTTGCAAGTGTATAATTTAAATGAAGGTATTACCCGATTGACCGTTGGCCGCTGATACAAAGTTGAAGCCGCTGAGGCTAAAATGAAGCCGTTAAGGCTGTGATGAAGCCGCTAAGGTAAAGTTGAGGCCGTTGAGAGCCTTTTGAACCCTAGAGGGTGACCCGAGAGTCACTGGGATGGGACCATGCTCGGGAGTCTTTAACCTCGGAGGGTGACCTGAGAGTTGAGAGTCATCAGGTGCCTTTTTAACCCCGATGTTGACCAAATTATTGATTTTGATGATTAATAAAAGACATGAGTATATTCATTTTGTTTCTAATAGATTTAACAAGTGTTTCAGGGATTAAAAATGTTTGATCAATCAAAATGGATAAAGAAATATGTTTTGAATCAATGTTTTAAAAGAAACTTTCAAAGTTCAAAGCCTGGAGTCGACATCCAACTAGTCAAGAGCTGACCCCAAGGCGTATTAGAAGGTTTCTAAGATTTTGGCACGGCCTGGAGTCGACACCCAAGGTTTCGGAGCCGACTCCAACCTAAGATATAGAGAAGTGCATTCTGTTTCAGTTTCTGGAGCCGACACATAGAATTCGGGAGCCGACACCTGAGATTTTGGGAGCCGACACCTGAGTTTCTGGAGTCGACCCTAACCTGAGAATAGAGAGCATGTTTTATGGACTTTTCTGAGCCGACACTTATAGTTTCCGGAGCCGACTCCCGAAAGCGACGAGCCGACACTTACCTTTCTCGGAGCCGACTCCCCAACAACTTTTTCTTTACTATTTTTGAACACCCGACTTAAAGCCGACATATGAAAAGTTGGAGCCGACTCCAACTGTCAGGAACGGATTTTTTATCTGTCAGAATACTTCAACGGTAAGATTTCTTTTCACCTAACCTCTAACGGCTATTTTCTTTGTGTGTAGAAGAATCCAAACATCTCCAACGCTATTTTTCACCTAAAACTTGGATTAAGGAGATCTATAAAAAGGGGGAAAAACCATCCGTTTGAAAGTGGTGGAATAGAGAGGAAAAATCAAAATGGAAAAGGAAATATTTTGTGAAAAATCAAAAATCTTGAGAGAAAATCAAAAAAAGACTCAGAGCTTACATCAACCAATCCAAAGAGTCCAAAGAGAAATCCAAAGCATTCAAGTTCAAAATCGAAGGATTTTTCAAGTGAAGAAAAAGAAAGCAAAAGCCCTGATTTTTCAACTTCTCAACTGCAATCTTTGTGAAGAATCTGAGCTGAGGCCTGATTCAACATTTCAAAGGAGAAGAGGAAAAGAAGAAAAGCTCAAATCAAATTCGCTTCAAACAGGCTTTTCTTACCCTTGTTTATTTAATTGAATATTTGCTCATTTAAGGAGCTGTCTTGTATTGTAAACTCTATTTTCATAGTTGTTGGCTAGTTCAATCAAGGGATTGAATTAGTGAGGTGTATACCTCGGTACAAGCTAAGGATAGCTTGTGGTTGGGTTTGTGCTGGTGAGCCCGAAAACCAGCTGGGTTCGTTGTAATCCCGGGGAAACAACAAATTTTGAGTTGTGAGCTTGTAAAACAACTCGGCTGTAATCAAGTAGATTATAGTGTGGACCCAAGTGATACTTGGGAGTGGACGTAGGTGTTGGATACACCGAACCACTATAAAATCCTTGTGTTTGCCGTGTTTTGACTCTTCACTTATCTCTTTATTTGTGCTTAATATTTATCCTGCACTTAATTTCATTTATTCCAAAGCACATAATTTTTAAAAGAAAATTTTTTAAGAACCCAATTCACCCCCCTCTTGGGTTGCCATCTGGGCCAACAATTGGTATCAGAGCTTAGTGCTCATTTTTATTTGATCACACGATCAAGAGCTAAAGATCCAAATGGCAGCTCAAGCTGGATCTTCATTTGCTGAAGGTCATTCTACTAATAGACCTCCTTTTTTAATGGTTCAAATTATTCTTATTGGAAAGCTAGAATGAAAATTTTTATTCAAGCTTTAGATTATGAACTTTGGAGTGTAATCACTAATGGACCAAGCACACCCACACACTTGGTAGATGGTTCAATAGTTCCTAAACCCGAAAGGGATTGGAATGAGAATGATAGGAAAATGGCTCAGCTTAATGCAAAAGCCATGAATTTTATATTGTCTTTAGATGCTAATGAGTTCAATAGAATTTCTACATGTATTTCCGCAAAAGAAATTTGGGATAGATTAGAAGTTACCCATGAGGGTACTAATCAAGTTAAAGAATCTAAAATCAATATTCTAGTGCACAAGTATGAATTATTTAGCATGGAACAAAATGAAACCATCACATGCATGTACACTAGATTTACTGATATTGTAAATGGTCTGAAAAGTCTTGGCAAGACCTACACTAACTCTGAATTGGTTCGTAAAATTCTTAGGTCTCTTCCAAGGACATGGGAAGCAAAGGTAACTGCTATCCAAGAAGCCAAGGACCTCAAAACCTTACCTTTGGAGGAGCTACTTGGATCATTGATGACCCATGAACTGACCATGAAGCAACATCAAGAGGAAGGAAGTCAAAAAGAAGAAAATTGCCCTTAAAGCTGCAGAAAAGGAAATAAGCAGCAGTGAGGAAGAAGAGGAAGATGATGAGACAGCTCTCCTTAAAGAAATTTAAGAAATTTATGCAAAGAAGGAGACCCTTCCATAAGAAAAGATATGGAACAAAAATGGAAGGAGAAAGAGAAAAAGAGAAGGACAAGAAAAAGAAAAAGAGAAAGACCCCTCATATGTTATGAATGTAAGAAACCGGGGCACTTTAATATGATTGTCCTCAACTAAAAAAGGGCACAAGAAGAAGAAAAAGGTATATGTTGCAACATGGAGTGAAAGTGATGAATCCTCATCCAAAGAGGAACAAAAAGAAGTTGCAAACATTTGCTTTATGGCAAACGACGACAATGAGGTAAGTTCTGAAACCCTTATGATGATTTTACTTTTGAAGAATTATATGATGCATTTAATGAATTAGTTAGTGATTTTAAAGCTTTGAAAAAGAAGAACAAATCTTTAAAAATGATAATTTAAATCTTGCCAAAGAGAAAGATAAACTAACTCAGGAAGTTGAAAAACTAAAATCTGAAAATAAAAATTTGCTAAAAGATAAAGAGTTAATTTCTAATGAAAATGTTAATTTAAAGAGAGAAGTTGATAAATATAGAAATATAGTTGATAAATTTACATATAGCTCTGAAAAACTTAATTTGCTATTGAGTAATCAAAGGGTTGTATTTGATAAGGCTGGATTAGGGTATAGACCTAATAAGAAAAAAAGTATGTAAAAACTTCTTTAGAAAAGAACAGATAAAATGATGTTTCATGTTATTGTTGTAACAAAAAGGACATAAAGCTTATGAATGTAATTTTAGAAAATTAACAAGAATTTAAGTATTAAAGGTAAGAAAATATGGGTTCCGAAAGGAACAATCTTTGTTGCTACTAACCATGAAGGACCCAAGAAAGCTTGGGTACCTAAACAGAAAGTTTGATTACCTTGCAGGAGTGTCTTGCGGCCAAAAGATCAAAACGAAAGTGGTATCTTGATAGCGGCTGCTCAAGGCACATGACGGGTGACAAGGAGCAATTCATCACCCTTGAAGAAAAAGAGGAGTTGTCACATTTGGAGACAATGGTAAAGGCCAAATTATGGGATTTGGTAAAATTCAGATAACTCCCTTTACTTTTATAGAAAATATTTTATATGTAGATGGCTTAAAGCATAATTTAATTAGTATTAGCCAATTGTGTGATAAAGGTTTCAAAGTTTCATTTGAAGCTTCTATCTGCACTGTTTCTAATCCCATTGACAATAGCATTGTATTTATTGGTAATAGAAATGGCAATGTATACTTAATTGATTTAGACAATTTGTCTACTAATAATCATTGCTTAGTAGCTAACAATGCTAATGCTAATGAGATTGGATGGTTATGGCATCGTAGATTAGGTCATGCAAGCACACACCTAATTTCAAAATTAATTAAAATGGATTTAGTTAAAGATCTTCCAAAGATAGATTTTGAAAATAACAGAATTTGTGATGCATGTCAATTAGGAAAACAAACTAGAAACTCTTTCAAATCAAAAAAATGTAGTTTCCACTTCTAGGCCATTAGAGCTACTTCATATGGACCTTTTTGGACCTACTAGAACCACTAGTCTAGGAGGAAAGAAATATGGTCTTGTGATAGTAGATGATTATTCTAGATACACTTGGGTATTGTTTCTGGCTCATAAGGATGAGACTTTCTCAATATTTCTGAAATTTTTCAAGAAAGTCACTAATGAGAAAAACAACACCATAGTGTCTCTTAGAAGTGATCATGGCACAGAATTTGAAAATCACTTATTTAAAAATTTCTGCACAGAACATGGCATTCATCATAATTTTTCTGCACCTAGGACACCACAACAAAATGGAGTTGTAGAAAGAAAAAATAGGACTTTAGAAGACATGGCCCGTACCATGCTATGTGAAAGCCAACTCCCAAAGTACTTCTGGGGAAGCTATAAACACGGCATGTTACATTCTTAATAGAGCCCTAATTAGGCCAATCCTTAAGAAAATACCTTATGAATTATGGAATAATAGAAAACCAAAGATAGGTTATTTTCATGTATTTGGCTGTAAATGTTTTATTCATAATAATGGAAAAGATAATCTTGAAAAATTTGATGCAAAATCTGATGAAGGCATATTCTTAGGATATTCAACAACTAGTAAAGCCTATAGAATATTTAACAAGAAATCCTTAATTGTAGAAGAATCCATTCATGTAGTTTTTGATGAGTCTTTAGCATCAAGTTCAGAAAAATTTGATGATGAGGAAGATACAAATATACTAGAAAGAGATATTGAAAAATTAAATATAGATGTATCTTCAGATCATGAACAAGAAGCTAAAGATGATAATTCACCTAGGATTGATGATATTGATACTAATCATAATGAAGTAGATCTTCCTAGAGATTGGAGATATGCCTATGGTCATCCAAAGGAATTGATTATTGGTGATCCATCTCAAGGAGTAAGAACTAGGTCATCTATGAGGAATATCAATAATCATCTTGCATTTGTATCTCAAATTGAACCTAAAACTGTTGAAGAAGCTGAAAAAGATAGTAATTGGATGCTAGCTATGCAAGAAGAATTAAATCAATTCACTAGGAATAATGTATGGTCCTTAGTTGATAGACCTAAAGGTCATTCAGTTATAGGATCTAAATGGGTATTTAGAAATAAATTGGATGAAAATGGCATAGTAATTAGAAATAAAGCTAGATTAGTTGCAAAAGGATATAATCAAGAAGAAGGAATTGATTTTGATGAAACTTTTGCACCTGTAGCTAGATTAGAAGCAATTAGATTACTACTTGCATTTGCATGTCATATGAACATAAACTTATTTCAAATGGATGTTAAAAGTGCATTTTTAAATGGTTTTATAAATGAGGAAGTATTTGTGGAACAACCACCTGGTTTTGAAGATCATGAATTTCAAATCACGTTTTTAAATTGCACAAAGCACTATATGGTTTAAAACAAGCACCTAGAGCTTGGTATGATAGGTTAAGCAAATTTCTGATTGAAAATGATTTTACTAGAGGAAATGTAGACAAAACCTTATTTTTGAAAAGAAAAGACAAAGACTTATTAGTAGTACAAATATATGTAGATGATATTGTATTCGGTGCTACTAACAATCTCTTGTGTCAAGAATTTGCTAAGTTAATGCAGGGTGAATTCGAAATGAGCATGATGGGAGAACTCAACTTCTTCCTAGGACTTCAAATCAAGCAAAGTAAAGAGGGGATTTTCATCAACCAAACAAAGTACACAAAGGAACTTCTCAAGAAGTTTGGAATGGAATCAATCAAACCCCTTGGAACACCTATGAGTCCTTCATGCAAATTAGACAAAGATGAAGATGGTAAGAAGGTAGATCAAAAATACTATAGAGGTATGATCGGATCTCTACTTTACTTAACAAGTAGACCAGATATCATGTTTGTTGTTTGTCTATGTGCTAGATTTCAATCAGAACCTAAAGAATCTCACTTAATTGCTGTGAAAAGAATTTTAAGATATCTAAGTGGAACTAAAAATGTAGGATTATGGTATTCTAGAGACTCAACACTAAACTTAATTGCATATTCTGACTCTGACTATGCTGGATGTAAACTAGATAGAAAAAGTACAAGTGGTACATGTCAATTCTTAGGAAGTAACTTAATCTCTTGGTTTAGCAAAAAGCAAAATTCGGTTGCATTATCTACTGCTGAAGCAGAATATGTTGCAGCTGGAAGTTGCTGTGCTCAAATCCTTTGGATTAAGCGACAACTTGAAGATTATGGCATAACACTTGATAAAACTCCTATTAGATGTGATAATACAAGTGCAATCAATTTAACTAAGAATCCAATCCAACATTCAAGAACTAAACACATTGAAATTAGATATCATTTTATAAGAGAACATGTAGCTAACAATGAAATTTGCCTTGATTATGTTAGTACTGAAGAACAATTAGCTGACATATTTACAAAACCTTTGAGTGAAGAAAGATTTTGTTATCTTAGAGGTGAATTAGGGATTTGTGATCCTTTGGAATGACTTTGAAACCCTAAGGAATGATTATCTAGATTTCTATCAATTTCTTGAGATTCCTTTCATAATTTTAAGGACAATTTATCTAGTCATTTGAGCAATTTGATTCCTCACATTCCAAAGATTTTTTCAAAAATTTATTGACCTTATTTTGACAAGTTTCGGCTGTTTGAAACTCATTTATTTTTCTCTGAAACTGTCAGTGGAGTCGACACCTCAATTTGAGGAGTCGACACCTCTTCTGTGTCGCTCTCGGTCTTTGACCTTGGAGCCGACACCCGCTTAAGTGGAGCCGACTCCAGTTCGGGCGCTAACTGTGTTAGCGACTTGGAGTCGACACCCGACTTTGCGGGAGTCGACACCTGGTGGACCCAAATTGACTTTATTAGGGCAGAGTCGACACCTTCTCGATTTTTATCTTCTCCAAACCCTCTCCAAATCTTCTCCAAACACTCTCCAAACTTCCCAAGCCAAATACTCTTCAAATCAACCATTCCTTAAGATTTCCATGGCACCTAAGCATAGGGGATCGGTCTTTGATGCTCCCGTTGCTACGAGGAAGCGTACGGCTAGGCGTCCCGTCCGAGAACCTACTCCAGTGATGATTCTTCGTCAACTCCTCAGATAATCCTGGACCCTCCTCTCCTCAGGTAGATACCCTTGCTGGGCGAGTTATTACCATGGGTAGGAAAGTAGATTTTGATTTGCCGAGGGTTTTGACATTGGAAGACAGATTAAAGAACTCGGTTGGGATAAAGTTTGCTCTTTGGATGTTCCTACTTATCCAGCTCTTGTTAAAGAATTTTACCTGAATTTATCTAGAGGAGATGGTGGGATTGTTAGTTCAGTAAGAGGAAAGAGAATTCATCTTACTTTTCAAATTTTAGGAAATCTGTTAAGTATTCCTGTCACTGGATTTGTTGCAAACATTCACAGTGAGAGATCAGCTGCTTTATCAAGAATGTTAGGAAGAGAATAACTGAATTTGAAGAGGTTAGGGCAAACCAATTGCCACTTGAGCTTAGGCTGTTGCATAACATCTGCAGTAGGATTCTATTTCCCAAGACTGGCCGTTTTGAGTATGTCTCAGAGCGAGACATTGTAGTCATGGACAGTATCTTGACGGGTCAGCCAATAAATCTTGCTGGAATGATGATATGGTATATGGCTGAGGCCGGGGCAAGAGAGATCTTCACTGCCTTATGGGATGATCCTTACCTTGGTTTTTAGAAGTCAAGGAGTAGCTATTTCTGAGAATGAGCCATCGAAGAACCTTAGGCACACTGACTACTACAGTTTAGCCACTGTGCACAGGATGGGATTTGTAAAAGTGGATGAAAATGGGAGAGAAAAGGTCATACTGGAGACAGGGTTGCTGAGACTAATGTGCCTGGCCCTTCTGAGGTAGGACCATCTGTGAGACACAGCTCACCAGAGCCCAGTCAGGATGTACCTCCAGCTCCACCGTTCCTTCTACTTTTGATCAGTCATCTATTGGTTTTTTCGATGTTCAGTTGGATCAGCTTAGAAGTATTTTTGCTACTCACAAGGAAGAGATGAAATCTGAGCTAGATAGCCAATATATGAACCTGAGAGAGACCCTCTATTCTTTGGATGAAAGAATTGGCAAAATTGAGTCTACTCTTGGAGCCTCCGCTGAATCCTTAAAGAATGATCTCAAGAACATTTTTGAAGAACTTAAAGATATTGGTGGAGACTCAGAGACTTATTCCAGATGCAATGCTGAGCTTCAGGACAAAATTATGACTGCATGTGCATTTGTTGATAGAAGACTAAAAGAATTTGTAAGGACTCAGAGTGAAGGAATGGCAAGAATACTAGAAGATTTGCAAAGACTCATTAGAACTAACTTTTGATTATATTGTAATGAAGTTTCTTTGATGTTATTAGTCTAGTTTGATGTTGATTTACTTTTATTAAAAGTTCTAATGTAATGAAGTTTTGATGTAATGAAGTTTCTTTTTGAAATATGATGTAATGGTTGATATTTGATACTTAATGAATGTTATTTGATCTTTGAAGCATCTATCAATTTTGTCATTTCACTTAAAACTCGTAACCTTTTTGTTGATTACAAAAAAAGGGAGAGATAGTCGTATATGCTTAATTAATTGTCATATATGCATTGAAAGGATGAATAGATGTTAAAATTAATATAACTTTAATTTGTATCAAACATTAAAAGTTTACTATTAAAAGGAAAGAATAGATGTTAAATTGAGTATCATAGGGGAGCTACCTCATTCAGGGGGAGCTTACCTGTGAGGAATAAATAATTGAGATATTTGATTTGAAAATCTTAATGTTTAATCATGCATATACTCAGTGTTTTTATAATCATCAAAAAGGGGAGATTGTTGACCCAATTATTGATTTTGATGATTAATAAAAGACATGAGTATATTCATTTTGTTTCTAATAGATTTAACAAGTGTTTCAGGGATTAAAAATATTTGATCAATCAAAATGGATAAGAAACAAGTTTTGAATCAATGTTTTAAAAGAAACTTTCAAAGTTCAGAGCCTGGAGTCGACACCCAACTAGTCAGGAGCCGACCCCAAGGCGTATCAGAAGGTTTCTGAGATTTTGGCATGGCCTGGAGTTGACACCCAAGGTTTCGGAGCCGACTCCAACTAAGATACAGAGAAGTGCATTCTGTTTCAGTTTCTGGAGCCGACACATAGAATTCGGAGCCGACACCTGAGATTTCTGGAGCGACACCTGAGTTTCTGGAGCCGACTCTAACCTGAGAACAGAGAGCGTGTTTTATGGACTTTTCTGGAGCCAAAACTTACAGTTTTCGGAGCCGACTCCCGAAAGCGACGAGCCGACACTTACCTTTCTCGGAGCCGACTCCCCAACAACTTTTTCTTTACTATTTTTGAACACCCGACTTGGAGCCGACACCTGAAAAGTTGGAGCCGACTCCAACCTGTCAGGAACAAATTTTTCATCTGTCAGAACGTACTTCAACGGTAAGATTTCTTTTCACCTAACCTCTAACGGCTATTTTCTTTGTGTAGAAGAATCCAAACATCTCCAATGGCTATATTTCCCATCTAAAACTTGGATTAAGGAGATCTATAAAAAGGGGAAAAACCATCGTTTGAAAGTGGTGGAATAGAGAGGAAAAATTGAAAAAGAAAAAGGAAATATTCTGTGAAAAATCCAAAAATCTTGAGAGAGAAATCAAAAGGAAAGACTCAGAGCTTACATCAACAATCCAAGAGAGTCCAAAGAGAAATCCAAGACATTCAAGTTCAAAATCGAAGGATTTTTCAAGTGAAGAAAAAGAAAGCAAAAGCCCTGATTTTCCCAACTTCTCAACTGCAATCTTTGTGAAGAATCTGAGCTGAGGCCTGATTCAACATTTCAAAGGAGAAGAGGAAAAGAAGAAAAGCTCAAATCAAATTCGCTTCAAACAGGCTTTTCTTACCCTTGTTTATTTAATTGAATATTTGCTCACTTAAGGAGCTGTCTTGTATTGTAAACTCTATTTTTCATAGTTGTTAGCTAGTTTAATCAAGGGATTAAATTAGTGGAGGTGTGATACCTCGGTACAAGCTAAGGATAGCTTGTGGTTGGGTTTAGTGCTGGTGAGCCCGGAAAACCAGCTGGGTTCATTGTAATCCCAAGGAAACAATAAGTTTTGAGTTGTGAGCTTGTAAAACAACTCGGCTGTAATCAAGTAGATTATAGTGTGGACCCAAGTGATACTTGGGAGTGGACGTAGGTGTTGGATACACCGAACCACTATAAAATCCTTGTGTTTGCCGTGTTTTGACTCTCTCGCTCTATCTCGTTATTTGTGCTTAATATTTATCCTGCACTTAATTTCATTTATTCCAAAGCACATAGTTTTTAAAAGACAAATTTTTTAAGAACCCAATTCACCCCCCCCCCCCTTTTGGGTTGCCATCTGGGCCAACACCCGAAGGGTGACCTAAGAGTCGTCAGTGCCTTTTTAACCCCGAAGGATGACCTGAGAGTTGAGAGTCATAAGGTGCCTTTTTAACCCCGAAGGGTGACCTGAGAGTTGAGAGTGTCAGGTGCCTTTTTAACCCCGAAGGGTGACCTGAGAGTTGAGAGTCGTCAGGTGCCTTTGGTGCCGAGCTGGCCTCGGTCTTTAGTGCCGATGGTACATCAGGCTTTGAGTGCCGAATGGAGTTGGGCTTTTTGGATTCGGTGGTATACCGGTCTTCGGTGCCAATGGTACATTGGTCTTGAATGCTGATGCAAGGTTGGTCTTCCCTGCATGATATTTTTAAGTATCAATGAAAGAAAACTGTCTTAAATGCAGCGTACTTAGCTCTTATAGCACCCTTTTTCCTTTTGTGGATTTGAGCACATCCGCCGCTGGTGGTCTGCCCCCCAGGGAATCAAGTTGGGATGGAGCCTGGAGTTGGTTGATGACCAGCTCCTCTTCGAAATGAAGCTGGGGACCCATCTTCGGAGTGCAGTAAAGAGAGAGATGGGATCCAGAGCTGGGGACGCTGGAGCGGAGCCACGGACGAGAGTCGGAGCAGACTCGGGAGCTAGAGGTCGCCGAGGGAAGCCCGGGCAGCCAGCGGCCGTCGAAGACGAGCGGCTGGAGAGTCCGCTGAAGTCGGATGGTTAGGAGAGGATGTTGCTTGGAGTTATCAGGATTCGGGCAACCTCCACATTGGTTCAAGGCAAGGGGCCCTCTAGCTTCCACAGTCTCTCTCTCCTTCTGCTGAGTTGACGATCTGCCCTTAGGTAACTATGTTGATTGAAAGTGTGGGGTACCAGTGCTGAAATCCGAGGGCAGCTGGAATGGAATCCGTAGGAGGTCTTGGGCTCGGATTGGCTCTGGGTGCAGAGAGAAAAAAAAAGAGAGGGGGTAGATAGAGTCAACAGTCAAAGCCCTTTGTCCTAATCTCCTCTTGCATTAATAGCATCAGTATGCCTTAGCTTATCATCGCCAGGAATAAAAATGCCCATAAATACTTGAGATGATTAGGAGTTAGGATTTGGGTGGCAAGGAGTGCTAACGAGCTTGAGCCTTAAGTTGCCATTGAGCTTGAGTTTGAGGTTACTATTGCTCCTGAGCTCGTTGCCACGCGGCCATGGAATATCGCTCCCATAGCCTTTGAACAACTGTCGTTAATGCTTGGATCTTCAGGTGAGGGTGGCACGGTGTTTTTCTTGAATGGCATGAACTGGTGGTGATGGTGGAACAGAGAACTAGCATCTTGTTGCTCAGTTTGTTGAGGGTGCCCCCCAGCATAACTGGCGGAAGCTTCCATTGTTGTCGTAGAGGGAGTGAGAGCTTGTAGCTTAGTGTTACAGAACTCTGCTTATCCTCCCTTCCTGGCGCCAATCTGTTGATGCCAAGTCACCATCCTCGAACATCGGCGAGCATCCGATCGCCTCCTCCAGCGAGCCCGGGATCCTCTGGTGAGCTTCTTGCGCCTGCGGGCCTGCAAACAAGTCCCGAGAGCTGGAGATTCTGGCGGGGACCCTCCGACTGAAGTCAGCGACTCTGGGCAACGACCGTGAGCTTGAGGAAGCTCGAAAGAGAGAAGAAGAGAGAGGCATGGAGCCGTGCTCTCTGTGGGCAAGAATGAGCGTTAAGAGTGTAGTGAGTTCTCCGTTCTCAGTTCTTGGAGTTACCTGGTCGGGTCCCTCTTACCCTTTTTATTGGCGCTTAGAGTTTGCCTGGCTTGAGTGGTTAAGGCTCCATAATGATGACTTTGATGGGTGAAGTTAGAACTGTTGTCTGTGAGGCATGGGGTGCTACCACTTGTCAGAGCATTTATGAAAGCAGCAACAGTGGAGCTTACCTCCGTGTGACATGTAGGCAGGCTGTGTCCCATCAGAGTAGGTGGCTGCAGCTGGTTGGTAGGTGCTATTTTGGTTTGGACAGCTGTCACAGGCTGCTGCAGGGCGTGGCCGATCGTTACGGCGCTCGCCAGACGTGTCCCCATGCCATGCTTCCGTTGCCTTGTTCGGATAGTGATGGGCGATAAAGTCAGGCATGTAGGCCCCAAGGTGTAGCCTTGGGGCAGAAGATGAAGTTTAGAGATGAAGCTAGCTGTCCCTAATAGAGCATTGATTATAGAGTGCTTGTGTGGCACCATTCATGCCCTTGGATGAGCTTCAGAAAAGACCGAGGGTGAACACTTGCATGGCATGTTCACGTACGAGGCTCTGTTCACTTGCATGGCATTGTTCACGACCGGAGGGAGCTCGCAGGTTCGAGGCCAAGCAAGAGTTAAGACCGAGAGAAGCAACGTGGCAGCCATAAATGCCTTTATAGGGGAGAGAATAAGGCAATAAATGTCTTGGAGCAAGTGTGTGCACGTGGCCTTTATGAGGCCATAAATGCCTTGGTGGGAGAGATATGTCGCGGCTGCAGGAGCCGAGGCCAAGGCCGAAGGGACCTCGAAGGAGGGTGCCTCGGAGGCCGAAGCTGGCTTCGGAGGCCGAGGGGAGCCTCGAAGGACGAAGCTGGCTTCGGGGGACAAGTCCGAGGCCGGGAAGGAGCGCCGAGTCGAGATGTCCGTGACACTCCTCTCCATTAAATGCTCTCCTGACGAAAGGTGGCCCTTGGGAAACCCACGTACATAACGTGACCCTTTCTCCATCTTGTTCTCTTTCTTCATTATGACGAGAGCCATGCCGTGGATGGATGTTGGGAGCTGAGGCCAAAGGGACCTCGGAGGCCGAAGCGGGCTTCGGAGGCCGAAGCGCGCTTCGGAGGTCGAAGCGGGGCTCCATCAGTTTCCTTCCTTCATGGTTCTCTAACGGCGTTCGATCAGCCACATCACCCTGCATCACACCCTGGGCACTGATTAGCCGCGCACCGCACGCAGATGGGGCCAGGAGACCCCATGGACCATGGTGATCGCACTTGGGCCGGACCCCCACTCGGCCTCGACGTCGGCCTCCACTCGGCCTTGGTTCTCATCGGCCTTGGTTCTTATCAGCCGTGGCTCATCAGCCCGTCCTCGTCGGCCTGGGCAAGTCGGCCCATCCACTCGGTCTCAGCTCCTATCCCAGTCGGCACCCGACTCCATGGACAAGTCCAGTCGTTTCCGAGTCCAGACAGAAGCTCCCGACTTAGAGAGCACCGACAGCAACACTCTCGGCTGCCGCCGACTCTAGGTCTTCTCCCAGCTTCGGCTCCCAACTTCAAGAGCATGATCCAGCTCTGGGAGCACCATCTCAACTACAACCGACGTTCCACCTCCTGCTCCGGAACTGACGTCATCCTAGCCCAACTCCATAGCTCCGACGGTCTCAACTAACCGACTCTAGCTTCCGGGTTCCCTGTCTCTCTCAGTCGTCCCGACCCTGCTCCCAAGCCTTGATCATGCCGACGCCAGTCCTGACTGCCGATGCCAGCCCCGACTATCGACGCCAAAGGCAGCCCAGCACCAACTCCATCATCAGTATCAGCAACTGACCCCAGCATCAGCCCTCTTTCGATCAACTCCAGCGTCGGCCTCTTCCAACCGACCCCACCGTCGGCCCTCTTCTAACCAACCCCAGTGTCGGCCTCTTCCGACCGACCACAGCGTTGGCCCTCTTTTGACGACCACAATGTTGGCCTCATCAATCGACACCAGCGTCGACCTCACCAACTCCAGCATCAGTATCAGCAACCGATCCCAACGTCGGCCTCACGACTCCAGCATTGGCCATAATTCGACCAACTCCAGTGTCGATATCAGCAACCGATCCCAGCATTGGCCTCATCAACCGATGCCAGTGTCGGCCTCACTGACTCCAGCATCGACCATCTTCCAACGACTCTAGCATCGGTATCAGCAACCCATCTTAGCATCAGCCATCTTCGATTGACACCAGCGTTGGTCTCAGCACCGACTCCAACTCTCAAACTTGGCCGACTCAGGCTCCAGGTGGCCGACTCCGTGGACTCCCCATGGCATGCACCACCCAAGCAGTGCTCCAGCGGCCACGTGAAGGAAGGCTATCTGCATACATCCAGGAGCAACTCCAGCAAGCCAACCGAGTAAGACCTTCAATAGCCATCCAAGTAGGACCCCAGAGGCCACTCAAATAGGACTCATTGTAGGGTTCACATGCCTGGCTCCTCCACTAACCACATAGGACAACATAGTGTGATGTGGGGAACATGTCTAGCGAGCGCCGTAAATGGGTACCCATGCCCTGCATGCTTGCAACCAGTGTTTTGAAAACTGGACCAGATCGATCGATCCAACCGGTCCAACTGGGAACGATAATCAGTCTGGTCCAGTTTTATTATTAAAGTTGACTTTTATATGATCCGGTAAAATCCAAAAAAACCTATTGAACCGGTCGAATTTCGAACCGATCCAACCCAGTTTTTAGATTTTTTTAATTTTTCATTTGAATTATATTTATATTTTATTATTTTATATTATTAAATTAAAAATTAGTTATAATATTATCTGGTCTGACCAAACTGATTTATCCGATCGAATCAATTGACCTAGGACCCAAATGTTAAGCCAGTTCTGGTCTAGTTTTCAAAACATTGCCTGCAACAGCGTGCAGCAATCATCGAAATCAAGTGGCCATCCACTCTGGTGGGACCTGTCCTACTAACCAGCTACATCATACATATTAGACGGGACATGACCTGCAACTCTAACAAGTCACAAGGAGGCAAGCCTCATTATGCTGCCCCTATTATAAATGCTCTGACAGGTGGTTACACCTCAAGTCTCACAGACTCCAAGCATCAATAAAATGGATAAAGGGAACCCCCGACCAGGTAAACCAAGCTAAGCCCAAGTAAGATACTCAAGCCCTTACACGTTCACAAGAGAGCTCTTCTCTAAGCCTCTCTCTATCTCTTTCGAGCTTTCTCAAGCTCACAACTATTGCCCAGAGCACTAACTTGAGCGTTGAAGGGTCCCCACCAAAATTTTTTATTCTTGGGACTTTTTGTAGGCTCTCAAATGAGAGAAGCTCACCGAAAGATCCTTGGCTTGCCGAAGAAGGTGACCGTACGCTTGCGGACGTTCGAGGAGGTTGATCTGGCTTCAATAGATTGGCATGCCAGAAAGGGGGCAGTGGACGGATCATCAACAATTATAGCATGCATATCCTCTTCCTCCCTATATCAAAAAGATGGTAATGACAAGAGACCAAGAGGTCTCTACCAATTACTAGGAAGTATCCTCATGATGAGCTGAGCAATAAAAACCACCGTTCTACTCCATCATCATCATCACCTTAGTCCACCCAAGTGGACCAACTCGTTGCCATCACCCAACAAGTACAAAATCTACAAGAACAATATTCCATGGCCACACACAGCAACCAGAGCTTGTACCCCCCCTCTAGTTGCTGCTCAGGCCAGCCATCATTCAACCCGTAGGAGATCCCTCCAACAAGAGACTCACCACCATCATACCTCTCCGGAGCACCATCAACAGGAGCACCCTCAAGCTCAAGCTCTCCAGCAAGAGTACCATGAAACTCGCCAACAAGCACCACAATCATGAAGCCTCCTGAATGAGGGCACCAGCACCCTTCACCTTCAGTTAACATGATTTCCTGGGGTGCAGGTCATCAACATGCTGAAGCATTCAAGTCAGCGGAAGGAGATAAACTCTCCCCAAGATATTTCACAAAGGAGCTTTAGGCATGCTGCTTCATGGTCTAGTCTCTTCATGCAATGAAAATAGACCTCCTGACTCCATGATGATGCCTCCAACAGCCACCTGGATAGGACCTCCAACCAACCACCCAGGTAGGACCTCCAGTCTTCTTACAATATGAAAATCAACTTCTCAACAACCACTCAGGCCAGCCGAAGAAACCCTTAAGGCAGTTATGAAGAAAAAGGATCCCGATAGTTTCAGCAACTCTCGAGTCACCACTCGGGCTGGCCAAAGAAATCCCCGAGGTGGTTACAAAGAAAAGGACCTCGATGGTCTCAGTGACTCTCGGGTAACCCCTGGGCCGGCATGAAGAAACTCCCGAGGTGGTTCTAAAAGGCTCCCAATGGCCTAGGCGGCTCTCGGGTCATCCCTTGGGCCGACGCGAAAAAACCCCCGAGATGGTTTCAAAAGGCTTCCAACAGCCTAGGCGGCTCTCAGGTCACCCCTCGGGCCTTACGAAGAAAAAGGACCCCGATGGTCTCAGCGACTCTTGGGTCACCACTTGGACCGGCTGAAGAAACTCTCAAGACGGTTCAAAAAGGCTCTCGATGGCCTCAACTTTGCCTCAACGGCTTCATCATAGTCTCAATGGCTTCATCTCAGCCTCAGCGGCTTCAACTCTACCTCGGCGCCCAACAGCCAACCCGATAAGGCCCTAACTCAAATTATACACCTATAACAAATAACTAGTTACTTTCAACCATCCAAAAAGAAAATCCTAAATCAGCTCACAACTGGGAGAAACTAACTCTCCAGCTTACAGCTAACGATGCTGGCCACTCTCAGCCAGCCAGAAAGATAAAATTAGCTCATAGTTGAGAGAGACCAACTCCCCAATTCACAACTGACGGTGCTGGCCACTCTTATCCAGCCAAGAAGGCAAAATTAGCTCACAGTTGGGAGAAACTAACTCATCAGCTCATAGCTGACGGTACTGGCCACTCTCATCCAGCCAAGAAACAAGATCAGCTCACAGTTGGGAGAAACCAACTCCCCAACTTGTAGCTGACGGTGCTAGCCACTATCAGCCAGCCAAGAAGATAAAGTTAGCTCACAGTTGGGAGAAACCAACCCTCCAGCTCACAGCTGACGGTGCTGGCCACTCTCAACCAGCCAAGAAGATAAAGTCAACACACAGTTGGAAGAAATCAACTCCCCAGCTCACAGTTGATGAGGTTGGCCACTCTCTGCTAATCAAGAAGATCCAGTCAGCTTTCCGAGTAGGACTCTGATCCATTCAGCCACCTAGGCTGCACTCCATCTCTGTCCTAGCAGCTTAACTCTGTCCTAGTGGCCTCATCTCGGCCTTGGCCGCATAGTTCCGAAGATGACATCTGAAAAAAAAAACTTATATTGAACGATGTATTGCATGTACTTGACATCAGGAAGAATCTAGTATTAGGCTCCCTCTTAAGCAAACATGAATTTAGGATGGTTTTTGAGTCTGATAAATTTGTACTCACTAAGGGAAGGATATTTATTGAAAGGGATTACTTAAATAATATATTATTCAAGGTAAATGAAATGATTGTACACCATAATCTTGAAATGAATAAAAATTTCTCTGCTTATATGATTGACTTTTCTTGTTTATGGCATGATAGATTAGAACATGTGAATTTTAATTCATTACAAAATTTAATAAAATTAGAATTATTATCTAATCATAAAATTAATTCACATTACAAGTGTGAAGTGTGTGTTGAAGCTAAGTTAGTAAACCATTTTTTTAGTAGAAATAAATACTGAACCTTTTGACATAATTTACAGTGATCTATGTGATTTAAAGTCAGTTCAAACTTGAGAAGGTAAAAAATATTTTATAACATTTATTGATGATTCAACAAGATATTGCTATGTATATCTACTAAAGTCTAAAGATGAGGCTTTAAAAATATTTAAATATTATAAGAATGAAGTTAAAAATTAACTTGGTAAAATGATTAAGGCTATAGAAGTGATAGAGGTGAAGAATACGATGCATCTTTTGACGAATTCTGTCAAGTGCATGGCTTTATTCATCAAACTATAGCTCCTTATTTGTTTCAATTTAATGAATTGTGGAACGTAAAAATCGCACATTGAAAGAAATGATGAATGCTATGTTGATAAATTATGGTACACCACAGAATTTATGGAGAGAAGCAATTCTCTCTGCAAATAATATTCTTAACAAGATACCTCTTAAGAAGAAGGATCTTACTCCATATGAGTTATAGAAAGGAAAGAAGCCTTCTTACAATTACTTAAGAGTGTGTGGGTGCCTAGCTAAAGTAGCTATTTTGGATTCCAAAAAGGTTAAAATATGACCTAAAACTGTTGATTGTATTTTTATCGGTTATGCACAAAATAGTAATGCATATCACTTTCTTGTGTATAAATCAGAAATATCTGGTATATAGAAAAATACAATCATAAAATTAAGGAATGCATCATTCTTTGAAGATATATTTCTAAGCAAAGAGAAATTAGAAATAAGTTCAAATAAAAGAACTTATGATAATATTGATAGTAGTTGTCACTAGAAAAAATATTTGAAGATGAACCCAGACGCAGTAAGAGGCCAAAAGTTACAAAGTCTTTCGGTCCTGATTATGTAACTTATATGTTACAAAATGAACCTTATACATTCAAAAAGGCAATGTCTACCTCAGAAGCATCCTTTTGGAAAGAAGCTATTAATAGTGTCATACCTAAGAGTTGGTAGACTTACCATCTAATATGAAACCTCTGGGATGCAAGTGATTTTTAAGAAAAAATTAAAGGCTAATGGATCAATTGATAAGTATAAAGCCAGATTGGTAGTTAAAGGCTTTAAACAAAAAGAATGACAAGACTTCTTTGATACCTATTCACCAGTAACAAGAGTTATATCCATAAGAATGTTAATTGCTTTGATAGCCATTAACAATCATGAAATTCATCAAATGAATGTTAAAACAACATTTCTAAATGATGAATTAGAGGAAGAAATATATATGGAACAACCTGAAGGTTTTGTTGTTCCTTAAGTTTTTGTTGTTCCTGACCAAGAAAAGGTGTGTAAACTTATTAAATCCTTATATGGATTAAAACAAGCATCTAAGCGATGGTATATAAAATTTGTTAATATCATGTTATCAAATGAATTCAAAATAAATGAATGTAACAAATGTGTATGCCAAAACCCTGCCTAAGGGTATGTAGTGGTCTACTTATATGTGGATGATATGTTAATCATTAGTAGCAATATTGATATGATTAAACATACAAAGAAAATATTAATTAAATATTTTGATATGAAAGATATGGGTGTTTCAGATGTAATGCTAGGGATTCAAATCACTAGAATATCTGAAGGTATAATATTATCTTAATCTCACTATATTGAGAAAATATTAAACAAGTTTAATCAGCATGATACTAGCCCGCTTAAAACACCTGTAGATGTTAATCTACATCTTGCTAAGCATACCGGACAACCCATATCATAATTAGAATATTCATACATAATTGGCAGTTTAATGTATGTCATGAATTGCACCCGTCCTGATATAGCCTATGTTGTCAATAAGTTAAGCAGATTCACTAGTAATCCATGTCCAATCATTGGACAGCTTTAGTAAAGGTATTAAGATATCTACGATATGCTCTAAATTATGGATTACATTATTTGAGATATCCAGCTGTACTAGAAGGCTATAGTGATGCTAATTAGATATCATATACAAAGACAAAATCTACTAGTGAATATGTGTTCACCTTAGGAGGAGATGTTGTATCATGAAAATCTTCTAAACAAACATGTATAGCTCAATCAACTATGGAATCGAAGTTTACAGCTTTAGATAAAGCTGGTGAAGAAGCTGAATGGCTTTAAAATTTTTTAAAAGATATTCCATATTAGCCTAAACCTATTTCTGCAATATGTATACATTATGACAATCAATCGGCTATTTACAAAGTAGAAAATAAAATGGTAAGTCTAGACATATACGTCGAAGACATAATACCATTAAGCAGTTACTTGAGAATAGAATAATTTCTATTGACTACATGCAGTCAAAGAAAACCTAGTGGATCCGCTGACAAAAGGATTACTGAGAGATCAAGTAAACTATTTATCGAGGGGAATGGGTTTAAAACCTATAATAAAATCTTCATAATGAATACCCAACCTAGCTTACTGGAGATTCCATGATTTAGATTCAAAAGGGATAACTAAATTATGAAGAGATCTGCATAGCACTAAGGATATAAAATCCTACTCATTCCTATGATAATTTGTGCTACCTGCTAAGAGTACTAGGATAAGCATTGCTTTTAATGGTTCTTATGACATAAATTTCATGTGGGGTATAGCAAGATACTCTTAATAAAAATTACCTATGTGAGTGTGAACTGGGCCAATTCTATGAGAATCTTTTATTTTTAATTCTCTAAGGCTATATTTGGATCTTTGGAGGGAAAGGAAGGGGACAGTAAAAAGAAGTAAAGGGATGGAAGGGAAAGAAAGGGAAAGGAAGGGTTGTTCTTCTTCTCTTGTTTGGAAATGATGGAAGGGAAAGGAAGGATATATCAATTATCTTGTTTGGATAGAGATGGAAGAAAGGAAGGGAAAGAGTTATGTGACAATTATAACCTTGAGAATAGGGAATGAATAGTGAGAATGAAAGAATGAATAATAGAAAATAAAGGGATATTTTGGTCTTCTAAAAAATATGATTTAAACATTTTTCTCTTCCCCAGCTTACCCCTGATTTGGGGGTTAACAAATTTGCCCTTGTTGAGGGGTAAAAAGGGAGAACCAGTTACTCTCGTTCCCTTCCTCCCTCTCTTTAACCCTTCTTCCAAACAAGATAACTTATGACCTTTTCCCTTCGTTTCCTTTTCCTTTCCTCCATTCACCCCAATCCAAATAGATCCTAAAGCACTCATGAGACAGGAGTTATTCCGGACCAAAATGGATACAACCATGAGAACCAAAGAATGCTCGAAAAGAAGTTGTATGATTGTTATTATTTTGGTTTACATCAAAAGCTAGAAAGTTCAAGACATCATGTTCACTTTTTAGCAAGTAAACTCGATAACAACTTACTAAGGAATGTTCAAAGGCACAAGCTACCTATCCTGATATAACTTCATTTATTATACTCTCTATAGTATCTGCATATTCATTTGCATTAAAATCATTTTGTGTGGGAGATAAACCTTTGATGATCTTTGATCTAAGTTTAATTTTCATTCATATGGGGGATTGTTGGATAATGGGTCGCTTATAATTCTTGGATTATACCCATTGGTTTGAATGAGAAATTGGTGACCTCCTTTTAGTTCCACATGAAAAGTTTTAAAAAGGTAGAAATACCTATATATGACACCTCTTTACATGCTTCTGTATTTGGGCTCATCATAGGTAGAGAACTATAGGGTGATGCATCACCCCCATGCACGTGCACGCCCGTGTACAAGGACACAATTGGTGCTTTGTAGGTGCACTTTGCACTTCGCACGTGCGCATCATCGCGAGGAGCATGAGGAGTCCTAAAGTTTTTTCATGATCATGAAGATCTGATGGTCAAGAATGATTGAATCCAGATCGTACAGTGAGGGGTTAAGATCATCATTGGATTGGTTGATCGATCGATTAAATGGTCAAGATCAAACGCTTGAGATTGTTGTTGATCGATCGGATAAGGGAACAAGATTGAATCTAAAGATCAATAGGATGAAGGGTCAAAATTGAACACTGAGATACGATGATCGATCACGATCGCGATCGCGGTAGTGTGATCAATCGGCGCAATCAGTTGGTCGATCGCGATCATGGCAGTGTCGATTTATTGGCATGCACCTGTTCAACGCACCCGATCGGCTGATACGCGCACTCAATCGTTGAAACAGAAAATAATGATGATGATGTTTCAGAAACCAATAAAGTCCCTTCCTTTATCTGGTTAAGAGGCATATTAGAAGCGGTTAAAAGCACCTTTCATTAAATCTCTTGATCATATCCGATCAAGTGGCTTATCAAGCCCGATAAGTCCGTTTGCACATGCCTCTTGATCATTTTCTATCAAATCAACTCAATTAAATTCAAACCCGTAAAGATACTTCCAATGGGCACTTCAAATCTATAAATAGGACATCCCTTGCATTCCAAATTCATTCAATAAGAGAAATAATTTCTCCTTAGGCATTGCATACTCTGAATCAAAGAGAGTATAAGGCATTTGGATACTCTGAATTAAAAGAGAGTATAGCATTCTTGATTCGTTGTTCTGATGAATAGTTATGCTGCTTTTATCAGAAGAAGACCATTGTATCCTGGAAGACAATCGTCACAATACCGTAGCATCTGTGCGGGATAAAATTATCTTAAGGACATAGAGTTTAACTCTGGACTCGGTCTTGTCATCTACTTAGCTATCATTTGATCAATTCAATTAGCCACTTAGCCAAATAACTTCAACCAACAAATGGTGGAGCCGGCGAGGCGGAGGGAGAGGCTGTGGGGAGGTCGCACCTGAAGTTGAGGCGGGCAAGGGCGAAATGGTTGGCGCAGAGGAGGATACAGGCACGGAGGTAGACAGCGTAGCTGGTAGTATGGGGTGATGCGGAGAGGAAGAGGACGCGGCTGGCGGCAGCGGAGGAGAGGAGGTGGACGTGAAATCGCGAAGGTCTGCAGGAAGATCGAGCGTCAAAGGAAACTATGAAGAGGGATCCTAGTGAAATCGTGGAATGAAATATGAGTTTGGGTATCGCAGTTTTTTTTAGAAATAAAGGAAAAATGAATTAGGAGAGAAAAATAGATAAATTTTTAATTTTATATTAGACTGCGTCTTAATTAAAAATATACTCTTTTTATATTATAAAATAATATAAGACTACATTTTTAATTATAAATATCTTTTAATTTAAAAAAATTATGAAAACGTAGTAAAAAATATTAGATTATATTTTTTGCTAAAAACGTAGCCTTTTTTTTAAAATCTATTGTAGTCTATTTAACTTTTTGTAGTAGTATCTATAACTACTCATGCAAACCATTCAACCTTCATCCAGGTCACCTGGCACTTCTAGAACCAAAAGTTGTAGTTCTTACTTTCTAAGGTGTCAATACAAAAGAATACCATAGAGGCCGAGGTCTGCAGGTTATGGCATGGAATCAGCACTAGCTTCACCATGTGCCACAATATTAGCCCCATTTTTGGACCATTCATTGGAGATGACTTGGACTTGTGAAAGGAGCATTTGCCCTAGTCGATGAGGAACCACCAAGTATCATTGGCACTGAAGTATGGACGAGCCTCATTATGAGTGGTGACAAGTATTGCGGCAAAGTCCCCATCAATGCTGGTGCTAATATTAATGATAACAAAATAGTCAGAGATTCAGACGTCAGTGTAACGAAACTAAGCCTAGAGCATTTATTTTATCCTAGAAGGATGCTCTGCATGCCACCACCCTTGTTATCGTTGTTGTAAATAAAATAGGCCTTACCCCTTTGGTTCTCAATCTTTGTGGCTGCGACATTAGAGTTAGTAATAGGGGGAGGACTTGAGGACCCAAAAATTATGGTCACCGTAGTCTGGTTCGTTGTTTCCTTCGTTCTTCGTCTGTTACATAGTTACTACATTTCTTTCGCTACATTTCCTCTTTTCTTGGCACGACGTGGCATTGTGATGCGAAAGACCTCCTTCTTCTCCTTTTTTTCTTTTCCATTTAATCCTTCTCCGTTCTTTTCTTCAACCCTCTTTTCGGTTTTCTCTCCTCTACCATTGGATAGGATTAGGGTAAGATAGCTAGCCTAAGCCTTCTATTACTGAAACTCAATCGTTTCTTTATCCTTGCAATCCATCCTCCTCTCTTCTTTCCAAGATTAGATTATAGGATTGGATACGTAGATTATATGTAGATAAGTTGGGGAGAGGAGGCCTTCTTGTTCCTTATAGAGGGGGATGGATGTGTGGTGCAATCAGAGAAAAACAAAAACCGGGCAACAGCCACATCATCTAAACTCCCTTGTTTCCATGACTATTATCTCCTCTCCATACTGTTTTTGGTTTTCTTGCTACTGGGTCTCTTCTTACTTTTTGGTGATTTTGGGAATGAAGAGATGTCCAATAGTCGCAGCTGGCCAAATGTAGAGAGATATTGGGTACAAAAAGCCTTTAAGAAAAGCATGAACAAAGGGAAAGAGAAGGGGAAAAAAATGCAAAAAAGGAGAGAAAAGGTGTTTAGAAATGGAGAGGAAGGAGGCATTTATCTTCGCCTTGTTTCAACCACAGGCTTCCTCTCCAAGAGCTGACCACCGTCGTTGGTGGAAGCTGCCAAACCACTAGATGTCATTTAATTTGCTGGCACTTCCAGCTGACCAGACTCGTGCGGCGCATCCAACGGACCAGACTCGGGTCCTCCATGGAGGCGCTAGAGGAGATTGGGTTTGGGTACTCCGGCTAATTGAACTTTGGGCCACAACATAGGCCTGCCGCCTCGGCGGTAAAAGAATATGTCCAACTTTTTTTTTTAAACGGTAAAAATTAAAGTGAACTAAATACGAAAGTTTAAGAATATTTAAAAAATTTTATAGTTAGAAACTAAAGTGAAATACTCTTAAAATTAAAAGTTAGATATGTACTTTAATCTAAAACTTTATGCATAGATGAAGTTTATTGACATATAATAATTATTTATTGAGATACACATATAGGAAAAAGTAATTTAATATATGTAGAAAAAAAATAAAAGTAAATAAAAAATTATGTGAAAAAGATGATAAAAAATTTAAAATACTTGTATATTGTAGAAATATAGCTCAAAACTATATGAAATGGAGAATGGATTTATGAAAATTATTATTGAGATGCATATATGCGAAAAAATAATTTAATACATGTAGAAGATAAAAGATAGAAGTAAATTGAAAGCTATATAGAAAAAGTGATAAAAAAGATTTAAAATATTTACATCTTATAAAAAATATAGCTCAAAATTATATACAATAGAGAATGGATTTATGTAGTTCAACTAAATTATTTTGGGATTAAGGCTTTATTATTGTTATTATTGTAGTAATTAAAAAAATTGTTTATCATGACTCTTTAGTATATTGGATGATGCAAGCTAACCAAATCAAGTTTCATGTAGCAACATTTAAAAAATTTAAAACATATATATATATATATATATATATATATATTATATTATATATATGTGTGTGTGTGGTCAAGCATATAAATTCATATTGTTTTTGTTTCAACCTTCATGACATCCAAAAATCTCTCAATATAACAATTGTAAAGAGATAAGTAAAACAAAACAAAGTTTGATGACAACCAAATTAATTTAATAAATGTTTAGTTGTAATGTGATATAAGCTGACTAACCTAATTAATGGTAACATATGATGGATTAGAAGGTGATATGATATGATCGATTAGATCGTTACATGCGTTCTCTTAAAGAAAAAAAAATTCAATTAGAAAAAAATTTCATCAAAGCCATCACTTAATATGAGAATAAATTTCATGCATCAAAAGTGTTAGCCAATTTGAGATAGATTCCACTATCTAATTTGAGAGGTATTTCGAAGCCCTATTAAAGAATTTTTACTAAAGATGCCATCTTATTCAAAAAAAATTAACTCAACAAAGTTTCTCATAAAAAAAAGAGAGACTTTTGAAAGTATCACAATCCTAAACTTCTTATATAAAATGATTTAATCACTCAGCTCAAAAACCTTAGAGCACCATCTTATAAAACTATATAGCCTTTTTCTTCCGCATCTTAGGCTAGCTTGAGCGTTAAAGGGCTCCTCCAAAGACAATATTCAGATCTTTTTCACTCTCTTTCCTTCTCTTTTTTTACAGGAGCATGCACATTGATTGGCTGAAGAGTTTTCCACGAACTAAGTAAAGATCCATCTTCTTTGTTGATGTTCAGCAACTACTTTCGAATATTAGCTCCAGAATCATGTTAAATTCAATGATCTTAATAACCCCAAATCCCACTTAAATAAGCTTTAAATTCAAATTTTACTTTTGAGACTTAACCCAACTGAAAGGTAGATGTCATTTGAATCAGGTCTTTCTTCCTGTTAATCTTTTCAGGTCCAAGAGTTTGGGGCTGGAATTTTAAATCAAATTGTGCTAGGTTGGAGCTAATTGTGAATCACTGTCCGGTTCATCCCGCTCATTTTCGAGTTTAGGTGTGAGTTGGGTCTAGTTTCTGGTTGGGAATGGTATGAAAATGGATTGCTGGACCCCTTTACTCCTAGGTATCACCTCAAACCGGCCATCCTGGCTCAGCTGGCGGCGGGAAAGCGCGGGGTCAACAACATGGCGAGTTTGTGGTAGCTATTGGCCCAATCATTGGCCGCGATTGGGGAAAAGGAAAAGTCTTTGTACATTACCCTCGGTGCAGCAAGTTTACGTGGGCTGCACCGCCTCTCCTGATTAGTCCACGTGGATCTACGTGGCTGACGTGCCGGACGGTATGGCTCTGCTACGATGTTACGTTTTGATTGTGACGGCCATGAAAAGCGCTTCACCTTTTTTTTAAAATTAGCGTGCATACGAAAATGCCCTTTCCCTCTAGCCTACTTCTACCGTATTTTTTCTTGGATTTCATCTGTGCAAGAAAAACTCTTTCTTCCCCCTCGCTCTGGCTTTCGGATGCTAAGGAATTAGTCAAAGGTTTGAGCACGATCCTACGCCCTCGCTCTGAGAGTCCGTCGAAAGAAAATATTTCAGCTACTGGAGTCATTGTACAAAAATCTCTGGAGAAAATGTTATCCACAGCAGGAAGTAAAAACCTCTGGAGAAAATGTTATGAGGTTGTTGTGGTTTATGAGCTTGACGATAAAAAACTCTTTCTGATTGTAAAATATTCTTCCTGTGGATGATGGTGCTGCGGAGCGGGAGTTTGGGGTTGAGGTTGTGGTTTATGAGCTTGACGATGGCTTTTAGGATCTCCTACCAGATAAGATGGCGGGTAGAAGTAGGGTGTCGAACTATGGTGTCATGGGTTTTGAACTAGGGTGTCGTGGGTTTTCAACTAGGGTGTCGTGGGTTTTGAACTAATGCTTTATCTTAACGTTTTCTGAATGGGTGTCGTAGGTTTTGAACTAGGGTGTTGTGGGATTTCAACTAGGGTGTCGTGGGTTTTGAACTAATGCTTTGTCTTAACGTTTTCTGAATGGGTATCATAGGTTTTGAACTAAGGTGTCATGGGTTTTGAACTAGGGTATCATGGGTTTTGAACTAGGGTGTCGTGGGTTTTCAACTAGGGTGTCGTGGGTTTTGAACTAATGCTTTGTCTTAACGTTTTCTGAATGGGTGTCGTAGGTTTTGAACTAGGGTGTCGGGTTTTGAACTAATGCTTTGTCTTAACATTTTCTGAATGGGTGTCGTAGGTTTTGAACTGGGGTGTCATCGGTTTTGAACTAGGGTGTCATGGGTTTTGAACTAATGCTTTGTCTTAACGTTTTCTGAATGGGTATCGTAGGTTTTAAACTAGGGTGTCGTGGGTTTTCAACTAGGGTGTCGGGGGTTTTGAACTAATGCTTTGTCTTAACGTTTTCTGAATGGGTGTCGTAGGTTTTGAACTAGGTTTTGAACTAGGTGTCATGGGTTTTGAACTAATACTTTGTCTTAACATTTTCTGAATGGGTGTCGTAGGTTTTGAACTAAGGTGTCGTGAGTTTTAAACTAGGGTGTTGTGGGTTTTCAACTAGGGTGTCGTGGGTTTTGAACTAATGCTTTGTCTTAACTTTTCTGAATGGGTGTAGATTTTGAACTAGGGTGTCGTGGCTTTTGAACTAGGGTGTCGTGGGTTTTGAACTAATGCTTTGTCTTAACGTTTTCTGAATGGGTGTCATAGGTTTTGAACTAGGGTGTCGTGGGTTTTCAACTAGGGTGTCGTGGGTTTTGAACTAATGCTTTGTCTTAACGTTTTCTGAATGGTATCGTAGGTTTTAAACTAGGGTGTCGTGGGTTTTCAACTAGGGTGTCATGAGTTTTGAACTAATGCTTTGTCTTAACGTTTTCTGAATGGATGTTGTAGGTTTTGAACTAGGGTATCGTCGGTTTTGAACTAATGCTTTGTTTTAACGTTTTCTGAATGGGTGTCGTAGGTTTTAAACTAAGGTGTCATGGGTTTTCAACTAGGGTGTCGTGGGTTTTCAACTAGGGTGTCGTGGGTTTTGAACTAATGCTTTATCTTAACGTTTTCTGAATGGGTGTCATAGGTTTTGAACTAGGGTGTCATCGATTTTGAACTAGGGTGTCGTGGGTTTTGAACTAATGCTTTGTTTAACGTTTTCTGAATGGGTGTCGTAGGTTTTGAACTAGGGTGTCATGGATTTTTAACTAAGGTGTCGTGGGTTTCGAACTAAGCCGAGCTCCCTTATCCTTCGGTCTCAACCGATGCTAATGGGACACTCATCATGCTTCGGTGAGTCTGAGCAATATACCGCACTCCGGCTGGAACTTATGAGTTCCACTTATCTAGGGACGCTACACCTTAGCCTCGTCAAGATCACCAAAGACCCCCAGGAGGATGGTCCGTTTGGTAAGGCTCACATGATAAGAGCGAATGGCAGCAAACACAAAAGTTACTAAAATTTATTTTTTTCATCACATAAAGAAAAGACAAGAAGAAAAGAAAAGAAAAAAGTATATGAGCCCTCACTGGGGCTTGTCATCTTCTCCAGGCGCTGCCGAGCTCCCCCCATGCTGCGGGGCTAACTCGGCAATCTTCCGCTGGAGGGATGCTACTTGCCCCTCCAGCCGGCTGTTGGCCCGATGTAGGAGCTTGATCTCTCTCGTTGAAATGGCCAGGTATTGCTCGGCCGCCTTTTGGAGTTGCTTGCGGTTTACGAGCGACGACGCCAAGACCTCCGCATCTACGGTTACCGTTGTGCGGCGGCTCCCATGGGGCCAGTCGATCGCCCCTCGCCTCCAGAAGCCATCTCAGTATCCAAAAATTTTGGAAGATCAGCTGAAAAGGTGATTAACGATGGCATTCCTCCATCCATATTTAAGCTATTTCTGGCGGGTGTTTCGATTGCCCGAGCCTTCAGCTCCGGTGCCCCTATCGTGGAAACTCGCCACGTGCCACCATCTCAGTGGACGCTCACAGGAAACGAAAGGTTGTGCCCCCCTCATGAACAGAAACCATTACTGAAGAGAGTGTGGAGAAACCAAATATTGCGACACCCTAGTACCAATGCTGCAATACCCCAGTTGAAACTTCACGACACCCTAGCACCAATACTACGACACCCGTGCTTAAAACTAGCCACGGAGAGAATCCCCGCGACACCCCAGGAGGAATTCGCCTCCCTCGTGAACAAAAATCATTACTGAAGAGAGTGTGGGGAAGCCAAATACTGCGACACCCTAGTACCAATGCTGCGACACCCCTGGTGTAATTTGGCCAAAAATCCTTCGCGATACACCAGTTGAAATCTCACGACACCCTAGCTTTAAGGCGACGACACCAGTGCTTATAACTGACCACGGAGAGAATCCCCGCGACACCCCAGAGGAATTCGATCGAAAATCCTTCGCAACACCCAGTTGAAACCTCACGACACCCTAGCACCAATGCTACGACACCCGTGCTTACGACACCCGTGCTTATAACTGACCACGAGAGAATCCCGCGACACCCATTCTCACACCCCAGTTAAAACTTTACGACACCCTTGTTATAAACTTATGACACCACTATGATATATTTGAACAAGGCGGGAATTTTGACGTTACCCTAGTTGTAATTTGATGACACCCTAGTAACTCAGCTATGCCATCTTTTCAAGAAAAGTTACAAAATGTGGCTAGTTCCTACGGTTTGCGTATCAGTGTGATGTGATCGTGGCGATGCTAGTGTCCTTTCGTATTTGAGGTCGGCATAAAAAAATTTCTAAACCCTAGAGGTCCTTCATTTTTTGCTCGAGAAGCCATCCTTCGTTTCTTGCTCGAGAAGCCACTGGTGTCCTAAATTTCTTCCATAGTTCTTTCTTCCATCTACTTCATTCATGGAGATGAGTGCTTTCGTTTGTGGACGAAGACCGCGAACAAGGAAGAACCAGAAGGAGAAAATGGTGGAACAAAGCAAGGACATCGTTCTTCATTCGAATGAGGATGCGGCTCCTTCAGGTATGTTTATCCCTATGTTAAAATATTATAACATCCTCTCTTAAAATTTCATGACACCCTAGTTACATACATAATGGCACCTAGCTGACAAGTATGTCTTATATCTTACCCCCTATTTTAGTTGACATAAAAATTGTTCCAGTCCCCCCAGTGAAGGCTTCCCAGCTATTTAAGAATAGTTGCAGGCCGGCCGTATACGTTCAGAAGGTTTGGAAGATGGGGTTCACTAGATGGCATACAAAACTTTTTCGAAGGACCCCATTTGGTGCCTTCGTCGACATGCAGACGTTCACAGTCGACGGGCGACTGCTAGCAAACATCATAAGATGTCACAATGAAGGCGACGAGTTCATTTTCTGTAGAAAGCCAGTTTTATTCAGTGCCGATGAAGTCGCACTCATTCTGGGTCTTTCAACTCATGGGAAGAAGATCGACACGTCCAGCCAATTGTTCAACGGAAGGTTGTTCAGATGTTTTGGCCAAGTTTAGATCTTCGTCAAGAAGGTTTGGAGAAGTTAATATTTCAACTCCGATCATCTAAGGCATAGGAGGATGTCGAGGACACCGTTCGACTTTGGATCACCTACATGTTGGCCATGTTTTTGGCTCCAAAGTCTAATCAGAGATGTCCACGATATCTCATCCAGCACTTGGATGACTTAAGTCAATTGGATAGCATCGACTGGGCTTCGGCATTGAAGGAGTTGATTGTTCTGGCTCTCCCAGAAATAGCTGCTTGCTTGCGTTCCGAGGAGCCGGTCCACTCAAAGAATGCAAAAAAAGTTAGGAGGCAGCCTACCCTGTTCGGATGCTCGCAGCACTGGTGGTAAGGATTATTGAGATGCAGAAAGTATTCTTAGTATAATTTCTTTGTTAATATTACATTATTTAATATCCAAAAAATATCATGTTCAGGCGTGGTTCCTCGAGCATATATCAATGCGAGCACCAGCATATCCCGATAAACTACCCCGACTGTTGAAGTGGTATGACCACCAAATGAAGATCCAATCGGTTCGAGTTGCCAACTTGCAGCCTCATGACTTGGTAAGCTAGTACATTGCTCCATTGCTCTGACCATATTTTTTAATTTAATGTGTCAATATTTTCACTTAATATTAATTTGTTATCATCTTGCTTTACAGATGGAGGGAGCTACTGTACCATTGTCAGAAGAGCGTTGGCTTCTCACTCAGCAGATAGTAGCATCCCGTCAACCAACAGATAGCTGCGCAGGATGTGCCGAGTTGAGGACTGAATTGGAGTGCGTTAAGGATCAACTCAACGATGTCAGGCACATGCTTTCCATTACTGAGAGCCTCCTCAGTTCACTGCTCAGAAAGGAAAGTAATGCAAGAAATGAGGAGGACAAGGGAGACGGAAAAACAGAGGAGGGGCATTCCCTAGAGTTGATCCTCCGCGAGCCTGGTAATGAAATATTGAGGAGAAGAAGATGAAGGAGGACCATTCATCCGAGTGTCCAACTGAGATGGGGAATGCAAAAGCAGAGGAGAAGAGATTGGATGAGGATTCATTAGATGATAAAATAGAGCATGGGAATGAAAATAAAGAGGAGGAGAAGAGAGGGGAGGGGCATTCTACGGAGGGCCAAGAGGAGTCCAAATCCGATAATAAACTTGGCACCCCTGCGCCAAAGGGTGATGATATGGACATAGAAATCGTTGGAGTGTCTTCGCTTGTTAGGAGGGTTAAAAAAAAGCTGAGGAAGCATAAGGCATCCAGGTCGTCAGAGATTGTTATGAGACAACCCGTCCTAAAAAGTCGGCGAAGACAGTGGGCACGTCAAAGCCCAACACAACGGTCGAAGATGGCCAAATTATTATAAAATTTTTTTGAGCGAATGACTAACCGACGAGATCGTCTACACCAATATGTTAGGTGACGTTGTAACAAGGAAAAGTCTTCAAGATCTCATTAACAATTAAATGATAATAGATGATGTAAGTATATCAAGAAACCTTTTCTAGTTGTTGATTTTAGAATTATATTAATCAGTTTACATTGCATTGGCAGATAATTGATGCCGGCCAAGAGTTTCTGATGCGCAACTAGACAGAACATCCGGACCGATACCATAAGTGCATATTTGCATCAGTTTTTGTATCCGCTCTGTGTCTGACTTTTTCACTCATGAACTTGCTGGAACATCAGGGCCTCGATATTTGACAATATATCCAATGAAGATAAGGCCCAATTCCGGTTTCTTTTCACCATAATAAACTCCGATAACTCGCACTGCTATTTGGTTGCTGTCGACATGGAAAGAAAGGTGTTCATGCACCTGAATTCATTAAAACACAACACCAAGTATAAGGTCAATGCAAAGAAATGGCATACAATTCTTGGCCACATATTCCATATCTACTGCGATAAGGAGGATGCGATGACTTGGCCGATGGAAGAGATTTTGGATTGCCCAAGCCAACCGGCCGGATCGCTGGATTGCGGCCTATACTGCCTGAGATATATGGAATGTCTTGCTCGACGGGACAATCCTGATATGAAGATGGATTTCATGGATGAGGAAGTCAGAAATTACCGGCGACAATTTGCTGCGACGATATTGAGAGAGGGCCTGAACCAAAAGATCAGCGATCTTGTCAAAAAATGTTCTTAATTTTTTATTTCTTCTTTAAATGAAAATTTAAGGTAATTTATTCATATTAACACTGTTTCAGATTTAATGCAAATGCAAAAATTTTATATTGAGAACAGGGGTGTCCTCGATTTATTCATATTTATGCCTTTTCTACTTCATAATTTCTTAAGTTTTCATATATGATGTCGTAAATTAAACAATAGAATGTCGTAAATTGAGCACTGGGTGTTGTCGCGCTAAAAGCTTCGGTGTCGTATGATTTTGCCTTCCGCCTTTCGGGTGTCGTCGCAGTAGAGCTAGGGAGTCGTTAGCCAAGAGCTGGGGTGTCGTCGCGCTAAAAGCTTCGATGTCGTACGATTTTGCCTTCCGCCTTTCGGGTGTCGTCACGATAGAACTAGGGAGTCGTTAGCTTAGAGCTTGGGTATCGTAGTGCTAAAAGCTTCGGTGTCCTTTCGTGAGTACTGGGATGTCGTAGAATTTCACTTTTTGAGTGTCGCTGCGGTAGAGCTAGGGAGTCGTTAGCCCAGAGCTGGGGTGTCGTCGCGCTAAAAGCTTCAGTGTCGTACGATTTTGCCTTCCGCCTTTCGGGTGTCATCGCGGTAGAACTAGGGAGTCGTTAGCTCAGAGCTTGGGTGTCGTCGCGCTAAAAGCTTCGGTATCCTTTCGTCAGTACTGGGATGTCGTAGGATTTCACCTTTCGGGTGTCGCCGCGGTAGAGCTAGGGAGTCGTTAGCCCAGAGCTGGGGTGTCATCGCGCTAAAAGCTTCAATGTCGTACGATTTTGCCTTCCGCCTTTCGGGTGTCGTCGCGGTAGAACTAGGAAGTCATTAGCCCAGAGCTTGGGTGTCGTTGCGCTAAAAGCTTCAGTATCCTTTCGTGAGTACTGGGATGTCATAGGATTTCGCCTTTCGGGTGTCGCCGCGGTAGAGCTAGGGAGTCGTTAGCCTAGAGCTGGGATGTCACCGTGCTAAAAGCTTTGGTGTCGTGCGATTTTGCCTACCACCTTTCGGGTGTCGTTGCGGTAGAACTAGGGAGTCGATAGCCCAAAGCTTGGGTGTCGTCGTGCTAAAAGCTTCGGTGTCCTTTTGTGAGTACTGGGATGTCGTAGGATTTGGCCTTTCGGGTATCGCCGCGGTAGAGCTAGGGAGTCGTTAGCCCAGAGCTGGAGTGTCATCGCGCTAAAAGCTTCGGTGTCGTGCGATTTTTCCTTCCGCCTTTCGGGTGTCGTCGCGGTAGAGCTAGGGAGTCGTTAGCCCAGAGCTTGGGTGTCGTTGCGCTAAAAGCTTCGGTGTCCTTTTGTGAGTACTGGGATGTCATAGGATTTCACCTTTCGGGTGTCGCCACGGTAGAGCTAGGGAGTCGTTAGCCCAAAGCTGGGGTGTCGTCACGCTAAAAGCTTCGGTGTCGTACGATTTTGCCTTCCGCCTTTCGGGTGTCATCGCGGTAGAGCTAGGGAGTCGTTAGCCCAGAGCTTGGGTGTCATCGCGCTAAAAGCTTTGGTGTCCTTTCGTGAGTACTAGGATGTCGTAGGATTTTGCCTTTCGGGTGTCGCCACGGTAGAGTTAGGGAGTCGTTAGCCCAGAGCTGGGGTGTCGTCGTGCTAAAAGCTTCGGTGTCGTACGATTTTTCCTTCCTAGTTAGAAAGCACTTCATTTGCGACTAAGACACCCTAGTTAGAAAGTTACGACACCCGTGTTTATATATGCTCCTATGTAAGTTGACTCAATACATAAGCATCAAATTCATCCATCAAAGTTTCAAAAGGTGGTACAATCTTTCCTTGTCCTCTCTGGTGTTAATTGACTGCATACAAGTCTGCCTATTGCTTGAAGCAGCTCTTATTTCATTTTGTATTTGTGGAGCATCAATGGTTGCCTTGACCAGATTTTTTTCTTGATCTTTTTGACTTCTTCTCGACTCCACTCTTTAATCTGTTCTCTCTTGGGTGACCTTTCATCCTAATTTGTTTATGATCTTAAATTACAAGCTCTGTACCTGGCTTAGTTGCGCAGTTGGCATCCACGATAATTTTGAATATAGGTGTTAGACCATCCATCACTGAATTAAATGCATCTTCAGACATGGATTTCTGAGTTGCATCACAATTGGATTTCTGAGTTGCATTTCGGTGAAATGAATTACCATCGACTGAGCATCTCCTTCTTTTAGCTTAGACTGACGTTCGCGACAAATGAAATTACGAGCATCCTTCTCGGTGAAATCCAATTATCTTCTGCCCCCTTTTCTCCTTGCTATGGCAAAGTATATCTGAGTTGTCGGAACATTCACGGCATGTAAATTGCTGATCTCTGCCTTCTCTGGTGTGCTGATCCTCCTATGCGACCGTAGATAACCAGTTGATGTTATGGACATCCCATGGTTATGTTTTAGAGAAACCTCAACCAATATCCACTTACCACTTGTAGCATTCAGTCTTGATTTTATGGATACCATACAATCAACTTTCCCAGTATCCCTATGATTCATACTCTTCTCTGTTTTTCTAGATTTTCCTTGCCTCCAACATGCCAGGTGCTTGAAGTAAAGTTATTTTTGTTGTTGGCTCTGCTACACACTGTTGTGATTCCAAAACCAACTCTTTTCGCGTATCCATTGTAGAAAGTATATATATCATCTGCTGAATTGAATTCCATTCCAGTTTAAGGAACTACAGTATCATCCCCTACATTTGGAGTGATGGGTGAAGGTGCACGGCCGGGAGTGTTATCAATTTCTTTCTGATCTATAATTTCAGCGTCGTCTGTGGAAATATAGGCACACAGTCATGAAAAATGATATCCATAGATTTAGTTGTCAATATATCCTGACAAAGGATTAGGACACGAAGGTTAAAACAATACGACACCTCACTTGAAGAAATATAATTATGATTGAACCTTAGATACCAGGAATACATGCCATCTATGATCTGAATTCAAAGTCATGACACCCCAGTTTATAAAAAATGACACCAAAGCTGTAAAATTACGACACCAATTCATAACACATTGAGGAAGGGCCTAACGACACCAAGGTTCAGATATTACGACACCGTAGCTGAAAATGTTCAGGCAGGAACTAACGACACCCATGAAACAACTTACGACACCCCATATAAAAAATAACGACACCCCCCTTAGCAGTTAAAGATACCCCAGAGAACAACTTACGACACCCGGAAAGCAACAAACGAAGATCGCGAAGGTTATAATCACAGGTGTCGTAGCGTTGTCACTAGGGTGTCGTCATGTTTCAATTAGGGTGTCGCGAAGATTTTCGGGCGAATTCCTCTTAGGGGGTCGCGGGCCTTCTCTCCAGAGTCAGTTAAAACCTTGCGACACACCATTTAGCAGTTAAAGATACCTCAGAGAACAAACTACGATACCTTGGAAAGCAACAAACAAAGATCGTGAAGGTTATAAGCATGGGTGTCGTAGCATTGCTGTTAGGGTGTCGTAACGTTTTAACTACGGTATCACGAATGATTTCTAGCCGAATTTCTCCTTGGGTGTCGTAAGGTTATAAGCACTGGTGTCGTAGGAGTTGTCGCTGGGGTGTCGTGATGTTTGAACTGAGGGGATTCTCTCCATGGTCAGATATAAGCATGGGTGTCGTAGCATTGGTGCTAGGGTGTCGTAAGGGTTAAACTGGGGTGTCGCGAAGGATATTCGGCAGAATTTCTCCTACGGTGTCGCGGGGCTTCTCTCCATGGTCAGTTTTAAGCACGAGTATCGTAGCATTGGTGCTAGGGTGTCGTGAGGTTTCAACTGGGGTGTCGCGAAGGATTTTCGGCCGAATTCATCCTAGGGTGTCGTGGGGATTCTCTCCGTGGTCAGTTATAAGCACAGGTGTCGTAGAATTTGTGCTAGGGTGTCGTAAGGTTTCAACTGGGGTGTCGCGAAGTATTTTCAGCCGAATTCATCCAGGGTTGTTGCGGGGCTTCTCTCCATGGTCAGTTTTAAGCACGGGTGTCGTAGGCTTTTCTCCACGGTGTCTTAACAGTAAATCTGGGGTGTCGTAGCTTTTATGGTGATTGAAACGCTATGATGATACCCCAGTTCATAAGTTATAACATCCTAGTTAAAAGAGTACGAGTGCTACAAAACACTAAACTCTAAGGAAGTTACCCGTGCATTAAACGGTTTGGTCACATATTAACTTCCTCTAACGATAAAAAACAGTTGGTGTAATAAAGGAGCTTTACAAAGAAGTGGAAGCAATGACTTTTTACTTCCTGCTGCGGATGACATTTTCTCCAGAGGTTTTTGTACGACTCCAGTAGCTGAAATATTTTCTTTCGACCGGACTCTCAGAGCGAGGGCGTAGGATCGTGCTCAAACCTTTGACTGATTCCTTAGCATCCGAAAGCTAGAGAGGGGGAAGAAAGAGTTTTTCTTGCACATATGAAATTCAAAAAAATAGTGGTAGAAGTAGGCTGAAGGGAAAGGGTATTTTCGTCTGCACGCTAATTTTAAAAAAAAAACTTTTTATGACCGTCACGATCAGAATATAATATCGTAGCAGAGTCATACCATCCGATATATCAGCCATATAAAATTCATGTAAAACTTGCTACATCGAGAATAATATACAAAGGCTTTTCCTAGAAGAAAATGCCTCTCCGCAGCCCGTCCAATGGGGCATTGGTTCGTACGGAGGACGCTGCACAACAAACCTATCTTAGGTTGCAAAGCCACGAAGTCTGAAGTACTGGCGACCATGATCGAAACCATCAAGAAAATTAAAACAACACACCAAAACACGATTGTAATGAGCTGTCGACATCCTGTCGCCTTTTGCATTGGATGCACCGTCTTCTTCGCGACACGTGCCTTGTCTTGTTCCTTACGTCTCTAAATAATCATTAATTAGCTTGGTCGACCACTGTCTGCCGGGAAACAGGAACGAAGACGGCACAAAGTCATCGCCACGAACCAAAATCTCGAGACTCAATTCGTGGCCCCTCTTGCTTAGACAGTGCATTCCGTGAGCTAATCCAGAAATATCTCTTGGGTTCACTGGCACCATAAGGACGTCGGCAGACTTTTATGCTCTGTTTGTTTGGACGGCGAAAAAAGTAAAAATTAAAAAAATTAAAAAAAATTTAATAAAATTATAAAAAATATATATTTTTTTATTTAGATAAATAAAAGAAAAATAAAAAGAAAAGAAAAATTGATAATTTACAATGATAATAATGTTATTATTATAAATGATTAAAAAATACATCAGTCATTTTTTAAAAGAATCAATATTGGAATAAAAAAAAAAATGAAAGAATACTTTTAAGATTTCAAAGAAAAAATTTTATGTGAGGCTCATCATTTTTTTCTTTATTTTTTCTTTTAGTTTTCTTTCCTTCCTACTTTCTCTTCATCCAACAAAATAAATTTTATTTTCTCTTTGTTTTGTCCTCTAATTTTTTTCCTTCTTAGTTTTCTCTCCATTCAAACAAAGGCTTAAAGATTGTGTTTGAAATAAAGGATAACGAATATTATTTTTTAAAATTTTTTTATTTTTAAAAATTATAATTATAAAAAATTAAAAAATTAAAAATAATTTATAATTAAAAATATTTTTTTATTTTCAAAAACTATAACTATAAAAAATAAATCTAAAAAATTTAATCAGAGAAAATAATTTATATTTATCATGAATTATCCTTTAAACTTAATTTTTTAAAAAAATTCAAGAATTATTGAAGCTAATTTTTTATGATAAAATTATTATTTTAAAAATAATTATTTTCTTAGTTATTTTTTGAATAAACTTTATTTTATATATTTATTTAGAGATAGTATTTTAAAAATTAAACATTACCTTAAAAAAAAGAGATTGATTCATGTCGAGCAAAGTTGACAAGAAAGATATCGAGATCGAGATTGACGGGTGGAGCCAAAGCGGCCGCAAAACTCCTGCTAGGACCGCAAATAATCCGGCACAAGGACGTGGAGCGCTCAAGACGGATCGGAGGAGGAAAAAAATCGAAAAAACAACCTTCTCCCTTGCTGTAAAACGGTGGTGAGCGAGCCCCACCTTTTGTCAAAAATAAATTAAATCCGCTAACCTAGTATCCACGCCTATAAAAAAAAATACCCCCTTTTTTTTGTTAAAAAATATATATATACCCCCTTTGGAATCATGCCAACAAAATTTCTTGGGCAAATGGACCCCACAAGTTTTGTGACAACATTTTGAGAAATTTCTCTTGCTTTCCCACTAGGCCATAAGGCTATTACCTACCACAACCAAAAGAACAACCAAAATAAACTACAAGTAATTTAGGCCATATAGATACAAATAAATAGATACATTTATGTAATAATATGAGTAAAATACAATAATGCATCCGTTTGCATGAGGACGACAGATGAAGAAAATATCAAACTCAAAGAGGTACCCCCTCCTTGAAGCCCGGTAAGGCGTCCACCGGCCGGCAGTAAAAAAGCACCACCATCGCCTGAACTGCACCGATGGGTGGTCGGGTGGCTGATTCTATGCCTCCTTTGCCTCCACTTTCTTGGAATTCTTGAGACATGTTTGCAATCTGGCAGCAGCCTCCCCATCTCCCCTCTCAAAACCAGATTCCGGCAGACATCAGAATTGTCGTTGTCTTTCCTGCATGCCACGGCCTCCGTTGCCATGGTCGCTTTGGTTTACGAGTTTCCGGCAGATGAAGGTGGATGCACTGCTGGCTGTCCGGTCCTCGGGTACAGCAGATGCGGCGATGCGGTGGCGACGCCGGCCGCAGAGCACAAGAAGGACGCAGAAGATGAAGGTGATGCCTAATATGACGGCCACGCACACAAGTCTGCAATACGTGTCTCCATCGCAGCCCCCTTGTGTCGTGAAAACCCACGAGCTGGTTGACATGGTGGTGGCCGGTTGGGCTGGGATGCTCTCTCTTGATCGGATGTCTTCAAGGAGGCCTTTCTCTTCGCTCCTTGTTCAGAGTTTTTTAAGTAACGTGCACGGAACTTCCTTGGAGAATTGACCTAACTCAAAATATTGTTAAAAGAAAAGTCGAAACATGTCTCCATTGGTCCGTATCATCTCGTACTTGTACCAGTTAAATTTCTTCTGACAACTAAAAAATCGACTCATATTTGAAATGTTTTTAGCGTCAATAGCAATTTGCTGGATGGAATCTGAAATGAAACTCGGGTTAATATTCTAGACCAACATAATTTGAATCCTAGTTCGCATCAGGCTTTTGAGTTATAGTTATATATATAAATGCTACCCGACGATGGGATATATACCGAACCATCAACGGGACTGTCCTCAACTGGAGGACACCACCCCTAAAGAACCCTTATATAACTTCCTTTAGATAAATAAGATATATGGAGAGGCTTAACTTCTCCCATTTTCACGTAAAAAAAAAAAAAAACTTTATATCTTGCCAACGGGGAGTTAATTTTTCCATTTAATTTATTGAGCCAAGATCACTCCACCTAGATGTGGTAAAGTAGGCAAAGTCTCTCGCACGATCGTCATGGTCACAGAGACCTTCTGCAACTTCCCACTCCTCATCGATGATCCCATCACCAACCTAACTAGAGAGAACGAACAATTTTACAGAATTTCGATCTTCACAAATATTCTCTTATAATGGTTAAACTTTGCATTTAGATCACATACATATATCAGCTCACAAAATCAAATAACTATTTAAGAAAAGTAAAGGATTTTCACAGTACCCTCCATCCTCAAATCCCCAAATACCTTCCGCCAAATTTGGACCGGCGGTCTCCCATCTGTTGTTATTCTGAGAGAGAGAGAGAGAGAGAGAGAGGAGGCGCCACCCCCAAATTACACCGGTGGTGGCAGTGGTACCGACGCCTCGACAAACTCCACCTTCCTGACCGCCTCCCGTGCCTCGACACTGGACTGACACAGGGGACATGTCGAGTGCGAGCGAAACCATACGTCGACACAATCAACATGGAAGACATGTCTACAGTTGGGCAGCAACCTCACCATCTCCCCTTCCTCCACCAGACTCATACAGACGGTTTGCTGTGACGAGGTGCCGGTATTTTCACTTCCCCTGCTATCCATGGCTCTCCGATAGGCAAAGGTCGGCAGGGCAGCGACGGCGGATGGGCGCAGCCCACTGCTGGGGACCTCAGTGGGTCTGCTGGAGGGTGGGTGGCGATGCCACGGCGCCTGCCCCAGAGTCGGTCCCAGATATAGACGCAGACAATGATGACGATCGAGGAGAAGGCGTAGGTGGCGATGGTGAAGATCGCCACCTTCGCGGCCACTCTGCCAAGGTTTGCATGTTGCGCCGTGGAGCTCTCCAAGGCGTTGGTCATGGCGGTGCCCCCGGTGGCCGATGCCATTGGACTCTGTTTCTCGACGCGCTCTATCTCTTGTGGACCCCGCAATTAGCATTTGATAGGCAGAGGGTACATCGACCGTGCAAGAAACTTGCGGGTGGAGATTTCCGCAACGTTTGACTTTACATCGTATTGCAAGGACGATGATGTAACCTATTTTGTGTTGGGTCTTGGGAGATGGGGTTTGGTACATGCTGTTCGGTTGCAACTTGCAACACATATGACGTACCGTGCCAATTAAGAATTATATTTTAAGTTTTTCTTTTGACAGCCATTTCATGTCACCTTCCTAGCTCATGTAAAAGCACCTACTACGCAAGTACAACTACATAAAAGAAATACACATAGTTGCGTATTAAAATAGACCAGATTCTATTGAAGAGTTGATATTAGCTAAGCTTCTATATACGTAAGAGTTAATTGTTAAATACAAATTCAATAGAAATGTTAGTTTTTCTAACTTAAGCTATCATTAAAAGCGTAAAAATTAGATAAATTTGATTACTGCTAAATCTGTTTTTCGACTCGGATGCGATCGGGCTGCAGCGTGAACTTCCGTCTGAGTGGACCTGCAAAACAGTCCTCACGCGAGAGGCGTTGGGAGTGGCCCTTTGCGGAAGACCCTCCGACGCTCAAGTCAGTGAAGATCGGTAATCAACAAAAATGAGAAGAAAGCTCTTGCTGAAAAGTCTCTCCAGGATGGCCTCTCGAGGGCTCTGAGCAAAGCGTTAATGACGGAAAGGGGTGAGCAGATGTGTAAAAAGATGGCCCATACCTTAGAAGCAGAAGACTGTTGTATTTATAGAGGGTTACCTGATCGCTTGGAGGCATCGTGGGTCTGAAAGCCGTTGAGATCCGAATCAAGTTTATTATGATGCCAGCGGGATTCGTATCTTGTCAGTTAGAAGATCGACGGCTGGGAGAGCTAGTTGATGCCATGAGGTTTAATGATCACATGGACCTAGGCCACTTTTGCGGGTCCTAGGCTACCTCTGGGCATGATTCGCCGTCTGGAATCTTATTCAGTTATAGTTGATTCGAATTCTTACGCGCCGGATTCGGCAAAGGTATATTTTGAACGTTGTGGTTCGGTCACCATGGTTCCGTGGAGGTAGGTGCCAAGGGGCCAACGTGGCAGCCATAAATGCCTTAATGACGGAAAAAGATAAGACATTAAATGCCTTAAAGCAGGTAGATGCATATGGCCTTTATGAGGCCATAAATGCCTTGGTGCAAGAGACATAGCGTGGTTGCGGAAGTCGAGCTATTTTGGCCGAGGCTGGCCGAGCTATGTTGGCCAAGCTATGTTGAATCTGATCGAGGCCGAGGCTGGCCGAGCTATGTTGGTCGAGCTATGTTGAAGCTGGCCGAGGCTGAAGCTGGTCTGAATGAGAGCGCCGAGGCATGGCTCGGCTTGAATGAGGCGGGGCTTGAGTGCCGAGGCATGCTTTCTCCTTTCTTTTATTCCATGCTAAGTATTGTTTCTGCACCATTAAATACTCCAGCCTATTGACTTGACTGCTGGATATTAATGAGGTGGCCCTTGAGAGAACCCACGCACATAACGTGGCCCTTTTTTCCCTATTGTTCTCTTTCTTCATTATGAGGAGACGCTTGTTGCTAGAATGTCGCGCCAGCTAGCCAGCTGGCAAGCAGGGTATTTGGATTGGGTGCGACCCCATCGCCAATGTGAGCGGTCAACAATGCAATGACGATTTTACCCCTCAACACATGCCCCCCACTCCCTAGTCCGAAGTGTAACTTCGGATATAGGGAGTAGAATTCTAGAGCAATCTTATTTGGAGAACATATCATTCGATCCTCTGTAGAGAAAGTGTTTATCTCTGTGTAGGTTAGAGAAAGGCATAGGTGGCCCTTTTGCTGAAGTAAAATAAGGCGTTTTAGTTGCACTAGAGTGTCCAAGAAATTATCCGGCTGGGACGAAGCTTTAGTGCTGTATCACTCGGATTGGCCGAGGCTTTTGATAGTAAGAGATGCACTCCGGCTCTGGCCGAGGCTTTTGATAGTAAGAGATGCACTCCGGCTCTGGTCAAGGCTTTTGATACGCACTTCGACTCTGGTCGGGGCTTTGGATAATAAGAGATGCACTCTGGCTTTGGCCGAGGCTTTTGATACGCACTTCGGCTCTGGCCGGGGATAATAAGAGATGCACTCCGGCTCTGGCCAAGGCTTTGATACGCACTTCGGCTCTGGCCAGGGCTTTGGATAATATGAGATGCATTCTGGCTCTGGCCGAGGCTTTTGATACGCACTTCGGCTCTAGCCTGGGCTTTGGATAATAAGAGATGCACTCCGGCTCTGGTCGAGGCTTTATATGACCTGCTTCTCATTGTAGCTTTCAAGGAGAGTCATAAGAATTTTGCAGGCCTTCAAAAGCTAAATTTAATTCAATGAACAAGAATGAGTTTAGTAAGGGCGTACTTTTTTTCAGGAAATTTATTACTCGGTTGTTGCCGAGTCTTCTGGAATATATTACTCGGTTGTTGCCGAGCCTTCAAAAAATTTATTACTCGGTTGTTGCCGAGCCTTCCAAATAATAAATTACTCGGTGTTGCCGAGTCTTCCAAATAATAAATTACTCGGCCTTCATGTTGTAACCGAGGCTTCCAAATAATAAATTACTCGGTGTTGCTGAGCCTTCACGCTACTCGATTGTAACCGAAGCTTCCAAATAATAAATTACTCGGTGTCGCCTTCAAAGAATAAATCACTCGGTCTTGCCGAGCCTTCCCAAGATGCTACTCGATTGTAACCGAGGCTTTCAAATAATAAATTACTCGGTGTTGCCGAGTTTTCAAGAAATTTGCTACTCGGTTGTTGCCGAGCCTTCAAGAAATTATTACTCGGTTGTTGCCGAGCCTTCAAAATAATAAATTACTCGGTTGTTGCCGAGTCTTCAAGAAATTTATCGCTCGGTTGTTGCCGAGCCTTAGAAATATATTACTCGGTTGTTGCCGAGTCTTTAAGAGATATATTACTCGGTTGTTGCCAAGCCTTGTAGAAATTTATTACTCGGTTGTTGCTGAGTCTTCGAGAAATATATTACTCGGTTGTTGCCGAGTTTTCAAGAAATTTATTGCTACTCGGTTGTTGCCGAGTCTTCAAGAAATTTATTGCTCGGTTGTTGTCGAGCCTTCCCAAGATGCTACTCGGTTGCAGCCGAGGCTTCAAATAATAAATTACTCGGTGTTGCCGAGCCTTCCCAAGATGCTACTTGGTTGCAGCCGAGGCTTCAAATAATAAATTACTCGGTGTTGCCGATCCTTCAAATAATAAATTACTCGGTGTTGCCGAGCCTTCCCAAGATGCTACTCTGTTGATCCAATTATTGATTTTGATGATTAACAAAACTAATTGAGTATAACATTTGAAGTTATTAATGATTTTGATTAAGTTTTCAGTTTATGATATGATTTATTAATCAAAATCAAAAAAAATCAAGTTCTAGTTCGAATCTAATGTCAAGGTAAGATTGCAGACATTAGAGTCGACACATGGAATCGCAGAGTCGACTCCGGAAAATGGCACAGACTTAGAGTCGACTCCGGGACTGTTAGAGCCGACTCCAACAGAAAAGACAGAACGATGGTTTTTTCGGCCACGACTTAGAGTCGACTCCTGGACTGTTAGAGTCGACTCCAGAAGATTTTGTGTCGACCCCAGAAAAGTCAGAGACGACTCCAGATCGAGCGGATTGGGATTTTCGATTTAGAGCCGACTCCAGAAAAGTTAGAGTCGACTCCAGTGTCAGAAACGACTCCAGAACTGTCAGAACGACTCTAAACTTTATCTTTATCTTTTTAATCCCAACGGCTATTACTATTTTGGATCTAATCCTTCTTACACTTGTTTCTAACGGATAGTTTTTCTATTTATGGATTAAGGATCTATAAGAAGAGGTTTATTGCATCCAAAAAGAAGAGAAAGAAGAAAAAAGAGAGAAAAATAAAAAAAGAGTGAAATCCATCAGAAAATCAAAAGAGAAAAGAGGGAAATTCGAAAGGAAAGATCATACTGATTCCCAAAAGAAAAGAGAGAGATTCCAAGCTTTTTGTTCTATTTTGAAGAAATCAAAAGAAGAAGCAAGCCCTAGTTTTCTGATCTTCTGAGCTTCAAGAGCATTCTAAAGGAAGATCCATTCAAGAGAAGAGAAGAAGCAAGCCACCAAGATCTGCAAATCAGGCTTTGATTCCTATCTCTTTATTTGTTCTATTATTGTATATTTGCTCATTGGAGGAGCTTTTTTTGTAAAAATTATTGTTTGCTGGGTCAATCTGGTGATTGATTCAGTTGAGGCTGTTAGCCTTGTGCAAGCAGTTGCTTGTGGTTGTAAGGTTTTGTGCTGGTGAGCCTTGAAAACCAGCTGGGTTCGTTGTGCACCCGGGAAAACAACAAGTTTGAGTTGTGAGCTTGCAAAACAACTCTGCTGTAATCAGATTGATTATAGTGTGGACCCAAGAGGTACTTGGGAGTGGACGTAGGTGTAGGTACACGAACCACTATAAAATTCTTGTGTTTGCCGTGATTGTCTCTTTCTCTTCAACTCTCTATTTTGCATACTCTAGTTTTAATTGTGAATCTAAGTTTTATTTCCGCTGGGGGTTATTTTTCAAAAGAGTTTAATTTTTGAAAAACCCAATTCACCCCCCCTCTTGGGTTGCTATCTGGACCAACAATTGGTATCAGAGCTAGTGCTCATTTGATTTGATCTAACGATCAAGAGTCAAAGATCCACATGGCAACTCAAGCTGGTTCATCTTTTTCGAAGGCCAATCTACTAATAGACCACCCTTATTTAATGGTTTAAACTATGGTTATTGGAAGGCTAGAATGAAAATTTTCATTCAAGCACTTGACTATGATCTATGGAGTATTATAGTCAATGGACCACACACACCCACTGCTAGAGTTAATGGCATGGAGATTCCTAAACCGGAAACGGAATGGGATGAACATGATAAAAAATTGGCACAACTCAATGCCAAAGCAATGAATGTTTTATACTGCTCATTAGATGCAAATGAATTCAATCGTATATCTATTTGCATTTCTGCTAAGGAAATCTGGGATAGACTTGAGGTTACCCATGAGGGAACAAATCAAGTCAAGGAATCCAAGATTAACATGCTAGTTCATAAATATGAATTGTTTAAAATGGATGCATGTGAATCTATTGCTGATATGTTTACAAGATTTACTGATATAGTTAATGGTTTAAAAAGTCTTGGTAAATCTTATGATAATTCTGATCTTGTGAGAAAGGTTTTGCGTTCCTTGCCTAGGACTTGGGAAGCTAAAGTGACTGCAATACAAGAGGCAAAGGATCTAAGTACCCTACCCCTAGAAGAATTATTGGGATCCTTGATGACTCATGAGCTTCAAATTAAGCAACATGTTGATGATGATGAGTCAAAGAAGAAGAGGACTATGGCTCTTAAGATTTCTGAATATATGGAAGAGCCTCATGAATCTGAAGATGAAAGTGATGATGAGGACATGGCACTCATCACAAGAAAATTTAAAAGATTCATGAAGAAGAAGAAGTTTGAAAAGAAAAAGCCCTTTGCAAGAAAAGATGAGGACAAGGGCAAAGAAAAAGAAGTTATTTGTTTTGAATGCAAGAAGCCGGGTCACTTTAAATCTGAATGCCCTCAACTAAAGAAAGGCACCCGGAGATTCAAAAAGAAGGCAATGATGGCCACATGGAGTGATTCGGAAAGCTCAAGTTCCGAAGAAGAAGAAAAGAGTGAAATGGCCAATCTATGCTTCATGGCGGACAATGATGAGGTAAGTCCGAGTTTTCTTGATGACTTTACTTTGATGAATTGCATAGTGCTTTTTATGAATTAATGGATGATTTTGCAAACCTAAGTTCAAAGAACAAAGATTTGAAAAATCAAATGCAAAAACTATCTTAGAAAATGAAAAGCATGTTGTAGATAAAGAACTTTTGATAAAAGAAAAGAAAGTTTGAAAAATGAAGTTGATAGACTTAAACCTATAGTTGATAAATTTACTCTAAGCTCTATCAAACTTAATATGATTTTGGAAATCAAAAAGCTATTTTTGATAAAGCTGGATTAGGATATAATCCACTTAAAAAGCAAAAATCTTTGAAAAATATTTTTGTACATGCTGAAAAATCATCAAATATTACTTGTTTTAAATGTGGAAACAAAGGACATAAATCTTATATGTGTAAATCTCCACATGATAAAAGAAAGATGATTTGGGTTCCCAAAGGAACAATATTTAATGCATCTAACCATGAAGGACCCAAGAAGGCTTGGGTACCTAAAATTAAGACATGAATATTTTGCAGGAGTGTCTTGCAGCCATCAGACTGAAAAGAAAATGGTACCTGGATAGTGGTTGCTCAAGACACATGACGGGTGACAAAGATCAATTCATCACCCTTGAATCAAAAAGAGGTGGAGTAGTTACTTTTGGTGATAATGGTCAAGGCCATATCATGGGTATTGGTAAGATTCAAATTACTCCATCTACTCATATTGATAATGTTTTATATGTTGATGGACTTAAACATAATCTAATAAGTATTAGCCAACTGTGTGACAAAGGTTTCAAAGTTTCCTTTGAAGCTTCTGTTTGCACTGTTACTAATCCCATTGATAATAGCATTATTCTTGTTGGTAAACGTTATGGCAATGTGTACTTAATTGATTTGAGTAATTTATCTCCAAGTAATCATTGCTTAGTTGCTAATAATGCTAAGATGAATGAGATTGGTTGGCTATGGCACCGTAGATTAGGTCATGCAAGCACACACCTAATTTCTAAATTATTGAAAATGGATTTAGTTAAAGGTATTCCTAGCTTAAATTTTGAAAATAATCGAATCTGTGATGCATGTCAATTTGGAAAACAAACAAGAACTTCTTTCAAATCTAAGAATGTTGTTTCAACTACTAGGCCACTAGAGCTACTACACATGGACCTTTTTGGACCTACTAGAACCACAAGTCTAGGAGGAAAGAAATATGGTCTAGTGATAGTAGATGATTACTCTAGATTCACTTGGGTAATGTTTTTGGCTCACAAAGATGAGACTTTCTCAATATTCATGAAATTTGTTAAGAAAGTCACAAATGAGAAAAACACTACCATAGTGTCTATTAGAAGTGATCATGGAACTGAATTTGAAAATCACTTATTTGAAAAATTCTGTTTTGAAAAAGGCATACATCATAACTTTTCTGCACCTAGAACACCACAACAAAATGGAGTTGTAGAAAGAAAGAATAGGACTTTAGAAGACATGGCCCGTACCATGCTATGTGAAAGCCAACTTCCAAAATATTTTTGGGCGGAAGCTATAAACACAGCATGTTACATCCTAAATAGAGCCCTAATTAGACCTATCCTTAAGAAAACTCCCTATGAACTATGGCATAATAGGAAACCAAATTTAGTTATTTTCATGCATTTGGTTGTAAATGTTTTATTCATAACAATGGTAAGGATAATCTTGGGAAGTTTGATGCAAAGTCTGATGAAGGTATTTTCCTAGGATATTCTACATCTAGCAAGCATATAGAGTATTTAATAAGAAGAAGCTTAGTTGTAGAAGAATCCATTCATATAGTGTTTGATGAGTCTTTAGCATCAAGTTCATAAAATTGATGATGAGGAAGATACATCTTTGATTGAAAGAGGTATTGAAAAATTAAATGTATCTTCAGATCAAGAACCTGAAGTTAAGGATGATGACTCACCTAAGGATGATGGTATTGATACTGCTCATAATGATAAAGATCTACCTAGAGATTGGAGATATGCTTATGGTCATCCTAAGGACCTAATCATAGGTGATCCATCTCAAGGTGTAAGGACTAGATCATCAATGAGAAATATCAATAATCATCTTGCATTTGTATCTCATATAGAACCTAAAACTATAGAGGAAGCTGAGAAAGATAGTTATTGGATGTTAGCAATGCAGGAAGAGTTAAACCAATTCACTAGGAACCAAGTTTGGACCCTAGTAGAAGACCTAAAAATCACCCTATAATAGGATCTAAATGGGTTTTTAGAAATAAATTGGATGAAAATGGCATTGGTAATTAGAAATAAGGCTAGATTAGTTGCAAAAGGATATAATCAAGAAGAAGGTATAGATTTTGATGAAACTTTTGCACCTGTTGCTAGATTAGAAGCCATTAGGCTACTACTTGCATTTGCATGTCATATGAATTTCAACTTATTTCAAATGGATGTTAAAAGTGCATTTCTAAATGGTTTTATAAATGAGGAAGTTTATGTTGAACAACCTCCTGGTTTTGAAGATCATGAATTTCCAAACCACGTCTTCAAACTACACAAAGCACTTTATGGTTTAAAGCAAGCACCTAGAGCTTGGTATGATAGATTAAGTAAATTTTTAATTGAAAATGACTTTTCTAGAGGAAATGTTGATAAAACTTGTTTTTAAAAAGAAAAGAAAAGGATTTATTAATCGTTCAAATTTATGTTGATGACATTATATTTGGTGCTACTAACAATCTCCTTTGTCAAGAATTTGCTAAGCTAATGCAGGGAGAATTCGAGATGAGCATGATGGGAGAACTAAACTTCTTCCTTGGACTTCAAATCAAACAAGAGAAAGCGGGAATTTTCATTAACCAAACAAAGTACACAAAGGAAATACTCAAGAATTTGGTATGGAATCTGCTAAACCTCTTGGTACGCCAATGAGTCCCTCATGCAAGCTGGACAAGGATGAAGAAGGTAAGAAAGTAGATCAGAAGCATTACAGAGGTATGATGGATCACTTCTTTACTAACTGCAAGTAGGCCAGATATCATGTTTTCTGTTTGCTTATGTGCAAGATATCAATCTAATCCTAAAGAATCACATTTATTTGCTGTTAAAAGAATCTTTAGATACTTAAATGGAACTAAAAATGTAGGATTATGGTATTCTAGAGACTCAACCTTAAAATTGATTGCTTATTCTGATTCTGACTATGCTGGTTGTAAATTAGATAGAAAGAGTACAAGTGGGGCATGCCAACTTTTAGGAAGTAACTTAATCTCTTGGTTTAGCAAGAAGCAAAATTCGGTTGCATTATCCACTGCTGAGGCAGAGTATGTTGCAGCTGGAAGTTGCTGTGCTCAAATCCTTTGGATTAAGCGACAACTTGAAGATTATGGTATCACACTTGATAAAATTCCTATTAAATGTGATAATACTAGTGCTATCAATCTAACTAAAATCCAATTCAACATTCAAGAACTAAACACATTGAAATTAGACATCACTTTATTAGAGAACATGTAACTAACAAAGATGTTTGTCTTGAATATGTTAATACTAATGATCAATTAGCTGATATTTTTACCAAACCTTTGAGTGAGGAAAGATTTTGTTATCTTAGAGGAGAATTAGGAGTTTGTGATCCTTTAGAATGATTTTCTGAAACTCTTAAGGACAACAACTATCTAGACTTCATAATTTCTTGAAAATCCTCTATGTTCAATAAGGAAATTTATCTAGAAATTTGATTCATTGTTTCCCCAATTATTAAGGAACACTTATCTAGAGTTTGATGATTAATTTGATCAGTTTCAGATCCTTGAAATTGAATTTTTCACTGAAACTATTGTGGAGTCGACACCTCAGTTTGTGGAGTCGACACCTTCTTATTTTGATGTTCTGTCTGGGCAATTAGAGCCGACTCTGGCTTCTGTAGAGCCGACTCTAATTCGGGCGCTGACAGATTTTCTGGTTCGGAGCCGACACCTCGTTTTCGGGAGTCGACTCTAAGTGGAACTAGGTCAAAATAAAAAGGCGGAGTCGACCCAAACGATTCTATCGTCTCCTAAACCTTCTAAGCCGTTCCAAACTGATTCCAACCCTCCAAATCCCTCAAATCCCTTGATTACTCATTCCAATCGAATCCATGGCTCCCAAAAGGCGTGCTATCATTGGTGGTTCGACTGTTCCGACGAAGCGCCGCAATCGGAGGCAATCATCTTCATCATCTGCCACTCAAGATGACTTCTCCACCCTCACCATCTTCTCCTTCGACCAATTAGCGGGTAAGGCCATTACAACCGGAAGAAAAGTTGATTTCAATTTCTTTGCTTCGGAGGGTTTTGCTATTGGGCGTTGAAAGAAATGGGATGGGAAAGGTTGTTCTTTGGATATTCCTACCTACCCTGCCCTAGTAAGAGAGTTTTATAATGATTTAGTAGAGGAGAGGGAGGTTTAGTAAGTTTGTAAGAGGAACAAAGTTGTAATCACAGCGAATTCTTGGAAATTTATTGGAGATGCCTACTGTTGGTGAATATCATCATGAGATAGAGGAGGTGCCCTATCAAGGATGTTAGGGAGAGAAGTTTCTGAGTTTGAGGAAATTTTGGCAAATCAACTTAATTTGGAACTCAGATTACTTCACAATATCTGTGGAAGGATTTATTTCCTAAAATCGGAAGGTTTGAGTATGTCTCGGAGCGAGACATCTTATTGATGGACTGCATCATCACTGGTAGACCAGTAAATCTTGCTGGGATGATGATAGGCTATATGGCAGAGGCAGCTACTAAGAAGAGATCTACATTGCCATATGGTATGATTTGACTTTGGTATTCAGAAGCCAAGGTGTACTTATAATGGACAATGAGCCACTAAGGAAATTAAGGCATACAGATTACTATAGTGTCTCTACAATTCACCGAATGGGCTTCAGAAAAGAAAATGGAAATTGGATAAAAGAGGACAGAGGCAGAGAGGAGAGTTGAGGAGGAGAGTAGAGGAGAGGACCATTCCTGACCATCTGCGGGACCATCTCTGCTGGACCTTCTGAGGCTGGACCAGTCACCTCCACATCAGTCAGCATTGGCATCTGGAAGATTTTCTGAGGAGCAGATTGGTCAGCTCAGAGCTTTACTAGCTGAGTATGACAGTCAGAACAAATGATATGTGTAAATTGAGAGAGGAGTTCAATCATTAAAGGATGAGATCAATTCAAGACTTGACATGATTTCTTTTTCATTAGCAATTCGTGAATCCTTTAGCACTGATCTTCAAAAGATTTTTGAAAGGATGGAAGGGATTGCAGACGGATCTAGAGCTTATCTTCATGCTACTGGTCAACTGAAGAAAGATATAGACCTTGCGTTCTCAATTGAAGTTGTCTTGAAAGCTTTAAGAAATCCAAAAAGATGAGATTATGGAAATGATGGACATCTGAAGAAAATTGTATACAAGCAATTGATTTTTGATATATTCATCCTATCCTAGGTTGTATCTTAGGATTTCTTTTTCTTTGTTAGCTTGTATCTAGGATTTTCTATTGAATGTACTTTACTGAGAATGTATTTTGATAGACACATGTAATGCATCTTGAATGAATACAATTACTTTTATTGCAAATTTGTCTATGATTGAATTCAATGAATGAAGTTTACTATCTCTATGATTAATGAACCAACAACCTCGCTCTGATAACTCATTATTTTTAAACTCACCTTATTGCTGATAACAAAAAAGGGGGAGAGAAAATTGTATATGCATAAAGGAGAGAGAATGAAAGAATATAAGAAGAAAAAAAATTCTAATCAATTTATCAAGGAAATTTTCAGTTTATTTCTACATAGGGGGAGTTATTCAATGCAGGGGGAGCTTAATAATTTTCATATAAAAGTTAAATCATCTTGATTTGATGTCAAGTATGTTTTTTATTCATTTTGAAATTGGCATCAAATTCTCTGTTAGGAAGTTTTAAAGCTTTAACAATGTCTATAATTCTTATTCAAATGAATTTTTAATGCATATACTCAAAGTTTTTGTCATCATCAAAAAGGGGGAGATTGTTGACCCAATTGAGGATTTTGATGATTAACAAAACTATTTGAGTATAACATTTGAAGTTACTAATGATTTTGATTAAGTTTTTCAGTTTATAATGATTTATTAATCAAAATCAAAGAAAATCAAGTTCTGGTTCGAATCTAATGTCAAGGTAAGATTGCAGACATTAGAGTCGACACATGGAATCGCAGAGTCGACTCCGAAAATGGCACAGACTTAGAGTCGACTCCGGGACTGTTAGAGCCGACTCCAACAGAAAAGACAGAACGATGGTTTTTTGGCCACGACTTAGAGTCGACTCCGACTTAGAGTCGACTCCAGAAGATTTTGTGTCGACCCCAGAAAAGTCAGAGACGACTCCAGATCGAGCGGATTAAATTTTCGAGTTAGAGCCGACTCCAGAAAAGTTAGAGCCGACTCCAGAATGTCAGACACGGACTCCAGAACTGTCAGAACGACTCTAAACTTTATCTTTATCTTTTTAATCCCAACGGCTATTGTTATTTATGGATCTAATCCTTCTTACACTTGTTTCTAACGGATAGTTTTTCTATTTATGGATTAAGGATCTATAAGAAGAGGGTTTATTGCATCCGAAAAAAGAGGAAAGAAGAAAAAAGAGAGAAAAATAAAAAAGTGAAATCCATCAGAAAATCAAAAGAGAAAAGAGGAAGATTCGAAAGGAAAGATTATACTGATTCCCAAAAGAAAAGAGAAGATTTCTAGCTTCCTTGTTCTATTTTGAAGAAATCCAAAAGAAGAAGCAAGCCCTAGTTTTCTAATCTTCTGAGCTTCAAGAGCATTCTAAAGGAAGATCCATTCAAGAGAAGAGAAGAAGCAAGCCACCAAGATCTGCGAATCAGGCTTTGATTCCTATCTCTTTATTGTTGTTCATTATTGTATATTTGCTCATTGAGGAGCTTTTTTTGTAAAAATTATTGTTTGCTGGGTCAATCTGGTGATTGATTCAGTTGAGGCTGTTAGCCTTGTGCAAGCTTGCTTGTGGTTGTAAGGTTTTGTGCTGGTGAGCCTTGAAAACCAGCTGGGTTCGTTGTGCACCCGGGAAAACAACAAGTTTGAGTTGTGAGCTTGCAAAACAACTCTGCTGTAATCAGATTGATTATAGTGTGGACCCAAGAGGTACTTGGGAGTGGACGTAGGTGTAGGTACACCGAACCACTATAAAATTCTTGTGTTTGCGTGATTGTCTCCTTTATCTTCAACTCTCTATTTTGCATATTCTGTTTTAATTCGTGAATCTAAGTTTTATTTCCGCTGGGGGTTATTTTTCAAAAGGAGTTTAATTTTTAAAAAATCAATTCACCCCCCTCTTGGGTTGCTATCTGAACCAACATACTCGGTTGTAACCGAGGCTTTCAATAAATTACTCGGTGTTGCCGAGCTTTCAAGAAATTTCTACTCAGTTGTTGCCGAGCTTCAAGAAATTTATTACTCGGTTGTTGCCTAGCCTTCAAAATAATAAATTACTCGGTGTTGCCGAGCCTTCCCAAGATGTTACTCGGTTGGTGTTGCCAAGCTTTCAAGAAATTTGTTACTCGGTTGTTGCCCCTTCAAGAAATTTATTACTTGGTTGTTGCCGATCCTTCAAAATAATAAATTACTTGGTTGTTTCCGAGTCTTCAAGAAATTTATTGCTCGGTTGTTACCGAGCCTTCATTAATATATTACTCGGTTGGCCGAGCTTTCACGAAATTTGCTACTCGGTTGTTGCCGAGCCTTCAAGAAATTTATATTGTTGCCGAGCCTTCAAGAAATATATTACTCGGTTGTTGCCGAGTCTTCAAAAAATATATTATTCGGTTGTTGCCGAGCTTTCAAGAAATTTGCTACTCGGTTGTTGCCGCGCTTTCAAGAAATTTGCTACTCGGTTGTTGCCGAGCCTTCAAGAAATTTATTACTTGGTTGTTGCCGAGCCTTCAAAATAATAAATTACTTGGTTGTTGCCGAGTCTTCAAGAAATTTATTGCTTGGTTGTTGCCAAGCCTTCAGAAATATATTACTCGGTTGTTGCCGAGTCTTTAAGAGATATATTACTCAGTTGTTGCCAAGCTTTCAAGAAATTTACTACTCGGAGCCTTCAAGAAATTTATTACTCGGTTGTTGCCGATCCTTCAGGAAATTTGTTACTCAGTTGTTGCCGAGCCTTCAATATTATATTTTGCGCTGCCAAGGTACGAAGATCGTTACTCGGTTGTAGCCGAGCCTTCAAAATTATATTTTACTTGGCGCTGCCAAAGTACGGAGATCGCTCGGCCCAGCCGAGGATTTGTAGAGATTATATTTTACTTGGCACGACTAAGGTACGGAGATTGTTTGGAGATCATTTGGTTTGGTCGGGCTTGTAAGCTGCCCGAATCAAACCGAGGTTTCTTTGTCCTTTGGTCCGGCTGGGGCTTGTAAGCTGCCCAAATCCGAACAAGGTTTCTTTGCTGTTCGGTCCGACCAGGGCTTGTAAGCTGCCCAAATCTGAATAAAATTTTAGAGGTCACCTGGTCCGACCGGGGCTTGTAAGCTGCCCGAATCTGAACGATGCTTTAGAGATTGTTTGGTCCGGCCGGGGCTTGTAAGCTGCCCGAATCCGAACGAAGTATCTTTGACGTTTGGTTCAACCGGGGCTTGTAAGCTGACCGAATCTGAATGATGCTTTGGAGACTGTTTGGTCCAGCTGGGGCTTGTAAGCTGCCCAAATTCGAACGAAGTTTCTTTGACGTTTGGTTTGGCCGGGGCTTGTAAGCTGCCTGAATCAGAACGATGCTTTGGAGATCACACGGCTCCCAGCTGCACCGGGAGCGCTCGGCCATACCGAGCCTTCGTGGAATGTAATTTGGCCTAGCCGAGATATGTAGCTCTGGCTCAGAGCTCGGCCTAGGCGAGGTTTGGAGATTTGGCTCAAGGAGATAGCTCGGTTGTGCCGAGAATGGATGCATAAGTGGCATCTGTTTTCATTACGACTTTCCAAAAAATGACCGCAGCGGTCGTGCCACAGGTAATAGAAATAAGATGCCGAAGCTGTAAATGAGGTAAGTTATAGAGAGCGTACTCTATTGATGATATATACGGAGGTTATCTGAACTCCATGTTCGGGGAATGGATCTCCCGCTCAGGTCCTGGAGCTTGTATGTGTCGGGCCCGACGACTTCCGCCACCTGGTAAGGGCCTTCCCAATTTGGAGATAGCTTTCCTTGCTCCAACGGCTTATAGACGGATGCTTTTCGGAGGACGAGATCGCTGGGAGAGAAGGATTTGTTAGGAAATGTGTCCTACAGCCAATCGTCTAGCTTGTAGACAGTTATGAGTTGATATGAACATGATTTATTCAATAAATAAGAGTGAATTTTGGCCATACATCATAGTTTACATCTTCCAGTAGAATTCTAATATGTTGTAGTCCTTAGAGTTATTCGACAATGGAGGAATTGTTGAGTAACTCTTAAATAAGTTCGCGGCCAAATGATACGTCGTTACTGAGGACGACGACGTAATCAAGTGTAGGTGTTGTATGTCATATGGGTTGGTTTATTCTCTTAAACCAAGGAGTGTATAACACTGGTATGACATGTGGGTGAGTGTAGGAGTACATTCACTGAACAATGACTCATCTCTGTTGAGTGCTCAACTGCCTTAAGCAACTCACAGAAAGGCAATGGGTATAAGTGTCCCTTTGACATGAGACTATCATGTTGACTTGATAAGCAACTCATTGTACTTAGTCACTGGACCACCCGGATTTCTAATCCAGTGACGGAAGGTTGCTGGGTGCAGTTAAGTACTTATTGGGTCAGTGATGAGTCAAGATGGGATTGTCCACTCTAAGTGTTAGAGAGAGTGCTCGAACTATGTTTTAATTTAGCAAAACCTTGGCCAAGGTTATCTTGCGAGGTGTCACAAGATTCATTGCATTGAAACATACTTGGGTGATTTACTCGGAGTTGGCAGTTAACTCCGTATTCGCCCAGAGTACTAGGACAAGGGGATGAATTATGCGGCAACCATAGCCTGGGTTCCAGAATGTTGCCTTGTGCAAATTCGATCTATCCGGACGTCGGAAACCATGGCTAGATGGTCACATCGATTAGTATAGGAAGTGTTCCTGTGCTACCGGCTTAGGTTTGAACCTATGGAGTCACGCACATAGTTGGATGACTTGTATGCATGCGTGATCACTGCTTTGAGTGGGACTAAATCAGATGGGTCATACGGGGTCCGTTCTAGCTATGTCTAGCTAGCTCTAGACATTAGCAGTAGCATCTACTTCAAGGGTGATTTGAGTTAGACAGTAACTCAAATAGAATTTTGGGACATGATATGAATCTGGAATAAAGTTAATTTGAACCATGGACCAATGGTTGGTCTTATAACAGAGTGGTTTGGATCCGGGTTCAAAGTGGTTCAATCCGGATATCCAATAGAGCCTCTGAAAGTTTATTTATGAATTTTGAATTCATAAATCACATTGGATTGGAGCTCGGCAAGGCACAATATGAAGTATGGTTCAAGAGCTACGAGTAGCTTCTTTCAGATTTGAATTTGGACTTCAAACGGAATTGATTGGATCAATTCTGTTAACAAAAGAAAATTTTAATTGATAATATCTTTCATTCATCATCATCCACTTGTTATAATGGAGTTATTGATTATGTTATGGAGGATGCTCAAAGGTCCCGTCACTTTCCTTTTAGGCTCGACGCATTGATGATGTGACACTTAATGCCATGATGGGATTGGCATTTTAAAGAGCTCTTTCATGTTTTTTTTATTGTGAAATTTTTTATCGGATATAAAAGGTTACGATGTGAATAAAAAAGGTGAACAAGTAACAGATACTTTTTTGTGAAAAAATGATCTTCTGTAATCATACTGCAAGAAGTCCAATTGGAGATTGTCTCTTCTTAAGAGAAGAGTTCTCTTTCATTGTTTAAGAATTCCACCTCTGTCTGCATTCAACAGGCGTGCGTGTGATATAGAGGAGCGGCGCGTGCGGCTCTTGCGAAAGGGAACTTCTCTCTGCAGATCGGATCTGCTACCTTTGTTATCAACAGCTTCCGCAACGAGAGGTACTGTTTTAAACTTAAATAAATAATCTTAAATTTCAGATCTGTTAATTTGCTTTAATTAATATTTAATGTGAATATTAAAACCGATTTACATGCTTTCTACTTGAGATCGTATGCATAGGAAAAAACTATTTTTTCCTTTCAGGATTTACCCTTGACTCTAGAGGCATGTAGCGGGCCACTCTTTGCTGGTACACTGCCATTCTAATTTGAGCTTTTTCCTGATCTCTTCCACCAAGTCGAGATTGGTGCGGAGCTGCTCACCGTTAGTTTCCTCCGAGTGGGGAGTCCTATCTCCATGGGGATGACAGCTTTTGTGCCAAAGGCCATAAGGAACGGGGTCTCGCTCGTGGGAACTCTGGTGAGGTAGACCCATTGGCCGAGGCTAAAGCTGGACGTTGGACTTCTGTGAAGCATGGAGTCAAGAACTCCTTGTCTTGCTTCATGATGCATGCAAAAGGTGCCAAGGGCGCAGCCATAAATGCCTTAATGATGGAAGGATAAGGCATTAAATGCCTTAAAGTAGGTAGATGCACATGGCCTTTATGAGGCCATAAATGCCTTGATGCGCTAGCGTGGCTACGGAAGCGCGGGAAAAAAGCGGAGACTGCGTCGAGTTGTGGCAAGAGGACACCGGAGAAAGGGATCGGGCCCACCGAGATCTAAGAAGATCCTTGCTGCAGACCACTTGCAGGGCTGGAGCTCCCTTAGGACGACGAGGGGTCCACGGCTCCCTCAGAAAGATGCAGAGCAAGCTGGACGGGAAGCTTCATGGCGTCCCTGAATCAAATGGGTCAGTGCTTGGACCTGCTGGACTTCATGGTATCCTGAATTAAGTGGGTTAGAGCCTGGACTTGCTGGACCATAAGGCAAACTGGTCCTGGGTCACTGGGGCCGCCGATGGTGATGGAGTCTCAACTGGCGGTGGTGGCGGCGCAACACTGCTCATCGGATTAGGCCTTGGGAGGCGATCTAATCTCGGGCTCCGGAGGTAGCCTTTCTTCGATTGGCCATGGGAGGAGTTTTCTTTCAGATTGAGATCCTTATCTCCTGGATCACAAGTTTATGGGACTTGAGGCCCTTCCTCTAGCGCCATTTTGTTGCTGCTGAAATCTGTCCTCGACTCGGGCGCGATCGGGCTGTAGCGTGGGCTCCCATCTGGGTGGACCTACAAAACAGTCCTCATGGGAGAGGCGTTGGGGGTGCCCTCTGCGGAAGATCCTCCGATGCTCAAGTCAGTGGAGATCGACAATCAACAAAAATGGGAAGAAGGCTCTCACTGAAGAGTCTCTCTAGGGTGGCCTCTCGAGGGCTCTGAGCAGAGCGCTAATGGCGGAAAGGGTGAGCAGATGTGTAAAAAGATGGCTCGTACCTTAGAAGCAGGAAGACGGTTGTATTTATAGAGGTCACCTGATCGCTTAAAGGCATCGTGGGTCTGAAAGCCGTTGAGATCCGAATCGAATTTGTTATGATGCTAGCGGGATTCGTATCTTGTCAGTTAGAGGATCGACGGCTGGGAGAGCTAGTTGATGCCATGAGGTTTAATGATCACATGGACATAGGCCACTCTTGCGGGTCCTAGCTACCTCTGGGCATGATTCGCCGTCTGGAATCTTATTCAGTTATAGTTGATTCGAATTCTTACGCGCCAGATTCTGAACGTTGTGGTTCGGTCATCATGGTTCGCGGAGGTAGGTGCCAAGGGGCCAACGTGGCAGCCATAAATGCCTTAATGACGGAAAGAGATAAGGCATTAAATGCCTTAAAGTAGTAGATGCACATGGGAGGCTATAAATGCCTTGGTGCAAGAGACATAGCGCTGGCTATGTTGGCGGAAGCTATGCTAGCTATGTTGGCCTGAATGAGAGCGCCGAGGCATGGCTCGGCCTGAATGAGCGCTGAATGAGGTGGGGCTTGAGTGCCGAGGCATGCTTTCTCTTTTCTTTTATTCCATGCTAAGTCATTATGACCGTTTCTGCACCATTAAATGCTCTAGCCTAATGACTTGACTGTGGATATTAATGAAGTGGCCTTTGGGAGAATCCACACACATAAAGTAGCCCTTTTTTCCTCTTGTTCTCTTTCTTCATTATGAGGAGATGCTTCTTGCTAGAATGTCGCGCAGCTAGCCAAATGGCAAGCAGGGCATTTGGATTGGGCGCGATCCCATCGCCAATGTGAGCGATCAATAATGCAATGATGATTTTACCCCTCAACAAGTTTGAATCTACAAATTGACAAATGAACCTTTAGGATGGGTTTACAATACAAAAATCTAAACAACTAATCCAACAAAAACAAATAATCCTTTTTTTCTTTTAAGAAGTATGTAGGGATTACTACCACTCTTTTACTGTTTCCAGAAAATTTCTCTAGCAGGTGGTAAGCAAGGGAGAGCTGAATATAAGGTTATGTAATTTGCTACTGTCATTGAAAAGCTTTTGTTACATAGGATGAATTATGATAATTTAGATCATGTGCATCATTTCAATTTATAGCATAATAACAAACCTTATTTTCTAAAGTAGTGATTCTATGTATCCAACAATCAAAAGATGTTTAACATATTTTATCAAACTTAAAAGTGACATTTTTTATGATATTATAGCTTAAGCATGAGTCATATCTATATAACCAAAACATGCTCATAAGTTTATTAGTATAAAATTATAATGCATGATGTCAAAATATAAATAAGAAGGCCATTCATAACTTATAAAAATATATGCAAACTTTCTACATATCCACATAAGCATAAGTAAAATACTATCACATTTACAAAAGCATGGATGAGATTCTTGCACATTTACTAAAGTATTGGTAACATTCTTAAGTACACTTACAAATCCATAAACCCAATTTAACAATCCATCTCAATCCTCTGATGCAAATATCGATGCATCAATCCACTCTAAAGCTTCTGATTTATGATCAACTACCTTAATTAATCTCAAATTCATGATTTAACATTTAATTAATCCTTGATCTATTAGATCACATGATTAGAATTATCTTGAAACTCAATTTAGGTCTCATCGGGTTTGGATCTAAATAATTTGGGTTATATCTTGAACCATTCTAGTCTAATTAAGTCAATTAGAATCAAATTAGGGTCCAATTCAATTAAGTTAGTCCAATCAATTAGGATCAGGTGTAGGCTTAACTCAACTCAATTAGGATCTAATTAGGCTAAACTTCTTTAATTAGGACCCGGTTAGACTAGAGTTCCTCCAATTAGGACTTAATTAGGTTAGGACTCATCCAAATAAGAATCAGTTACATCAATTAGGTTCTAATCAGATCACTTGGAATTTGATTAGGTTAAGAATTAACTCCTTCAATTAGGGCTCAATTAGAACAATTGGAGTTGGACCTGATTTAATTTGGGTCAATTGACTTGATCTAAGTCTTAATTGGGTTTGATTTGGCTCAAATTAGCTCAATTTGGGTTTGAATAAAGTTAGTTAAGTTCATGTCCAATTTTTTTTTTTTTTGGTACAGACGGTGATTCACACCACCCTAGGTCGGGATGGACCCGTTACATCTGAAACTAATAACTGGGACAAAATCAGAGGGCAGTAGTCTTCCGGTCTCCATATCCAATACCCAGAGTGAGAAGCCACCCTGGCCACAATCCAGTCCACAATAGCATTGGCCTCACGATAGACATGGTGGATCTGGATGTTGGAAGCTTCCAAGATCATAGATCGGATATCACATAAGATAGGAATAGAAGGCAAGTGGGAACTATACTGCTGTCGAATCCATCGAATAACGATAATGGAGTCCCCTTCAATGATGAGCTTGCAGGCGCCAAGGGTCCGAATGGCGTAGGATATACCCGCCCAAGCCACATAGAGCTCAGTCATTGGTACCGAGGGATCAAGAAGGCTAAAACCTCCAGCCGCCAGCATCATACCATCTGCATCACGAATAACATAAGCTGATCCAGCACTTCTACCTTAGACACTCCCATCAAAGTTAATTTTAACAAACCCTGGAGGGGGGGCTCCCAAGAAATGAAAACCGTACGCCGGTTCGCTGCCGCAGCAGCAGGGGAAACCCAGTGTCCAAGGTTTGCAAAATCAAAAGACTTCTGATGGGATGTGTACTCAGCAAAGAGGGAGGTAGCCGTCCTAAAGATCTTGCGAGGAGAATGAACCATATCTGAGAACACAATCTGATTCCGGGAAAGCCATATCTGATAAGCAATATAAGCCCAGAATGAGCCCCGCTGGTGAGTAACCCGTCCCAATCCCCGCTTCAGCAGTTTCAGGAAAGAAATACGGTGGGAGGCAGAACTGTCCACCCAGGGATAAGTACCAGAGAGTTGCCAAATATGACGAGCCCTGGCACAATAGAATATAGCATGATCAATCATTTCCTCCTCGGTACCACATACCGGGCATGTGGGCTGAATACTCAAACCTCGATGCGAGAGAAGGGAGCAGGTAGGAAAAATACCCTGAGCAAGTTTTCAGATGAAAAGTCTCACTCTAGGGTGAACAGGCAGTTGCCAAATCCAATCCCACTCCCTCAAATCCTGAGGATAAGTTCTGAACATAGAGAGGAGGTCCTTCATAGGAGCACGAGACAAGCATGATCTCCTCCAGACCCTGGTATCTATACTAGCAGCTGGAGATAGAGGTATGGAAAGAATACGCCGATAGAGCTCAGTCCCGCAGAAACTTGCCACCCGAGAATACGACCAGGAAGGGCAGTCCAAGGATATAAAGTCACTGACATGCATACTATGAGGAGTATCAGGGCAGATAAAAGTGGGCCACCGCGACAGAGGAAGGTCAGCAATCCATGCATCCTGAATGGCATCCACCGAAGTACCATCCCCGATCATCCAAAAGGTACAATCCAGGATAGTCGAAGCATATCGATAGACCTCTTTCCAATAAAAAGAATACCCCCGATTAGCCTGAGAAATAGTGGAAGAGTTCCAGCTGCCGTACTTGGCGCGCATAAAGGAACTCCACAGGCAATTTGGATCAAGAACGAACCGGGAGGCATGCCTAGCTGTCAGAGCCTCTCTTCTGAGTAGCAGCGACTGGATATCAAGACCACCCTCAGCCAAAGGCAAACAGACAGTGTCCCAAGCCAGAAGATGAATACCGTGGCCATCCTGCCTCGAAGCCCAAAGAAAGTCACGAAAATATCTCTCAATCTTCCGCAGACAAGCCAACGGAATAGCAGTGTTAGATAATAGATAGGAAGGCATCGACGAGAGCATAGAACGGATCAGGGTAATCCGCACCATCATAGAAAGACCAGACACTTGCCAGCCATCCAGACGATCACGGATCCGCCTCACCAGATAACTAAAATCCGAACACCGAGGCCGTCTCCCAGAAATAGGAATCCCCAAATAGGACATCCGATCGGACTGAGTAGGAATCCCCATAATCTGAGATATAGCCCTCTTCACAGAAGGGGACGTCCTCGGACTAAAACAAATCAGCGATTTGCTGAGATTGACACACTGACCTGAGGCACGACAATAGGAGTGAAGAATGGAGGCAAAGGTGGAGGCATTGCTGGTAGAAGCCCTCCCCAGCAGGAGACAATCATCAGCAAAAAGTAAATGGGATAGCGAAGGGCCAAGGGGGCCAGCAGCATAAGGGTCAATGTCTAAAGTCCGCATCGCCAAAGAAAGCTCCCGAGATAGAGCATCGGCAGAGAGAATAAACAAGAATGGAGAAAGAGGACATCCCTGTCTTAGACCCATCGCCGAGTGGAAGAACTTCGTCCGACCCCCATTAATCATAGGAGAGAAAGACGGCCTCTGGACACACTCCATCACCCAGTCGACAAAAACCTCATGGAAACCAAACTCATGAAGAGTACTGCAAAGAAAGTCCCACCTCAGTCTATCATAAGCCCTCTCCATATCAAGCTTAATAGCCATGAGGCACTGACGTCCCGACGCTCGGTGAAGGTCATGCATAAACTCCTGGGCCAACAGGGCATTATCCGTGATACTGCGACCTCTAAGAAAAGCACCCTGCTCCTGAGAGATAAGACGAGGCATAACCAAAGCCATTCGAGTAACTAAAATCCGAGCACAAATTTTGTATAAAGTGGTGCATAGACTAATGGGCCGGTAATGCATAGGGGAGGAAGCCTCAGGACGTTTGGGTACCAAGGTAACAAGAGTCCGCTTCCAGTCAGAAGGCATATGAGTGGCCAAAAAGATAGACTGGATAGCAGAGACCACATCCGGACCAATAATGTCCCAATGATGATGGAAGAATAAGGGCGGATACCCATCAGGTCCCGGGGCCTTGTCAGGACCCAGCTCCCATAAAGCGAGACGAATCTCCTCCATAGTAAGAGGTCTGATAAGACTGTCATTCTCCACATCTGAGACCTTGTAAGAAGGTAGAACCGGAGAAACTGGGAACCCAACCCCCGACATCTCAGTCCATCTGGTCTGGAAGTAGTTAATAAACTGATCCCTGATCGCCTGCGGATCCTCAACAGAATGGCCCTCCTCATCATCAATGCATCTGATGCGATTCGCCGATCGGCACCGCAAAGTAGTCTGATGAAAGAATCTCGTATTACAGTCTCCCTCCTTAATCCACTGAATATGGGACCTTTGCCTCCAATAAGTTTCCTGCTGCAACATCAGAGAATGGTGGACAACTAAAGTGGATCTGAGAGTCGACAGATCCGCATCGAGGAGAAAACCATGCTGATCCTCCTTGTCTTGCAAAGAAGAGATAATAGACTCTGCCTGTTCAACCTGCCTCAAAATATTCCCGACCTCCCTCCTGTTCCAGCTAGAAAGCCTACGACTGACAAGAAGGAGCCGTCTAGAAAGTCTGTAAGTGGCACTCCCTCTAACCGGCAACCGCCAGACCTAAGAAATGATATGTCTCACAGAAGAATAAAAGGTCCAGAACTTTTCGAACTTAAACTGTCTAGACCGCTGAAGAGGCACATCAGTAGAAATGAGGATAGGACAATGATCAGACCCTATTCTTGGCAAATGAGTAACAGTAGCAGAAGGAAAGAGTTGAAGCCAGTTGGCAGAAGCCAAAGCTCTATCCAGTCTCTCCCAGACTCTAGCAGATCCCTGACGATTATTGCACCAGGTGAACTGGGGTCCAGTAAATCCCAAATCCAAAAGATCTGCCGAGGCAATAAAGTTCCTGAACTCAACAATGCCCGAGGAAGCAACAAATTGTCTGCCTCCTCGCTTCTCAGAGGTCCCTACAATACAGTTAAAATCACCAGCAATAAGGGAGGGAAAACCCTGGCCAAGAAGCAATTGGATCTCATCCCAAAGCACTCGGCGCACCCTAAACTCAGTGCTGGCATAAATTCCCGAAAGCAGCCAAGGTGCAGAGGACCCTTCCGAAACAATCAAAGCAACCTGCTGGCCACAATCATGAAAGGCATCTACACGGACTCTATCCGATCTCCAACATACCAAAATGCCTCCAGAAAGACCAACATAGTCAATAGCATAATAATTCTACAATCTAGAAATCTGCCTCCGAAGGCGATATAAACTATCCCCCGAAAGATGAGTCTCCGTCAAAATACGGATGTCAAGGTCATGAAGCTGCTGAAGCCTCCCAAAAGATGAACGAAATGAGGGTTTCAGGGCCCCTCGAACATTCCAAACAAGAATCTTCATTTAGGAATTAGAGGAAGAGGGACCCCAACAGTGTCCCCGATCACCTTCTCGCCAAGGTGATCATTAAGCAGCATGGGACCCTCAGGTCCGTGGCCAGTACAGTCATCCACCCTGGACGAGTCCATGATCTCAAGAAGACGATCCTTCTGGATGGCTGCCTTAAGAAGGGCCACAGCCTCCTCATGGTCTGAACCAGTCGAGCGAGACGGCTGGACTGACTCTTCAGCAGACTGTAGGGCCAAGTTATCTTTACGACGGGACTTTAGCTTCCTCGACCCCACAAGACCAGGCATACCCCTAGGGGAGTCAAGCGAAGCCGAGAAAGCAAAGGATCCATTCACAATGTCCTTATCCCTGAGGTTAGCTTTTCCTTTTCCTTTGGATGCCTTGGACAGGACCCGCTGCGACACAGGCTCAACAGGCCGAGCCCGCTTCGTCAGCCCAGAAAAGCAACCTTCAGTAGTCTGAACCTGGCCCCCCAACTTAAAAGGACTGGAACTTAAAGCATCAGGATTCCCTAAGAGCACCGGGACAGATACCAAACAATCAGACTTAACCTTCTCATCCCTCCCCTTCTCTCCAACCGGCATGCTGTGAAGAAACCAGCACGCTGGGGTTTCAGGCTGCACAGGAGGATTCAGCGAAGGAAACCGGCTCGCTGGATTATAAGCCCTCCCATCCTCTTCCACATTCATCTCACTATCAGCCGCCGGCACAGAAGGAGGGATCCGGCACTCTGGCATACCAAACAGAGGAGATGGCCCAGGAGAATGAGACGAGGGATCCACAGCAATGGCAGACAAGGCCTGCGAACCATTCCTAAGGTGCCTTCGTGCAATTTTCTTGGGAGTTTGCCATTCATCCGTTAAAGCAGAGGTGGGGGAGGAAGACGTACCCGGAGCAGAGGCTCGCTGAGACACCGGTTGCTGCTGCACAGGGGCCTTCCTTCGTCTCACCGCTGTCATCCAAGGGTCGAACCGAGGATTCAAGGAGGAAGATGAGGAATCAGGCGCAGCTCCATAGGTCCCAGAGAGATGCAAGGATCCACAGAAGGCACAGATCCCTTCAATATTCTCAAATGAAAATTGCTGCCAAAAGGAATTACCACTACCTTGAATCCGAGCACCTGGACGCAGTGGCATACCCAGGTCGACACTGATACATACGCGAGCGAAACCGCCCCGCTTGCGATCCTTGGTCGATGCATCCGAGTACAAAAATTTTCCCTGCAGCAGATAGGATTGAGGCAAGAGCCTCATCTGACCAAAATTCGATGGGGAGCAGTGGCAATCGGACCCAAAGCAGAGCTTGAAGCAGCAAGCTGTTAGAAGGAATGAAGTCCGGATGCCACTCGGATACAGCAAAAGCTTGGCCATTAATTGTCCATGGACGCCCAAGGACGAGCTCCGTAGCACGAATGTCTTCAAATCGGAACAGATAATGGCGATGCGCCAGAGCGACGACTTCAATTTCTCCCGAGACACCGGCACGGAGGAACTCACGAACCAGAGCCTCCGGAGGAACCCAATTGCCAAGACTCCGAGCAATAACGGCCAGATTCTTCCATCTACCGATCTCCTCCTTCAGTGGCCGCATGGGAACTTGGATGATCTCCGGGAAAAGACGCTCCAACTCTGCGACCACCACTGGAGACGGCGAGGGGGAAACCCACTCGAAGCGGCTCGATCGGGCATGGCTCCATGGCACACCGGCGTTCTTCGGAGCATTAGCCCCCACCGGATGCTTGACAGACGGAGACGCCATCACCAGACGAAGTAGCGATGAAAACAGCAGAAGCAGGCGATGGAAATCGGGGAAGAAGAAGCCAAAGCACGAATCGCAAAGCACCACAGCAAACGGGAAACCCAGTCGCACGGGAAAAGTCGTTATCAAAACAAAATTTCTTAATTAGGCTCGTATTTGATCTTAAATTAGGTCTGATCCAGTTTAATTAGCTCAGTTTGGGGTTTGGTTCAGATTAATGAGGTTCGGGCTAAATCGAATTGGCTCGGGTTGGCTGGCTCAATCAAGACGACAAGACGACTAAGTTTCCCTCCTGCCAAGCGGACGAAACCCTGTTCTTCGGTATGAACTGAGCCATGGCCAGCTTGATCGGAGGGGACGGTGACCACCGAAGTGAGGGCCGGGCAAAAGCTGGTCGACGTCGACGAAGGACGATGGCCCGATGACAGGCCACGTCGAGTGAGAAGCCGGCCTAAATAATTCGGTTTGAACTCAAGTACTGATCCAAAAATTGGGGAAAAGGTAAAGGAACGCAGTCGCCATGGCTATGGAAGAAGATGACAGTCGGTGATGTGCTCTGAGGAGGTGACGACATGGCGTCAACCTTGCCAGAAGTCGCGATGGCTCCAATGAAACAGGGCGTGGTGGCGGTGAAGCCCCCAGGCTATACGGCAGTTCTGGGAAAGAGCGGAGGAGGAGGAGAGGGCTGTGGATTGGGAGAGAATTTGAGTCCCATTTATAGCCGGTGAAGAGATGGGTTCTGAGTCGTTACGATCATTACGTTCGCACATTAGCCAGCAGGCGGATGTTCGGCCACATCGGAGGGGAAGAGGGATGAAATGGGAAACGGGTGACCGACGGCTTGAGAATTGGCCACAGGCTTCGGCGAAGAGAAGGTGAGCTCTGTTCCACATGAATGAAGTTCAATATAGCCCCCGGGAAGCTATACCTTTCATGGCATTACGATGGTAATATTCTGCTGTATCTAATTTTAGGTTTAATAATTTTCTTCACCATTTGGTACATATAATTTATAAATTTTAACAATAAAAAAAGATAATTTTAAAATTTATATGGTAAAATTATCATTACGCCAATATCAGTGTATATGACAAAAAGACTAAAGCCACTTTTGATTCCTAATTCGTTAACTATCATGTTTAAAAAAAGAAAAATTGTCATGTGATATGGCTAATGAAGCCGCGTGTGAGTTAACAGTGGAAGTTGAGATGGCCCTAGCCTCCAAAGCAGCTTCATCTTCGAAAGTAGCCCCAACTTTCAAGGCGGCCTTATCTCCGGACTCGGCTCTAGTCGGCCTTAGCACCAACTCGGCCCCAAGGCGGCCTCATATCCGAAAGCGGCCCCAGCCTCCAAGGCGGCCTCATCTCTGAAAGCGGCCCCAACCGCCAAGGCGACCTCATTTCCGAACTTGGCCTCAGACTTCAAAGTCGGCTCCAGTCAACCTCAGCACCAACTCGGCACCAGAGTCGGCCCTAGCACCGACTTCGAAGTTGGCCCAGTAGGCCTCAGCACCGACTCCAGAGTCAGTCTGCATAGAGCTCCAAAGTTAGTGCCGATGCCATCTTCGGTCTCGATGCCAACACCAGAGTCGGTCTCCGAACCTCGACAGGGCTAAACTATCTCAGTACCTCGGAAGGGTTGAGCTATCTCCGAACCTCGACAGGGCCGAGCTATCTCAGTGCCTCGAAAGGGCCGAGCTATCTCCGAACATCGGCAGAGCTGGGCTATTTTAGTACCTCGCCAGGATCGATCCTCATCCCTTCAACATAAGTGCCATTGCTATTTCAAACCACGCTGGATATCTCGAAGGATGAATCACCCTGATCGCAAGAATCGCAGAATGAGCTTCTTAAAATAGAAATGGAAGCCAAATACAGCACTCCATCCATGATCAACGGGATTTCAAATTCCTTATAAAGCGCTCGTCAGCTTCATCAACTGCCGATTCTGTAACCATTGGGATTCTGGCCTTATCAGATGTCAACTCCCTAAAATGCATCCGAAAAATTAGGTAACGGCTCACCTCCTCGGTAGTGTATAAATACCAAGTCCCAAGACCCCCCATGTACGTTCTCGAAGGCAATTTAAGCACAAAGAAAACTCTAGTAGAGGCCATTGCTCCTAAAAAATCATTTCAAGTAGGAGCCTTCTCCTCTCATTTTCCTGCGCAAAGACTATCTTGCAAGTCCATCCGAACCGAAGAGCACTATCCGAATCATGATGTGCACCATCCCCAAGCCCGAGAATAAATTTTCATAGCAACATTATCAATTTAAGAATTAAAAAAATAATTGAATTATAGGTTTGACTAATCAAATTCATTTCTTTCATTAGTTATTGTTCTTTTCTTAAACTTAATTGAATTAAATTGAACTTCGATGGCTGTTAGAAGGGAAAAGGAATACGTTGGCCTTGGTTTCGTCATCTTAGAGTGCAACGGATCTATGATATTTAATTAGGATTGTTCTCATGTTCTCAGAAAATTTGGTGCCTTTTACCGAGTTCCGGGGAACAAGGGAATAATTGAAATATGTAAAACAAAAAGGTGGAAAGGACCTATCATATGGTTGAAAGATGACTCGGTAATAGCTATTTTTTATCTCAATTAAAATCTAATCATAATGGTCTACTCCCGTCATAAAAAGAAACTTATAAATATTAACATTAAACTGGTGGGTTCAATTAGGATACTTTTATAAATTTTTTTTTTTAAAAAAAGCTTCAATTTGATTCATCCAATCCTACCATTCGATCTGTTAGAACCTTTATTCATTGTTCTTATGTTTTTGGCTTTCTTAAAATTTACAATATCAGTCCATATAGTTGATTGCTTGCCTAATCCGATTGCATATTTGACTTGAAATCTGTTAGCATCCTTCCATCGTGTCTCTAGCTATGTTTTCTCTAATGTCACTTATACTTGCATAAAATCAAAGAGAGGAAAAAAAAAAAAAAAAGCACACGTCCATAGAGACTTAAAGTGGCGCACGTACTGATCATACTAATAAATTCGAAGAAGTCTTAAAACTTTCTCCGGTTATCCATCAATAAATAAATAAAATGGCCCATACACATTAAAATAATATTATTATATTACTGATAAATAACAGATAATTATTTATTTAATTTCCAATGAAATATCAGATAAGTTTAACGGCATCTTAGTGAGAGAGAAAGTGATCGGATTTGTTTCATGTGGAATCCCTGTAGCTTAATTAACCTTCAAATAAACTTGGGTTCTTCATCACCATTAATGCCATGAGGCCGGTTCCTAAAAGGCTTCGTTGCCCTGAAAGTGTATTTTCACAAACCCTCCATTACTGTCTTCTAAACTCATAAATAAGTCATCTATATTTACAACGAATTAAGGAAAATCAAGCACAGGAACCATTGCTGTCTTCTAAATTCATAAATAAATCATCTATATTTACAAGGAAACAAGGAAAAATCAAAGAATAAACGCACAAAATTCACAAATTACTGCTGCCTCTCTAATTTTTCTCTCTCTTCGACGGCATCTTCCGAAACGACGACTCCAATCTTGAAGCCGAGCCTACTGCGTCAGAGCCCAGCGTGCCCTCTCGACCACCGCCACCAAGTAGGCATCACCGGTGTACAAGTCAGACGGCGGTGGTTGTGAGGTCGACCTCGCCTGCCACGACCTTCACGGCCATCCTCCTTGGCTCGGCCTCGGTCCGACACAAGGGGCAAGTGGAGTGGGAGTGCAACCACATATCGATGCACTCGACGTGAAAGACATGCTTACAGTTGGGCAACAGCCTCACCATCTCCCCGTCTTCCACCACATTGATGCAGACCGCGCACTCGGCTGAGCTCCCCTTATCTTTGCCACCGTTGCCACTGCCCTGACAGGTGGCTCTTCGGTAGGCCAGGGTGGGCAGGGCGGAGATGGCGGAGCGATCAAGCCCGGTTGTAGAGCGGTGGCGACCACCGTCTATGCCGGGTCGATCCCTCGTGCTCCGAAGCAAGCTGCGGGAGAAGTAGAAGACAATAAAGAGGATGGTGCAGGAGAACAAGAAGATGCCGATGAGCAGGAACGTTGCCGCCACGCTGCAGCAGCTTGCGGCCGTTTGGTCCTCCACGGTGCGCGATTCGTCACCGGACATGGTTGTAATTGGCTGGGTCGAATATCTCTCCTCGTTCTGTGTTGTATATGTATATGTATATGTACCTCTCTTAATTCCTGTTATCTCAAAATTAAGCTTTGCTTGTTCCCAATACAGCTTATAAAGTTGCACTGTGGAAAAACTTTTGGCCGAGTCCTGATTTAAGCTGTATTGAAAACATAGTTGTGAGTTGTCACACCCTGACATCGACCCAAGGGCTTGGGTGACTGGATCACTGATTTAACCGTTCGATCATTGATTAAATCATTGATTTAATTATTTTAATATAAAATATATTTATATTAATAAAAATTATTTTTAATAAAAAAATAAAATTAATATAATAATAAATTTTAATATTTAATACATAAAAAATTAGTTCATGAATTGAATGGATTAATTGGTTCACAAGTGAATGAACAAGTTGATCGAATTATTTTGATCTCTTACCCATCTAATTTTATGTTAGAACCGCCTGACTTAACTTCTGAATTCTATTTTAATTGATCAAATCAATTGGTTCACCTATTTTAATAACTATGATTGAAAAGATTCTAAAGTTCAGAGACTACTGATGAAATGTAGAAAATGCCATTAGGATATGGTTGTGCATGGATGCAATAGGTAACAGATAATTAAGAAAAACCTTTATGCATTGATATTTGATGCATAAAAAGGTAACTTTTGATCGGAGCGATTGCAACATGCCTTTTGTTAGTTATTGAAAAAAGTTTTTGTGCATCGATCTCAATAAATTATCATACATATCATGACTTAATAAATTAGGATGCACACTATACATATGATGGCATAGATATGTGATTAATTCATACGATTGTTCTGGATCTCTTAGACATCTGATTTTATGTTAAAATCGACTGACTTAACTTTTGAATTCTGTTTTAATTGATCAAATCAATTGGTTTGGTCTGATTTTAATAACTCTGATTGAAAAGATTTTAAAGTTCGGAGACTACTGATGAAATGTAGAAAATGCCATTGGGATATGGTTGTGCATGGATGCAATAGGTCACAGATAATTAAGAAAAACCTTTATGCATTGATATTCGATGCATAAAATTTATATCAGACGTATCTATGCCATTATATGTATAGTGTACATCCTAATTTATTAAATCATGATATGTATGATAATTTATTGAGATCGATGCATAAAAACTTTTTTTCAATAACTAACAAAAGGCATGTTGCAGCCGCTCCGATCAAGAGTTACCTCCGGTGCACAAAAGACTTTTCCGAGATAATTAACGACAGGCCTGATGCAGTCTTTTGATACCGCGGGACCGTATTTTCCAGCGTTCTTTTGATACCGCGGTAGCCCACAGATTGGCAAGGTGGTAACGATGGGAGGAGAGATTGGCACGGTGGGTAACGATGGGAGGATGGCAGGAGGGAGTGTCATGCCGTCACGTCATTCTTGCTGCTTGCCAAATAAAAGGCTAAATTATTCAGAATCTTTTGTATACTCGAAAACTATGGTTTAAAATAATAAAACTAGTGGCGTAAGAGGTAGCAAATAAATTTGCCAATCACGAAAGCTTGAGGTGGTCTTTAGAATTCGTGTCCTTTAGAATTTGTGCTTCAGGCAACTTCGTGCTCAGTTTTTGAGTATGCATCAAGATTAGTGCTTCCGTTCTTTCTTGATGCTGATCTTCGGCAATCGTCGGTGCCGGTCTGATCGCTTCCAGGCGATGATGGCGCCCAAACCGAATGTCATTCCAGTCGATTCGGATGGAGGCAGGAGGAAGGCTAGGGAGTGGAATCGGGGAACTGATAGCCGATTTGAGTGGGTGGCTTCTTCACCTTCTCGACAGAGATCGAGGCCTTGGAACGCGATTCCCGGAGGTGATCCAAGTTCCGGTCAAGACTTTGGAGGAGGCTACCTCGGACTGGAGTCAGAGAGCGGTGATTGCTCGGTCTCTCTCCCGCTGGATCCCGGCTGATGCAATCGTGCAGCAGTTCCGCTATGCAGGGATTGTCGGTGATGTGGAGTCAGTTAGCTTGGCCCACCGCCACTACTTCTTCCGGTTCTCTGACCCATCAGCAAAACAGATTGCCCTTGGCAGGCCATGGATGGCCAATGGTCAGGTGATCGCGATGGAGGACTGGCGTCCTCAGTTCGTGCCGTCGGAGGGTGCCATGGCAACTGCTCTGCTTTGGATCAGACGGCCATCTCTCCCAATTGAATTCTGGTCTAAGGAGATCATTGGATAAATCCTCTCTACTGCTGGATCTTTCCAGTTCATCGACGCTGCAACAAGGGATAGGAGGAGGCGGGGTTTACCCGTGCCTGCGTCCGGATGGACCTGACCAAACCTCTGCGGCCGGGAGCGAGGGTGTGCGGCTCTTCTCTGCCATTCTGGCAGCAGTTTGTCTACAAACACCTAGAGGGGATTTGTGCTCGCTGTGGTTCGGTGCATCTGGCAGGCAGCTGCCTCTCTTCTCCAACTGATGTGTCTTCATCAGACAGCCCGGCTTTTGGCCCGTGGATGGCTGCTCTCCACCGGCGGTGACCCCCTCTGCCTTCAGCTGCTCCTCCTTCGTCGACCCATCGAGCTGCGACTGCCCCTCCTGAGGGCTGGCAAGCTCCGAAGAAGGTTGCCCGGAGAGTCCGTAGAGCTGCGGTGGCTAGGCCTGTTGGATTTGGCTCAACTGTGAACTCTGGTGAAGGTAGCAGGGAGGCAATGTCGAGGGAGATCCAGGGCTCATCTGCTGTCGGGCACAGTGCTCCAGGGGATGGGTCTGTTGCTGTGGCCTTGACCCGGGAGGCTGATTTGGCTGAGATGGAGGGTGTCGTGCCAGTTTTGTCTGAACTTCCTCAGGTGGCTGAAACTCCTCTGAAGCAAGCCCCTTTGAATCTAATCAACCCCTTTGCCCAATTAGGGAATGACAATTCGGCTGGTAGACCGAGGGCCCGCAAAGAAGCTAATCCGGGCCCACTGAAGCGGGCCCGTCCTATTGAAACTCCGGCCCCAAGGGTTGTTTCAAAAACTATAAAAGGAAAAGGGAAACTCCCGAGTAAAAGTGTGGTGCATTCCTCATTGGCTCTCTCAGTGTCTGAGGTGATGAATGGGCCTGTGACTTTCCAGAGTGGTGGGCCTAAGATTAGTCGGATTGCGGAGATTCAGAGTTCAGCGATTCCCACTAAGGCCCCCCAGATGATGCTGGCGGAAGATCGGTCCCATGACTTTGTAGTTGCTCTACTCAGATCGGCCATCCAGCCGAAGGTCACTGTAGAGGCCATGGATAGTTAGGATCAGTGTCCTTTGGAGGGAGTGATCCCTGCAAGTGGCTCGCCTAATACGGAGATGTCGGGGTTTTGGTTGGTCCCCCCCTTCAGAATGAAGATCCTTATATGGAATGTTAGAGGAGCCCTGAAACCTTCGTTTCGCTCCTCTTTTGGGAGGCTGATGCAGCTCCATAATTGTGATATTTGTATTTTGTTGGAGACCCGCTTGTCTGGTAATAGTCTGGCCTATGTTCGAAGACAGTTATCTAGATCTTGGTCTTCTTATGCTATAGAATCGGAGGGTCTATCTGGTGGCATTATGATTTTGTGGAGGCCTGCTGATATTAGAGTTGATGCTTTTCATCTATGTGGTCAGCAGGTTGCCCTTGTTATATCTGAAGGCTCATTGGCCCCGTGGCTTTTGTCTGGTGTTTATGCTAGTACCGATTTCCGGATTCGCCGTTTTCTTTGGGACGAGATCCTGTCTCTGCTTGCTCAGGGCATTCCTGCCCTGTGTGCTGGTGATTTTAACTGTATTTTGGAAGCTAATGAGAAGAGGGGGGGTAGGCAGTTTGTGGAGACTGCTGGTATTTCTGAGTTTCGGACCTTCATAGCTTCTGCCAATCTGCTGGATTTGGGGTTCCAGGGAGCCCAATTCACCTGGTGCAATAACCGTCATGGCTCTGCTAGAGTGTCAGAACGGCTGGACAGGGTTCTTGCCTCGGCAGATTGGATTCGGTCCTTCCCTTCTACTACTGTTACACATCTTTCCAGGATTGCCTCCGATCATTGCCCTCTCCTAATCACCACTGATGCAGCTGCTCAAAGAAGGGGTAAGTTTAGATTTGAAAAATTTTGGACTTCATATTCTGCTGCCCGCTCCTTAATTGCTCAGGTTTGGCGTATTCCTGTTAGAGGGAGTGCCACTTATAGATTATCTCGGTGACTTGAGCTGGCTAGACGCCGATTGTCCAGATGGAATAGAGAAGAGGTTGGTGATATTATTCAGCAGATTGAACAGACTGAGCACACTATTGTTTCTCTTCAGGATAAGGAAGATCGGCAGGGTTGTTTGCAGGACTCTGACCTTACTACTCTTCGATCTAGCCTTGTTCTCCACCACTCCCTCCTCCGGCAGCAGGAGATGTATTGGAGGCAGAGATCCCGTATTCAGTGGATTAAGGAGGGGGATCAGAACACTAGATTTTTCTATCAGGCTACCTTGAAGCATCGAGCAGCAAATCGAATTCAGCGGCTTGTTGATGAGGAGGGTAATGTTTAGGAAAACAGTGAGGCTATTGGGGACCAACTTCTTTAGTTTTTTCGTTCTCGATGGACTGAGATTTTGGGGGATGGGTTCCCTGTGTGCTCTGTTCCCACCCTCTCTAAGGTTACTGAGGCTGAGAACGACTATCTTACTAGGCCAATTTCTTCTGAGGAGATTAGGGAGGCTTTATGGAATCTGGGTCCTGATAAGGCCCCGGGACCTAATGGTTTCCCCCCCTTCTTTCGTCACTATTGGGCTATTGTGAGACAGGATGTTCTTCAGGCCATCCAGCTTGTCTTTCAGGCCAACTCTATCCCCCCTAATTGGAATCGGACCCTTATAGCCCTGGTACCAAAGTGGCCCGATGCTTCCAAGCCTCAGCATTTCCACCCTATCAGTCTCTGCACCACTTTATATAAGATTTGTGCTTGGCTCCTGGTTTCTCGGCTGCGAGTGGTTATTCCCCGCATCATTTCTCCTGAGCAGGGGGCTTTTCTCAGAGTGCAGTGCATTTTTGATAATGTTCTTTTAGCTCAAGAAGTTATGCATGATCTCCACAGGGCTCCTATTCGTCACTGCTTAATGGCTATTAAGATGGATATGGAAAGAGCTTATGATAGAGTGAGTTGGGATTTCCTATATAGAGCTCTTCAGGAGTTTGGGGTTGCTGAGCCTTTTATAGCCTGGATTAGGGCCTGCATTCAGCGGCCGTCTTTCTCCATCATTGTTAACGGCAGCCATACGGACTATTTCCAGTCTGCTGTTGGTCTCAGGCAGGGCTGTCCGCTCTCACCTTTCCTGTTCATCCTCACTATTGATGCTCTGTCTAGGGCTCTATATCAAGCTCAATAGGCATCTGCTATTGTGCCCTATAGTGCGGGTTCTCATGGGCCATCGCTATCTCATTTGCTTTTGCTGATGACTGTATCTTGGTGGGGAGAGCCACTATCAGCAATGCGACAGCTTTTGAGTCAGTGATTCAGTCTTACTGCAGGGCTTCTGGACAGAAAGTTAACCTGGATAAATCTATGATTTGCTTCAGCCCGAAGACCAACCTTCATGTGAGGCAGACCATCAAGTCTATTTTGGGGATCTCTGCTCAGACGGATCAGCTTTCCTATCTGGGCATTCCGATTACAGGGAGACGGCCACGGTGTTCTGATTTCTTGATCTTGAGCGCCGGGTTAGGGCCCGTTTGGATGGATGGCAGGTCACTGAATTATCTATGATGGGCAGACTCACCCTTATTCGCTCTGTGCTTACTTCTCTTCCTCTCTACATTCTATCCAATGCAGCTATTTCGGTGACCTGCTTGAGGCGGATGGAGAGATGGTTTCGAGATTTCCTTTGGGTTCGATGCAGGATGGCCATGGGATCCACCTGGTGGCTTGGGATATTGTTTGTATGCCGATATTGGAGGGAGGGCTTGGGACTCAATCCCTCACTGTGAGGAGGGAGGTGCTGACTGCTAGGCATGCGATGAGATTCTTGCTTGATCCTGACTGTTTATGGAGCTCGTTTATGCGTGCTAAGTATGGTGATTGGTACTCTTACACACCTCCCAGCCCACTCGTGCATGCTCGTTTTTCTGGAAAGAGGTGTGTCATCATGCTGTGGATATGCTACCTCATGTCTCGTGGATGATTGGTGATGGTGCTTCTGTTGATGTGCTTAGATACGTGGTTGGCTGATATTCCATTGTCTCGCTGGCCTACTTTTATGAGCACTGATATTGCGTCTGGCACAAGAGTTATTGATCTAACTGTTCAGGATTGCACTGGCTGGCATACCTCCCGTGTTGCCACTCTTTTTGGGGCAGAGCTAGCCCAGCGTATTTTTTCATCCCTCTTATATCGGGTAGAGTTCCGGACACCAAACTTTGGAGGAGATCCTATACGACTCGTGCTCCGACTAGGATCTTATTCAGGTGTATAGGCCACAGACTAGGCAGTTACGGGATGTCTCTTGGATTTGAAGCTTCCCATTCACCGTAGAGTGCAGCTATTCATTTGGAAGCTGGCTTGGGACTGCCTTCCAACTTGCTCTCTGCTCTCGAGTAGAGGTTTGATGATCCAGCCTATGTGCCCGCTATGCGGGTGGAGGAGGAGACAGTTGACCATGCTATCTTCACTTGCGACAGTGTTAGATTAGTCTGGCAGATAGCAGGTTATCACTCTGGTTTGAAAGCAGTGGCTCTTGTTGTTCTTCTTTTCTGAGGATGATTCGGCAGGGCCGGCAAGGGGCACAACTCGATTGAGATCTTCAGCTGCTTATATTGCTTATCAGGTTTGGTTGGCTCGGAATAAGAAATTTTTTTTGATAAAATGACCTCCCCCACAAGATCCTTAGGACGGCTCTATCCCTCTCTGACGAATACATGATCCACCAATCAGGATTTGATATTGACAGACCTAGCATCTGAGATTCCCCTGCTGCCTCAGTAGCGCACCGGCATACGGTCTTCGTTTCCTGGGAACCCCCTCCACTAGGACCTATCAAAATCAACTTTGATGGCAGTGTCCAAAGTCGGCTAGTGGCTCGGGGTTTGTGATCCGAGATTCTAACGGGTTGATGATTGCGGCTGAAGGATTTGGTTCTCTTGACCTGTCAGTGCCGCTTGCTGAGTTATATGCGGCGTGGGCTGGCATATCTTATGTTATCCGCAGTCTGGGTTTTTTCATCTTATTATTGAGGGGGACTCCACTACAGTGGTGCATTGGCTCCGGCAGGACTCCGGCGACCCCTTGTCTTCTAACCCTTTGCTATGCGACATCAGGTCTATGCTCCATCAGGCTTCCAGAGTCCAGGTTTGGCATATTTACCGGAAAACTAACTCAGCGGCTGATTGGGTAGCTGCCCGGGTGGCCCAGCACTCTGTTTTTGGTCCTGAGACTGGGTGATTTATGTCCTATAGTTCTATCTCAGATATTATATTCGATATGTCGGGCTTGACTCACGCTAGACTGGTGTGATCGCCGCTTGTAACAAAATAAATAAATAAATAAATTTGCCAATCATCAAACAAGCCCGTTGCCTTGAAGGCTGCGATAGCATGATATCGGGAGCTTTTGTTTGCGCAGCAAAAATTGCTTTCTACGTCTGTTGCCGTCAAGTTGTTTTTTTTTAATACTAAAAAATAAAAATTTTGTTAAAAAAAGCTTCGGTAAGAAAGGTTTTAAAGATCAATTACATCGGTGAAAATCCTTCAACACTCAAGTAAGCGATTTGAAAATAAAAAAAAAAGAGTTAATAGAAAGTAGCTAGAGAACTTGAGTTCAGATCCCTCCCTCGTTGTAAGTGTAGGTTCTTATACCTGTTTGAAGATCCCCTTTTCCGCTCTTAAAAGGTGACTAATTTTGAGGCGCTGTTGTCCGGTAGCGGACAAATGAACAAGCTAACAAGGACAGGTGCAACCGACATTGAACATGTTAGAGATGTCTTGCCCCGCCAGCCACTTGCCAAGCGCGGCGCCATAGGTGGCAGATGGGCCTAGTCGTATCAGATGTGCACCATTACGGTAGTGGTCACGTGCAATTGCAGATAGTTAGTGGGCCACATGGCAACTGCAAGCGGTTGGTGGGCCACGTGATAGTGTCAAGTGGCTCGAGATAGAAGGGACTTGAGGTCCGAGGCCAAAGGGACATAAGGTCCGAGGCCGAGGGGTCCGAGGGGACATGAGGTCCAAGGCCGAGGGGACATGAGGTCCGAGGTTGGGGTTTCGTCAGTTGCTTCCTCGTCAACTCTAACGTGGCTTGATCAGCCACATCGGAAGCCCCCTGCCCCTGAGATGATACGGGCCCACCCCTGCTAGGTGAAAGGGGTGTTAAGTTTCCAGGTAACTGATCCCAATGTGCTGCCAATTGCAGAGGAGCACATGCCCCTGGGTACATTGATTCATTAGTACGGGTGACTTGGGCGCTGCAGAGCTACCGCCCCTGCTAACCGTCAGATTTGTAGGGATCCGCCTCAAAATGGGGGTATCCTTTCGGAACCTATGAAAAGCAACCGCCATCATTGCCATCATGGTGCTGATGCCAGCGATGCCTCGTGATTGGCCAAAGGTGGAGTGTCCCACGTGCCGGGCACCTGCCGAGGCGACATCGCCTATAGCGGGGGTCCGCGTGGCCGACTAAGCTAGGCGGGACGATTCGAAATGATAAGTCGGAGAAAAGCTCTAAGTCTGGCATTCTGCCCCTGAGATCGTCTCCTTCCTCGAGTTCTCCTGCTACGTCTTCCCCCGAGCTGTTCTTGCTGCTCCTCCCCCCTAATCCAGGTTAGTTCTTCGATCATTTCCAGCTTTTCTATGGCTTCCACTCCGTCATGGTCCTCTTCTGCTTCCCTCGAGGATCGCATTTCTTCCTCGAGGCTACGAGCCTCTTCATCTACCGCACCATCCTGGTCTTCTTCCTCCTCCTCCGAGGATCATGTTCCTCTTTCCAACAGCGAATCATTGGCCGGGTTCCTGCTAGGGGTCGCCCACGGCCGCCGGCGCCCCATCGAAGGGTGGGGGCGGAATCCCCGACAGGGACCGCTCCACGGTGACTGGCCAAGAGTTAGCCAACATTAGGGCCCATTACCAGATTCGAGCAGCATCCGATTATTCCTCCCTACCCTCGACGATAGGTAGTCTCCCCTCGGCCTGGTAGGGTTGCCATCTACGAGGTCTCCCTTAGAATAGATCTTCTCCTGCCCTACCATCCCTTCTTCCACAATCTTCTTGACCGGTATTCTTTGACGCCCGCCCAGTTGGTTCCGAATTCCATTCGGACCATTTGTGGCTTCATAGTGCATTATCATGTCCATGGCATAGAGGCTAGGATATCTCTTTTTTTGTTTTTACACCCTCCGACAACAGTCGGGCTGGTGGCTGTTCCAGCCTCGGCCCGGCCGAACCCTCAAGCTAGGTTTGCCCTCATCTGTCAAGGGATGAAAGTCTCGCTTCTTCTTCGCCAATCTTGAGGGGGTGAGGTCAAGGTGGGGGGACCCAGACACGAGGCCGAACAAGGATTCGATAGTGGCCCCGAGGGACAGGGAGGCATTCGGGCTACTACTGACAACTGCGGTCCCCTGCTGCAATCAACTCCTTTCGAAGGATAACCTCTGGCTCGCAGGCATCTCCTCCCGCAGCGGTGAGCAGCCGCATGCCCCAATCCCTGGCCTATTTCTCTCTCTTTTTTTTTTTTTGCTCATCTTGGCCGATGACTTGTGCAGTGATGAAGATTTCGATCCACCTTGCCAAGGGGGCGGCGGTGAAGATGAAGAGGGCTCTCGAGGGTGCCGAGGAGCCGAGCGGGAGGCAACGAACCCAGGCCCCGAGTTGGTCCCCAGCACGGTCCCCCCCCCCACCCTTGGAACACGAAGGGGAGCCAACAATTGGCCCCGCCATCAACCTCATGGTCGACACTCCCCCGGAGGGAGCGAGAGCCGAGGAGGTTACAGCATCGGTAGAGTCCACCATCCTGACCGCCGAACCATTATGGACAAAAGTGGAGCTGAGCTCGGGCGAGGGCCCCTCGGCACAGCAGGGCCACGATGGAGGAGGTGTCGACGGCTCCCGGCTCAGCACCGCAGCCCGAGCCAGCCGAGGCCGCTGATGGAGGCGAGGTCAGGGCGATCCCCTCCCGGCCCTCAGTGATGAACCATGGTTGCCCGGAGCAACTCATCACTCAGATCATCCTGCCCAGTTTCAGAGGAGCTCCGCCAGTTGGGGGCCTCAGCCTTCTTAGGGAGGCCTTCGTGGCCCACATATGGGTATGTCTCTTACATGACTTCAAAAATTCTGTTTCAACTGTCTTGTACTAACTCATCATTGATGCAATCGATGAACTCCTTAGTGGCCATGAGGGAGGTCATTGACCAAGGGGAGGCCGTTCTCCACCAGGCCCAGCGGGAGGCCGCCGAAGCCCGGGGTCGAGCCGAGAGGGCAGAAGAAGCCCTGGAGGCAGCATGGACCGATCGGGCTGTTGAGCTCGATGAGGCCATCAGTCAGGCGACTGCCGAGGCCGAGCGCGCTCGGGCGGCCTTGGACCAGCTGGGGGCTGCCATGGGGGCCATCATCGCCAGAGATTATCGCATCGACCCTCTCCATCAAAGTAAAGGCAGTAGTGGAGAGGGCTGAGAACGCAGAAGTAGCAAGGATGGCCGATGCCCGTGCCGCGAAGGGGGAGGCCATGGTCCGAAGGGTGGAAGCTGCCATCGCCGCCACTGAGGAGAGAGCAGCAGCCGCAGAGAGAAGGGTCGTCGAAGCAGTGGATGACTTTCGCAAGTCCACCAGCTTCGTGGGTGAGCTGGCCGAAGCCTCTGCCGATGTCTACCTCCAGGGGTTTCGGGACGGCAAAGAGAAGGTGGCCAAGGTCTTCGGACTTCCCAGCATTGCAAACTCGAGCCAAACGAGGGGCCCAAGGGGTCGTCATCCAATGATGGGCCTACAGCGGCCGAGCCTTGATCGCCCATTTTCTTTTCTTTTTCTGTATTAAAGTCTGACTCAGTCGGCACTTTGTAAACATTCAAAATAATGAGAATGACCTCTTTTTGTCGAAATGTCTAAGGGCTTATTATTTAACGTAGCATGCACTCCCTTCATCTTGTCGTCGTAGGACCCTTGATAGGGCTGTGTCGGCACGGGAGAATATCATGTATGTCTTCTCACCACGAGCAAATCCATGACTTAGTTGCTACATAGGATCGGGTCCTAGGGGTGCTGAGGCTGGCCTCGAAGCTTCCCACTGTGAACCCGGGTTTGACGCAAGGTATGAGTCTCGTGATGAAGGGAGTGCCATTGGGACTCCAGGGTTGGCCGAGGTCATTCCTCAGGCGCCAAATCGACCTTGAGTTCCCCATGTGACCGAAGTAGGGCCTTGGTGCCGAGCTAACCTAAGCTTTCCATGCCGACCGTCGTGCTTCGGTGCCGAGCTGGCCTCGCTTTCAGTGCCGATCGAAGTTGAGCTTTGGTGCCGCTGGCCTCTTCGTGTACCGGAGAGCTTTGGTGCCGAGCTAGTCTCGGGCTTTCAGTGCCGACCGAAGTCGAGCTTTGGTGCCGAGCTAGCCTCGGGCGAGCTTTGGTGCCAAGCTAGCCTCGGCTTTCAGTGCCGACCGGAGTTAGGCTTTGGTGTCGAGCTGGCCTCAGGCTTTCAGTGCCGATGGAGCCGGTTTTTGGTGCTGAGCTGGACTCGGGCTTTCAGTGCCGATCGGAGTTGGGCTTTGGTGCCGAGCTGGTCTCGGGCTTTCGGTGCCGATCAGAGTCAGGCTTTGGTGTCGAGCTAGCCTCGATCTTTCAGTGCCGAGCTGGCCTCGGGCTCAGTGCCAACCGGAGTTGGCTTTGGTGCCGAGCTGGCCTTGAGCTTTTGGTGCCGACCAGAGTCAGGCTTTGGTGCCGAGCTGGTCTCGAGCTCAGTACTGATCAGAATCGGGCTTTGGTGCCAGCTGGCATTGGGCTTTTAGTGTTGACCGGAGTCGGGCTTTGGTGCTGAGCTGGCCTCGGGCTTTCAGTGCGACTGAGTTGGGCTTTGGCTGAAAAGACGGGTTACTCGAACACATTTTTATTAGTCGAGAATATGGGATAGGTAAGTCCAAAAGAATGCAAACACTTAACCCAATGTAAAAAAAGGGTACATTACTGGTAGTACCGACGGAGGTTGTCAGAATTCAGGTTCGAGGAAGCGACTTCCCATCTAGTCCTTCAATTCGATACGCTCCATGGTGAAGGGCTTCGATGACCCGATAGGGTCCATCCCAATTTGGCGACAGCTTGCCTCCTTCCGTCAGCTTTGAGACCTCAGCCCGTCTGAGGACTAGGTCCCCTGGCAAGAACGTTCTGGGGCAAACGCGAGCATTGTAGTACCTAGCAGTTCGCTGTCGGTAGGCAGCCATCCTAAGCCATGCTATGTCGCACGCCTCCTCCACGAGGTCAAGATTGGCCCGTAGCTGGCTCGAGTTGTCCTTCCCATCATAAAACTTGTTCAGGGGCTCGGGACGCCAATCTCCACAGGGATAACAGCCTCAGACCCAAAGACAAGGCTGAAGGGAGTCTCCCCGTGGGAGCCTGCGGCATCGTGTGGAGGCCCATAGCACGTTGGGGAGTTCCTCCACCCACCTTCCTTTGAAGTCGCTCAGCCGCACCCTGAGTCCTTGGAGGATAGTGCGGTTTGTCATCTCGGTCGCCCCGTTGGTCTGGGGGTGACTGACAGAGGTGAACCACTGATGGATGCCCAGCTCAGTGTAGAATCCTCTAAAGAGAGCATTGTCAAATTGCCGGCCGTTGTCGGTGACGAGGGTATATGACAGTCTAAACCGATAGATTATAGACATCCAGAAAAAGGATCTTACCTTGCTTTCGTGATTTTAGCTAGCGCTCGGCCTCAACCCACTTGGTGAAGTGGTCGTGGCGACCAGCAGGAACCTACGCTGGCTAGAGGCCAGGGGAAATGGTCCCACTGTGCGAAGGGCCATGGGGCCGCCAAGGGATTTAGATAGAAGTCGGCTGCCGCTGGATGTTGGCGTGTCATTGACAGCTGTCACACCTCCGAACTAGCTCAAAGGCGTCCTCCTTCATCATGAGCCAGTAGTATCCTTGGCGCAGGACTTTGTATGCTAGAGCTCTGTTCCCTAGATGACTCCCACAGATACCCTCGTGGATCTCGCAGAGGATGTAATCGGCTTCTGCGGGGCCAACGCAATTGAGGACTGGATACGAGAAGGACCTTCGGTAGAGCCGCCCGTCCATTATAAAAATTTAGAAGCTCGTTGCTTGAGTAGCCTGGCCTCCACCGAGTCTTCAGGGAGAGCGCCATCAGTAAGATATCGGGTGTAAACGTCCATCCAAGAAGGCTCCTGGGTGACCGGTAGGGTCTCCTCTGTAACCTCGATGCTCGGGATCTCTAGATGCTCTATGTATGCTCTTCCCAGAGCCCCATCGGCCAAAGTGGCCAAATGGGACAATACATCAACTTTGGCATTCTCACCCCTAGGGATGTAACTGACACAGAAGTAAGCAAAAATGGAGGCCTGGGATTTGATCTTACTCAGGTAACGGGACATGGTGGAATCTCGGGCCTCATACTCTCCCGTAACTTTCCTAGAGACAAGCTAAGAGTCGGTAAAAGCTCTGAGACGCCTTGCTCTGAGCTCCTTGACCAGCTTCATTCCCGCTAGCAAGGCTTCATACTCCGCTTGGTTATTGGTGGCGGGAAAAAGGAAACGGAGAGCGTACTCCATTGCCTTTCCCTCGGGGCTCGCGAGAATGAGCTCGGCTCCGCTCCCCTGGAAGTTAGACGCACCGTCTACGTGGAGGATCCAGTCCTCCTCTCCTGCCTCTGCCGTCATGGAGGACTCTGAGTGTGGTTCTTTCGGTTTCTCCTCGACCCATATGAACTCGACAAGGAAGTCGGCTGACACTTGGGACTTCATTGCTGACCTTAGCCAGAAGGACAGGTCGAACTCTCTCAGCTTGATGGCCCACTTTGCTAGTAGGCCGGAGGTATCAAGACGGGATAAGATCATCCGAGGGACTGGTCCGTGAGCACCACAATAGGGTGGGCTTGGAAATAAGGCCTGAAACACTGAGCGAAGACGATCAGGGCAAAAATGATCTTTTTGGTTCTGGAGTACCTGGTCTCCGCATTGTGAAGCACTTTGCTGGTGTAATAAACCGGCCTTTGCATCCCATTGGCATCCATGCGGATGAGCACGGAGCTGACGGCCTCAGAGGAAACTGCAAGGTAGAGGAAGAGCTCCTCCCCATCCCGCGGCTTTGACAACAACGGTGGAGTGGATAAAAATTCGTTCAGCTCTTTGAAGGCTTTCTAACACTCCTTTGTCCACTCGAAGTCATTGACCTTACGCAGTGCCTTAAAGAAAGGCAGGCACCTCTCTGCTGACTTGAACAAGAAGCGGCTCAAGGCTGCCACCCTTTCAGTCAAGCGATGTACCTCCTTCTTACTAGCCGAAGGCCTCATGTCAAGGATGGCTCGGATCTTATCAAGGTTCACCTCGATCCCCCACTGCATCACCATGAAGCCCAGGAACTTGCCTGCTATAACTCCAAAAGTGCACTTGCGGGGGTTTATCCTCATCTGGAACTAGTAGAGATTACTAAAGGTTTCTGCTAGGTCGGCAACATGATCAGCAGTACAGATACTCTTGGTTAGCATGTTATCCACGTACACCTTCATGTTACGTCCAATCTAGTCCTCAAAGATCTTGTTCATCAGCCTCTGATAGGTGGCCCCAGCATTCTTTAGCCGAATAGCATTATCTTGTAACAGTATATGCCCTTGTCGGTCACAAATGAAGTATCCTCTTCGTCCCGGGTCCATCTTGATTTGGTTATATCCTGAGAAGGCATCCATGAAACTGAGGGTCTCGTGGCTAGATGTGGCGTCCACCAGCTGGTCAATCCGAGGCAACGGGAATCTATCCTTGGGCACGCCTTGTTGAGATCGTTAAAGTCGACGCACATCCTCCAGCTCTCGCTGGCCTTGTGAACCATCATGACGTTGGCCAGCTAGTCGGGATAGTGAACCTCAAAGATGTGGTCGGCGAACACCAGCTTACAAACTTCCTCGTCGATGGCCTTCTGCCGATTGGGAGCGAAGCTCCTCTTCTTCTGCCGGATGGGTCGGCATCCTGAGTTGATGTTGAGTTGGTGGGTAATTACCTTCTCGGGTATACCCGGCATGTCAGACGCCGACCATGCATAAATATCGGAATTGGCCTGCAGGAAAGCGAGAAGTTGATCGCGTGCCTCCTTCGGGAGTAGGGCTCCGATCTGTACTGTTCTTGTTGGGTCCTCCCCCAGCGGAAAGGTCAGCAGGGCCGGCTCCCCTCTCCTCTCCAAGTCTCGGGGGTCGAGCGATTCTGGTGCTGGTATAGCCATCACCCCATGCGGGCTGGGGTCGTATGATAACAGAATGGTATTGGGTTCTGCTCTCCCGCATCTCCCCGACTCCTTTGCTGATGGAAAACCTCATAAGCAGTCTATTGGTGGAGATGATGGCGTCCAAAAGGTTCAAACCAGGTCTTCCGAGGATGGCATTGTAGGCCAGGGGAACCCGAACAACTAAGAAATTCATGAAGACCGTGCTTTGACACGGTGGCGTCCGGCAGTGACCGAGAGGTTGATCTCCCCGTCAACCCTTACGGAATCTCCAGTGAAGCCCATCAGGGGCATGAGTAGGGGACAAGTCCATTCGAACAAAGGCATCATAACTCAAACATCAACTGAGCTCCCACTGTCGACTAAGATTCTTTTTACAAGGTGTTTTGCGATCGTCATTGATACGACGATGCTGTCATCATTGTTGTTAACCACCCCCTCTAAGTCCCTTTTAAAGAAGAGAATTACAAAATCTAGCCTCTTCATCCCCCCATGGCCTCTTGGAGGTGGTGGAAGTGCCGATGGGCCGGGCACGCTCGGGTTTTCCCTCTGGACAAACTTCCCAGGTGGCCATGCTGGATAGATCCTCAATCACCTTCTTCAATTGGCGACAGTCTTCAGTGTCGTGGACGTGGTTCCGATGAATGCGGCAGTAGAAGTTTTTGTTGCGGGGGGTTCCTGGCTTCATGGGAGGAGGGCGCTGAAGATACGACTTACCCTCGATCTCCATCTGGATGTGGGATATCGGGGCGAGCAGAGGAGTGAAGGGTCCCTCCTTAGGAGCGATTGCCCGTGGTCAGCTGTCCGGTCAATGAGGAGGCTCAGGCCTCCTAGGTCGAGCCTCAGCAGGCTCGGGATGGGCCTATTTCATGCTAGAACTCTCATCTGCCTCGCGCCGGGAGGAGTCGGCCTCATCGGCGCGATATACTTCTGTGCCCGGCTTAGCAGTTCAGCGTAGGAAATGGGTGGCTTCTTGTCAAGGGAGTAGCGAAGCGAGAGGGACGGAGCCCTCACTTTAAGGCCAGGGTGGCCACTAAGTCCTCGAGGTTGTAGACCTTGAGGGCAGCTTCTTTGAAACGGTGACGAAGTCTCTCAGCGACTCGCCGCTCCTCTACTGGATGGAGAACAAGCTGTCCGCCACCCGCGGGATTTTTCGGCATGCGTCGAAGTGTGCCAGAAAGGCCCTCTCCAGCTACCGAAAAGAGTTGATGCTGCGTGGCGACAGGTGGGAGTACCAAGCTCGGGCCGCCTTCCTTAGAGTGGCAGGGAAGGCGATGCAAAGAAGGGAGTCGGTTGCCCCCTGGACCTGCATCAAGACCTTGTAACTCTCCAGATGGTCCAGGGAATCAGTGGTGCCATCGTACGGATCCAGCTGAGGGAGGCAGAACCGGGTTGAGATCGGCTCCTCCATGATGCAGTGGGACAGCGGTGGACGGCTGTCATAATCCGCTATCGGCGGATTGGTGATCCTGCAGCTGACCTCCTTCAGCCGCTGGTTGTACTCATCTAGCCGCCGCTCAACCCGGTGAGCGATTCGACCGTCAAAGGACCCCTTCCTTGAAGACTCCGAGGACGGAGAGGGGTGGCGACGATGCAGACGTATGCGCTTCGCATCCTTCCCATGCTGCCGCTTAGGGGAAGCGCTGGCATGGCGGAAAGGAGATCGGGACCGCTTGGAGCCCTCCCGGCGATGGTGCCTGGGCGAAGCGCAGCGGCAGCGGACCTCCCGGATGGGAGACCTCCCACAGGAAGAATGCTGGCTGGGTTGGACGACCCCTGGGATCGATGAGGGTGGTTCGGGTGCTGTTGAGCGGCTGTCGGCTACTGCTGCAACACCTGGACCGCCGTCACCAGCGATTGGACCTGCATGGTGAGGGCGGCGATCCGATCGTCTTGCTGCGGTGGCGGTGGCGATGGCGGTGCGGGAACGTCGGCCTGGAGAGCAGGGGACCGCCTCCAGCAGATCAGCTCCCTAACGATGCCCCCCGGCGTGGCTGGTGGAAACCTCCTGTGCTCGTGTCACCACCATCCTCTCGACTGCTCAGGGATGAAGGGTTTGTAGCTGGCTGGTTCGAAGCTTACTTTTCTCCTTCCTCCTTTTCTGGCACGCCAATCTGTTGCCGCCAAGTCGTGTTCCTCTAACACTGGGAAACGAAGATCCTCCTCCTCGAAGAAGCTCCTGCAAGAAAGTCCCTATAGACCGGTTGCACCGGTGGGGACCCTTCGATGCTCAAGTAAGCGACTCAGGGACAGTGAAGAAAAAGAGCTAATAGAAAGTAGCTAGAGAGCTTGAGTTCAGATCCCTTCTTCGTTGTGAGTGTAGGTTATTATATCTGTTCGAAGATCCCCTTTTCCGCTCTTGGAAGGTGTGTAATTCCAAGGCATTATTGTCTGGTAGCGGACAGGCTGACAAGGACAGGTCGCAACCGACACTGGGCATGTTAGAGATGTCTTGCCCTGCCAGCCACCTGCTAGGCGTGACACCATAGGTGGCTGATGGACCTAGTCATGTCAGGCGTGCACCATTGCGGGTAGTGGCCACGCGCAATTGCAGACAGTTGATGGGCCACATGGTAGCTGCAGGCGGTTGGTGGGCCACGTGATAGTGTCAGGCAGCTCGAGGTAGAAGGGACTTAAGCTCCAAGGTCGAGGGGACATGAGGTCCGAGGTTGAGGGGGCCGAGGGGACCCGAGGTCCGAGGCCGAGGGGACTAGAGGTCCGAGACCGAGGGGGCCTTGGAGTTCGAGGTTGGGCTTTCGCCAATTGCTTCCATCGTCAACTCTAACGCGGCTTGATCAGCCACATCAACATCTTTAATTTCTTTTAAAAATTTAATTTTTTAAAATAATCTTAAAACCCTCGTCTTCCCCTCCCCTTCCCTCCTCGCGTTCACTCCGGCGTCGCCGCCCCCCTCCCCCGGGCTTACCCCCTTCCTCCATTCACTCTAACGTCCCTTCCTCACGGGCACCAACCCCCCTTCTCCTGTTCGTTCCGATAAATTCTCTCTTCGCTTCGATAGCTCCTCTGACTTTCCTTTTTCTTCCGTTCGCTCCGATGAACCTCCGGAAGAAAAGAGGCTGGAGTGACCGAGGAAAAGGGGAAAGCTGAGAGGAGGGAGGTCGGTGTCCGAGAGGAGGGGCCGGAGCGATCGAGGAAGGGGGAAAGCCGGGGGCAGCATCAAAGTGAATGGAAAACGGAAGAAAGCCAAGGGGAAGCTGTCGAGCGACGGGGAGTGGGGTTCTGTGGGAGTGAACGGGGAGAGGGGTTGCGATGGTTTTAAGGATAGTTTAAAAAATTAATTTTTTTAAAAAAATTAAAGAATATAGAAAGTAATTTTTACAATGCAAATAGAAGCTTCCCACGATATCGTATACGTAACTCTCTCTATGCAAAGTACCTAAGCTGGTTAGACCTTGAGGTGATCCCGAATAAATTATTGTAGATCAAATCTTTAAGGGTTGACATCGCCAAAGGCTTAATCTTTAACCCTGAAGCCGGATGCGACCACTCAACGAATGCTCAGGTCTATAGCGGAAAAACTGTGTAAAATTATTGATTCTGCCTACTTTGACAGGTCATGAGAGTGGGGCTACACTAAATGAACGGTCCAAGTCCACAAAGAAGGGTTTTTCTGCGTTATGTTGCGCAAGTTGGATTAAGATTTATTTAATCTAAATCTTCATATTTAAATTCAAGCCAACAAATTTATAGGTACGGCTGGATCAAATAGATTGACAATATTATCATTGAAGGTTTAGTGGAATTAGAATTAGGTAGTTGAATTGGCCTAGATTGTTAAAGCCGGATCATGGCGAATTTTCAAACAGGAGCATTCTAGGGGTTGTGAACGTTATAGATATTAATATATACTAATTGAATCTTATTTGTCATATAAGTATCAAAACAATAATATATGCTACCTAGAAAACGTTCATTAAACCATTTTGCACTGTATTAATCTTAATTAGATCCACACCACAAATGTTGGATCAAAATATAGCTGATCATTTCAGTCAATATATGTTGTGTTAGGTGGTAGCTACGTTAGAGTCGGAGATTCATGCCCTTCACCAAACCAAAGGGATCCTTAAAACATAACCTAAACCAGAATATGGCTTTTATTGGGTCATGATGTGCATCTAATCTAAAGAAGCTTCAATATATGCAACACCAATTACATAAATAATTGCCTGCTAAATTTCAAGAGTGATTAGCAATGATGCTCAAGTGTTACTGCAAATCCTATGTATTATGGCAACAATATCATAATAACGAAGTGACAACACCATATTACAAACAAATAGGCTCAATCAAAGATGATTATTGTCGTTTCAAATATATAGTTCCTCCTCTTCTATAACAGCATGCACACCTAATTTGCTTGTGATATGGATATTACATTAATATTTTTACAAAAAGAATTATGTATATGCCTACACAGGCATATATACATAATAAATATATGTATATATATATATATATATATATATATATATATATATATATATATATTAGAATTGAGCAAATTGGCAAGTGAAGCCGATCGGATATAATCGACACAAAACACATGTTTACAATCAATGTGACAATTATAACACTAGTAAAATATTATTATAATACTATAAAATGAAAATAATGGATAATAATCAAAGAATAACAATATTAGGGTCTAACTTAATTTCCCTTGGTAATCTTTTGCCATCACGTTAACATTTTTTTAAAGAAAAATTACTGAAGAAATAAATATTAGAAAATTATCATTTTATTTATAAAAATAGTGTAATTGTCCAATAAGGTCATTATTTCCGTTATATGAATGGATAGAATCAGTTGATTAGAGTTTTAGAAAAATTTTGGAGTTGTGATCCCGTAGCTCAGTCGGTTAGAGCGTTGGTCTTATGAGCCGAAGGTCGCGAGTTCGAGCCTCGCCGGGATCAATCTAAATAAAAAATTATTTCCTCTTATCCACCGGCTTGAGACAGCATAGCATCATTTTACCCTTATTCAGAAAAAAATATTTTATTTCTTTTTTTTATATAATTTTTTTGTGTGGATAAGTTGTGTTAGGTAAATGAAAATGTTTATATAAATGATGCATGACATACCTTTTGCACTTTCATTAATGGATAATTTATGCTCATTTATTATAATTTATCTATTAGAGAGTAAACAATCAAATTGCATGGTTTTTATTTTTCTTTCTTTTATGTAAATTTTATACATTGCTATTACTCTTTAGAATCATTGCCATACAAAAAATTATAATACTAATCAAGTTGCAATATAATTGAGTTATATTGCATTATAACTAAATTATTTCTTTCTAGAAGATTACAACTATGAGACCTTGTTTGGGGAAAATGTTTCTATTATCACAATTGGTATTATGAATTATTTGTATTTATAAATTATTGTAATATAATATGTTTATTATAAGACAATAATTATATCATAACATATTATTTGAAAGTAACGATATCATTATTTTAATAATTGTATAATAGTACATATTATAATATGTTACTATAGTAATATTATAAGAATTACAACAAAATATAATATGAGATATTATTTTAGTAAACTATATTATAGCATTATATGATATTATCGCATTAATATTATAGTTATAATAATATTTTTATGCTAAATTATATTCTATTATATAGGATTTGCGATGGTATTTCCTAAGCCTTTTTTAAAACAATTATGGTTGTCCATTAAATGAAGGTTATTTATAATATTTTGGCAAGTGAACCGGATTATCCTGTTACCTTTTCTTTCCCAATAATCTTATATCTTTTGTAAGTGTCTTCTCTTTGAAATTCTTTCAAGGAAAAGTCTTTGTACACCGCATCTGATGCAGCAAGTTCTACATAGACTGTATCGTTCCTTCTTATTGGTCCACATGCTTACGATACCTATTAAAAAATATTAAGACAGCTTTACGATATTTCGTGGGAAAAAATTACAACATCCCAGTTTTAAGCATACGACACCGTAGTTATAAAATTAAGACATCCGTTTAGAAAGCAAAAAAAAAATTTATGACACCCTAGTTTTAAATTTAAGATATCGTAGTTATAAAATTAAGATACATATTCAGAAAGCAAAAAAAAATTATGACATCCCAGTTGTAAAGTTACGACACCATAGTTATAAAATTACGATACCCACTTAGAAAATGTTTCTGTATACAATTTTTTTTAAAAAAAGCTGTCTCACGTGCATTAATACCCGTTCAGCTTTTTTTTGAAATTTATGTACAGACACATTTTCTGAGTGGGTGTTGTAATTTTATAACTAGGTAATGGATGTCTTAATTTTATAACGTAAGTTTAAAACTAGGATGTGATCTTAAATTTTGACGTGATGTGCATTAATATTCGTTCAACTTTTTTTTTGAAATTTATGTACAGACACTTTTTTGAAGGGGTATCGTAATTTCATAACTACGGTGTCCTAAGTTTATAACTGGGGTGTCGTAATTTTTTTTTGGCTTTTTAAACGGATATCTTAATTTTATAACTATGCTATCGTAAGCTTAAAAATGGGGTATCGTAAATTTTTTCCTCGGGATGTCGTAAGGCTGTCTTAACATTTTTTAACGAGTATCGTAAGTATGTGGACCAATAAAAAGCGGTGCAGTCCACATAGATCTTGCTGCACCGAATACAATGTACAAAATCTTTTTCTTCTTTCAAATGAGACCCAGTTAACTCTTCCTTCTTTAAGAGCTCTACCATTTATTATCGACAGAATTTTGTGATACTAAGCTAATTGCTCAACTTGAGCCGGCTCACCTCTCCTCTTCCTTCTCTAAAAGTAGCCATCATTGCAAGGTTTTATATAGCCATCATTGTAGGGTTGTGACATTAAACCAGCATAATCAGTAAACGCTACATGCTTGAGCATTATTTAACGCCCATGGAGCATTTCTAAATGCCTTTTCACAAAGATTTAATTACATGTACCGCCATTTTCTTTATCAAAATAATTGATTGCTTGTTATTAAACCTGATTCATAAAAGGCTAAATAAACGAACAAGAAAAAAATTGATTAAGAAAAAAGCAAAAAAATTATGGGGTATCATAGAAAATCCATATATATCTTATATTAATATAATATATTATAACAAATCACATAATACATTATATAGTATATATATTATATTATATATATAATAATATAATAATATTAGAATGTAATAAAATAATATTGAAATTATTATTGTAATAATTAATAAAGTGTAAATATAATAATAATGTATATTATATATAATAATACCATTATTAATATATACATATTTTATATTATAATAATATTACAAAAATAATAATATATAAGGCTATATTATTCATAAATTTATTATATTATAAATATATATAATGTTTAAATATTATATTTTTATAATAATATAATGATATCAAATTATATTATATTATTAATTTTATTAAGTTTTTATTATTATTATTGGATTTAATATATTATAATAATTATATGTTATAATGATGTAATATTCTAATATTATAAAATATTATTAAGTATTATTTTATTATTATTGTTATATTATAAAAATATTTTTTATATTATAATATTATAGCATTATATCATATTAATTTTATTATATTATTATAATTATATTATAATATTGCTATTATACTATTAAATGTTATCATACTTGTGCTCAAAACTATGAGCCCTTGCAAGTCTATATGTGGTCAATTTGATTGTATATTGTTAGACATATGTTTAGATTTCATCTATTATCTAATTTGACTTATAGTATAACTCAAGATGCAGCTTCAATTACAGACCCCTGAACAGCCTCTTTGTAAAATTGGAAATCAAATCTGATACACACTCATACTCATCTGTCGTATTTGGTAAGAAGAAAAAAAAATGAAGGAAAAAAAAAAAACTTAAACTAACTTTATTGGAGGACAATGCAATATTTTGGCCATGGCTGGATCCCTCGGATCCAATCGACGCCTTGGCTGTATTCCTGGGATCCGAACAAGCACGCCTTTATTCCACATCAGCAGGTCCAATTATTGTGGTAGGATCGTTTTCAATTGTCTTGTAAGCCAAATAAAAACAGGCGGCGTGGACCGTGGATGGACAGCGGACATTCAAAATCCTTTCTGTTAGTTCCCCGGTCGCTGTGTTCGTTTGTTGGGGTCTGAACCCGGCGGCAACCACCCTCCCAACAATCATTGGAGGGCGTCGGTTGTACTCAAATGAGATCTCCTTCCACGCTTTGATCCGGAGAGACGGAGATAAAAATAGGCCGAGTGAAACCGAAGCAAGGGGCTTAATAAAAGGAAAAATAAAATAAAATAAAATAAAAGGGCTAATCGAGGAAGCAGTGGTGCTGGGCCATGGCAATGGATATCGCTCCCACCCGCATCTTTCCTTCTGACTACTAATCTACATTGCTTCGTCCAGGTGGTTTCTATCTTCTTCTACACCGACTTCTGCTCCTCCGAAAGCCCCACACCACCATTAGCCTCTTTTCCTCTATCTTTACAGGCCCTTGTTTACTGTCTCTGCTTCTCTTCTTCTACATCGGCGTTCACGCGCACGATGTTCTTGTAGATTTTCCCCTGAGCGTTCTGAGCAGAGGTTAGTGAGGATTCATAATGTCGGAGATATGGGTTTGCTTTTTTGTGCCTCAACTGACAGACTGGATTAGTTCTCGAGTTTTCATGGGCTTGGTGTTGGGTAAAATTTAGTGATGATTCTTATCTATGTATAGTTGGCATCGTTTGGTCGACTGTTTTGTGAACCGAGCCATGATATGCTTCCCATTTAGACTTAATTCTCAATGGATTGCATACAGATTATAGATTTGTTAGCCTTTTGATGAAATTACGTTGTGCTCTGGAAATGGGATATTAGTTTGTTAGAGATTGTTAATCCATGTGTTTCATAATTTGGTTGTATTGTGACCTTTCTTCATGCGAAATTAATTGTCACTGTTCTGTCTTACGTTTTGTTATGTGAAATTAATTGTCAGTGTTCTGTCTTACGTTTTGATAATTAAGTATTTTTGTGATTGCTGTTATTCAGTAGCTATCTAATTGGTTAGATAAAGGTGATTGGGTTTATGCATTAACAGGTATTAAACTGAAGAATAATTGAAAGGAATGTGATTGACTGATATATTTGGATGATTCTTCTGATTTTTCTTTAAAAAAATGATCAGGACTGGTTATGGATGGATTTTTTAACATTCTAATGTCCCTTAGCTATGAATCTTCCATCGTATGAATATTAAACTAGTTGGTAGGATCTGAGTTGTGGAGCAGAGTAGAATGATTGTTGCTGGAGTCAATTCCTAGGGAGGCTGTGGATTTCAAATTGTAAGATATTTATTGACACTAGGCTATTCTGGATCTCATAGTTTGTTTTTACAGGTCATGCACTGGATGATGCATTCTTGTGCATATGTAAGCTATTCATGAGGACTAGGGTATTCTGGATTCTAACAGTTTGTTTTACTGGTTATGTGCACTGGGTGATGTATGTGCACTTCAGTTCAGTAAGGAGATGCCAACATTTTTTTCACTTACCGGTGTAACTAAGGTACCATGTCTTTAGGTTGTATCTTTCTAGCAAAATTAAACAGTTTTATTTTCCTGCCTCTTTTCCTTTTTTGCCATCATAAAGGTTTTTAGGGACTAATTAGCTGCAATATTTTGAAGAATTATTCTTACATTCATCCGTGCCAATTCAAATTTCTTGGAGTTGAATTAGCAATATTGGAACAACAACCACACTAGCTAATTTATAATTCTAATAATATTTCAACAGGAGTTCACCATATTTGTAGCCTGTCAGTTATTAAATATACATGCCATATATCACATGTGCCTTACTTATATATTATCTTATCTAGACATCTAGCACTCCCAATTATGTATCTAGCACACTGCATGCTTCCACCTATTACCTTGTCTCTGCGTTCTATCATGATCTGGTTATATGACATGTAATAATTTGTTTGCATAATGATGCTTTTATCATTTTCTTATCAGGATTAAATTTACATAAGTTTTCTGCCAGGTTTTGTGTTTGATGTCATAACCATTAAGTGAATTGCACATAAGGAGAATGGGTTCTGGAGTTTGGTTTAAAACAATTATCAGCCGGAAGAAAACAAAGCAAGATCAGTTACAGCAAGTGAAGGTAACTTGTTAACTCATTGGTTGGTTTTCTGTTTCTTATTTTGATTATGCTCTTACTTTATCTAGCTTGAATGAGGAGAGGGTGCAGGCATATGGAGGAGTGAATAGAGATTCTCCAGATATCCTGAAAGTTGGGATGCGTGGGAAAAATAAAGTACTCTTAGAAATAGTGTAGTGCTAGATATCAACTAATATGGAAACTTGAAAAACAGCATATAATAATTGAATTGAAAGTTGAGTATTTAATATATATGTTTTGCGTTGGTAAAATTATAGTTGGTAATGTGATAATGTCTGGAAAAGATGAAGTAAATTTAGCAATGGTGAAGTTCTAGACATCAACTTATATGAAACTTTGAAAACATCATAAAATAATTGACTTGAAGGTTGAGCATTCAATTTATGTTTTGTTTTGGCAGAACTACAGTAGGTAATGCAATCTGGTGATCATTAATTATGCTTAACTAATGAGAGAGTTGGACGTGCCAAGGACAGATGCAGTCATGAATACTACAGTGATCAGACTTGATGACGCTCAATCACCTATCCTGGACGTTGGGAACGGAATGCTTCTCCAGGCTCTTCTTCACCAAGCTACCTGCAGAAAAGTCCCAGGACCAGAGGGGGTTCTCCGGTGGGACCCTCCGATGCCCAAGTTAGCAACTGAGGTCCCAGCTGAAGAGGGGCTCGAGTGAGCCCTTTTTTGTATGAGAAAGGAGGTCTCAGGGAGGAGGGATTTCTTCCTGAATACTAAGGCAGCGATTTTGGGGATTATCGTGCATACCTGTTTACTGGGTAGATTCACCTTTTTATAGAGGTTGACCCTGGCATGATCACGTGGGATTACGTGAGGAGGGAATGTTTGCGGAGTTCAGTTGCGTGAATCTGCGCTGGTTGGTGGGTCCTGTCCCATCGGAAAGGAAGAAAGCGGCGGTTAGTGGGCTAAGTCCCATCAGCCAGCGGGGCTGTTGGGTAGTTGGGTCTAGTCCCATCAACAACGTGGCCAGTAGCAGGTGGACCTAGCATTGTCAGGCGGCGCGAGTTAGAGAGGCGGTTTCTTGAACTGCTGGGGCCATGCTGGGGAGAATTGGGACACCTTGACCCTTCCGGGGGAGTCAAGGCTGGACCCGGCTGGCCAGAGGCGGCCGGGGCCGACTCGACGGGCTTGGAGATGCTGGGGCCGAGAGGGGCCGGTCAGGAATGGCCGGGGCCGACTCGGCGGGCTTGGAGAACTCGAGGATGCTGAGGCCGAGAGGGGCCGGCTAGGAATGGCCGGGGCCGACTCGGCGGGCTTGGAGACGCCGAAGCCGAGAAGGGCCGATCAGAAGGGTCGGGGCCGACTCGGCGGGCTCGGAGATGCCGGGGCCGAGAAGGGCCGACCAGAGAGGGTCGGGGCCGACTCGGCGGGCTTGGAGACGCCGGGGCCGAGAGAGGCCGGCCAGGAATGGTCGGAGCCGACTCGGCGGGCTTGGAGACGCCGGGACCGAGAGGAGCCGGCCAGGAATGGCCGGGGCCGACTCGGCGGGCTTGGAGAGCTCGGAGATGCCGGGACCGAGAGGGGCCGGCCAGGAATGGCCGGGGTCGACTTGGCGGGCTTGGAGGCGCCAGGGCTGAGAGGGGCCGGCCAGGAATGGCCGGGGCCGACTCGGCGGGCTTGAAGACGCCGGAGGCCGGCTAGGAGAGTGTCGTGGCCGACTGAGAGGTGCCGGGCCGCCTAGCTTTGGGACGTAGGGGGCCGGCTAGGAAGATGCCGGGCCGCTTGGGAAGGTGCCGGGGCCGGCCGGGAAGTGCCGGAGCCGCCTAGCTTGGAGACGTAGGGGCCCGGCTAGGAAGATGCCAGGCCGCTTGGGAAGGTGCCGGGGCCGGCTGGGAAGTGCCAGGGCCGCCTGGCTTGGAGGTGCCGGCCTTGGAGGTGTCGGCCTTGGAGGTGTTGGCCTTTGGGGCCGTCGGTCTTGAAGGCGTCGGCCTTTGGGGCCGTCGGCCTTGGAGGTGCCGGCCTTGGAGGTGTCGGCCTTTGAGGCTGTTAGTCTTGGAGGCGTCGGCCTTTGGGGCCGTCGGCCATGGAGCCGTCGGCCTTAGAGCCGTTGGCCTTGGAGCCGAGGTGGCTGAGCGGGGCGAGGCGATTGCCAAGGGCGAGGTGGGCCGTCGCGGACGTTGAGGTCGAAGTGGGCCGCGGCCGACGCCAAGATCGAGGTGGGGCGTGGCCAACGTTGAGACCGACGCCGTTGTCAAGATGGGTCGTCCAAAAATTTTTATTTTTTATGGGGTCAACTGGTCCCATCAAATTTCTCCCACACTCCTTGAGCTTGCGTGCCCTGCATCAGCTAAGCGAAAGGAGTGTAAAACTTCAAGAAATTTTTTGGAGGCAAATTGATTACCTCACGCCCGCCACTCAAAGCAGCGTACGCTAATTTTTTGGGGGGATGCTCGTCAGTTAGCCGTTGAGGCAAAGATAAAGCCGATGAGGCAAAGTTGAGGCCGTCGAGAACCTTTTGAACCCCAGAGGATGATCCGAGAGTCGCTAGGATTCGACCATGCTCAGGAGCCTTTAACCCCGGAGGGTGACCAGAGGGTGCTTGGGCCAGGCTCAGGTGCCTTTTTCTTTAAAGAAATTGGTCTCCTTCTGCAGGGTTGATGACTTGCCCCCTAGGAAACTCTGTTGATTGGAATCCGCAGGTCTTGAGCTTGAGGGTGCCGACACGGAGCCGGTCTCGAGGTGCCGACGCGGGGGCCGGGCTTGAAGGTGCCGATGCGGAGACGGGCTTGGGTGCCGACGTGGAGGCCGGTCTTTGGTGCCGACGCGGAGCCGGTCTTTGGTGCCGACGCGGAGCCGGTGCCGATGCGGAGTCGTCTTTGGTGCCGACGCGGAGTCGGTCTTTGGTGCCGACGCGGAGCCGGTATTTGGTGCCGACGCGGAGCCAGTCTTTGGTGCCGACGCAGAGCCGGTCTTTGTCTAAGAAATATACTCATCCTAAGAGCGTGATAAAACAAGAATATTCTGAATAATACTTTATTAAAGAATCAGCAAGCTATTGATAATACCGTCGTAAATTGTCCGCGTTCCGAGTGCGGGGGAGAAGCTTCCCATTTTGATGCCAGCTTGCTTCCTTCCATCGGCTCTTCGAGCTGCTGCTCGCCCCTCATGAGATCATGCTATTGTTCTTTCCATGGGGCATTGTTGATGCAAATTGAGGCGTTGGAGGGAACATGCCGGGGCCGTGGTCGGGGGACCGCGGCCGCTTGGGGGGCTCGCAGCGAGGCTTCCTAGGGGAAGCCGGGCGTCGGCCGGTCTCGCGCCGACCAGCCTCTCGCCGACTGCTGACTGGAGGGGGGAGCAGTTCAGTGCTGAGTGACCATGGACTGTTGCTGCTGGAGCCTATGGATCATGGCGGTGAGGGCTTGGACCTGCTAGGAGAGGGTCGCCAGATGCTCCGCAGTTTGGTCAGAGGCGTCCGACGGCGGGCAGGTGACCGGAGGGTCAGCTGCAGGAGGATTGGCCTTCTGCTGCCTAGTTGGCGGGAGGAGCCCCGCTGGATAGCTGATGGAGGCATCCTGAGCTCGCGTCACTACCATGGCTTCTCGAAGAGAAGAGGGGGAGAGATGTAGCGCAGGGAGAACATTCGCTACTTTTTCTTATCACCCTACCTGGCGCGCCAATCTGATGACGCTCAATCATCTATCCTGGACGTCGGGAACGGAATGCTTCTCCAGGCTCTTCTTCACCAGGCTACCTGCAAAACGCGCATACCTGTTTACTAGGTGGATTCACCTTTTTATAGGGGTTGACCCTGTATGATCACGTGGGATTGCGTGAGGAGGAAATGTCTGCGGAGTTCAGTTGCGTGAATCTGCGCTGGTTGGTGGGCCCTGTCCCATCGGAAAGGAAGAAAGCGGCGGTTGGTAGGCTAAGTCCCATCAGCCGGCGGGGCTGTTGGGTAGTTGGGTCTAGTCCCATTAACAACGTGGCCAGTAGAAGGTGAACCTGGCATTGTCAGGCAGCGCGAGTCAGAGAGGCGGTTTCTTGAACTGCTGGGGCCATGCTGGGGAGAACTGGGACACCTTGACCCTCCCGGGGGAGCGAGGCTGGACCCGACTGGCCAGGGGCGGCCGGGGCCGACTCGGCGGGCTTGGAGACGCCGGGGCCGAGAGGGGCCGGCCAGGAATGGCCGGGGCCGACTCGGCGGGCTTGGAGAACTCGGGGATGCCGGGGCCGAGAGGGGCCGGCCAGGAATGGCCGGGGCCGACTCGGCGGGCTTGGAGATGCCGGGGCTGAGAAGGGCCGACCAGGAATGGCCGGGGCCGACTCGGCTCGGAGACGCCGGGGCCGAGAAGGGCCGACCAGGAAGGGTCGGGGCCGACTCGGTGGGCTCGGAGACGCCGGGGCCGAGAAAGGCCGACCAAGGAGGGTCAGGGCCGACTCGGCGGGCTTGGAGACGCCGGGGCCGAGAGGGGCCGGCCAGAAATGGCCGGGGCCGACTCGGCGTGCTTGGAGACGCTGGGGCCGAGAGGGGCCGGCCAGGAATGGCCGGGGCCGACTCGGCGGGCTTGGAGAGCTCGGAGATGCCGGGGCCGAGAGGGGCCGGCTAGGAATGGCCGGGGCCGACTCGGCGGGCTTGGAGGCGCCGGGGCCGAGAGGGGCCGGCCAGGAATGGCCGGGGCCGACTCGGCGGGCTTGGAGACGCCGGGGCCGGCTAGGAGAGTGCCGGGGCCGACTGGGAGGTGCCGGGGCCGCCTAGCTTGGGGACGTAAGGGGCCGGCTAGGAAGATGCCGGGCCGCTTAGGAAGGTGCCGGGGCCGGCCGGAAGTGCCGGGGCCGCCTGGAAAGTGCCGGGGCCGCCTGGCTTGGAGGTGCCGGCCTTGGAGGTGTCGGCTTTGGGGCCATCGGTCTTGGAGGCGTCGGTCTTGGAGGCGTCGGCCTTTGGGGCCGTTGGCCTTGGAGCCGTCGGCCATGGAGCCGTCGGCCTTGGAACCGTCAGCCTTGGAGCCGAGGTGGCCGAGCAGGGCGAGGCCGATTGCCGAGGGCGAGGTGGGCCGTCGCGGACGTTGAGGTCGAAGTGGGCCACGGCCGACGCCAAGATCGAGATGGGGCGCGGCCAATGTTGAGACCGACGCCGTTGTCAAGGTGGGCCGTCCAAAAATTTTTATTTTTCATGGGGTCAACTGGCCCCATCAAGACTCACATTGTTTTGGGTCAAAATGGGCACTTCATCTTCTAGGTACATAAATTAGTGGCATATTAGTAAAGCCCTAGTGTCCTCAAGGCATCATAGTTGATGCTTAAGCGTCTAGCTAGACAATTGTAGATTAAAAAGGTGTCAATAATCCAAACTAGTGCTTAATAAATTTGAAAAATGACTACCACTGTAATCATCTTATTACCATGCATGTAACACGAATGAGATATAGTTCCAGTATAATTTCGAGAATTTAATTGGATGTGCCTGGGTCTTTTTGTATTTGTGTGTGCGCGCGCGTATTTTCACTCGATCCTGTTATGTTGTTTAAAAACCTGTAAAGGTGAATAGGTAAATTAGATATGTTGCTTCATACTTTGGTAGGCAAGGGATGGAGGGCTTGATATTAAAAACACTTAATTTATGTTTGAAGGGCTTCTAGCAGGTTACAACTTTATCCTTATCTTGTCTTTACTGCTTAATGGAACTATCTAAAGATTGACCAGTTGGGGAGCGTGGGATGAACCATTGCTCTTCTGAACTAGGTTAAAAGTGTGGCACGTAGGCCATATGGAGGCAATTAAAAGAGACTTGGTAAAGCTCACCATCAACATCTTAAAAGAAAAGTTTTTAAGAATTCCACTAATGGGATCTTGAATTGCAGGATTTATCTCAACACACTGGAAGCAAGCTAATTCAGAGTTCAGGATCCAAAACTGATTCAGGGATGTGCTGCTGCTTTATAATTGTTTTCATCAAACTTAGATGGTTGAATATCATTGACCATTCATGCTTCATAGAAACAGTCAAGGGGGATTTCATCTTTTAACAGAAAAGAAGAAAAGATGAATTGAAAAGCTGATTCTACAAAGTAGAATCATTAAACTTGAGCTGGCTGCAAGGCTATTAGGAAACATGAAACAAGTTTGTTAATACCTTGTACACAAGTGAGTGAACAAGAAAGAATGAACATGGCATAAGAATGCTATCCATTACAGCTAAAAGGTCCATGCTGTCACTGTAGAAGGAAAGCAGCTGGGACAAATCAAGCTAGGGAATGGGAACAATATCAGAGCAGGAGCCTTAGCTACACTTACCAATCATCCCCCCTAAATGATGAGGCTCACTAAGAGAGGCAAGAAATAAGCCCACTCCACAAAGTTATTCCTTCATCTTGTTAAATGCCACATGGCTAGCTGTATAACTAGCATGTTTGCTGATAATATGGATATGGATGATGGTTTGTAAATTGTTGTTATTGGACGTACTTGTTGACATTAATGTTTTGGTTCTGTAACATTCACTTTCTATTTATTCACTTCAATGATCAATTTTTTCTTGCATGCCAACTTATTCATGATTCATGCATATGCTGCCTTGGAACAGGGCACTTCTAGTCAACAATCAAATGGGTTCAAGTGGAGAAATCAGTTTCACAGAAAGTCTAATAAATTATATAATGGTGGTTCCAGGGGGAACCCTGATTGTGGTAGCATGAGTATTGAGGACTTAGCAGCCATTCGGATTCAAACCGCATTTCGAGCCTTCAGGGTATATATAAAAAGTTGTGTTTGTTCAATAATTATTTTACCTTTAGATTGTATGCATAGTACAATGTCGTTCAATTTGATTTTATTTGATAAATATTCAATTTGGAGCATGATTTTTATTTTAATTGTGCTTCTGCTGTGTCCATGCAATCAACTAGTGCCTGTAAATTGTTTGATGAAAACATTTGAAACTGTATTAGCAACTTCATGCAGGTTGGTGGGATTAGGTTGCTTAGGTCTAGATTTTTTGTTTTGTTGGTCTGTGAAAAGGGGGTTTGGAAGTGGAAAAGGGATTATTGAAACATCTCGCCTCAGGGCTAAAGAAATGCATCGTTGCCATGTTGGCATGAGTGGATTTGCTTTAAAGAGACTGCAATTTTGGCTTATGCCATGCATATGCTTTAATCAAAATGAGAGAGCATTTGATGGATGCCTGTGCCCTGTGGTATGCTCATCCACTAGAGAGGTTGATCATCGAGAAGCATCACTGATGGAGAAGCATTCTGCAGAGTAAGATATCTGCAGGCAAGTAATTCTTGAAGGAGTACTATATAAGTATGTGTCTGCTAGCACTTATATTAAATCAAAATGGAAAGGGACATGTTGACGCATGGATGAGAGATGCCAGAATTTATATTAGTGTCATGATGCCCAAATGTCATGCATTGGCCCAAACCCTTCGCCATTATAAAATAATATAGGTGTGCAGTTTGTGACTGCATAATATCAGATTATGCCATTGATCCAAAAACCTATTTGCATTTCCTCTCAATTAACTAATTTCATGACTATCTTCTGCTTTCATTAGTACCTCCATGGTGCCATCATTTGTTTTCCCATCCTTGTCCACCTCACTCCTAGACTGCAGCTACCAATTTTGGCTAGTGAATGTTCTAATCAGCTTTTCAGTGCTATCTTCTATACTTCAGCTGGAGATACCCTCTATCTCCTTGAAAATCAAGAAGCACATTAATCTGTTGCTTAACTGCCAAGGCTACGCTTTCTACAAAATCTCATGCTGCTAGAGTAGTTTTCTGGCATAACATGATAGTTTTCACCTTCTCAATGACTGTGGCATAACATTGAATACTGCTACTTTAATATATCATGATAGTTGAAGTGCAACGCTAGTATCAATATTGAGTTTTTCCTTGAGTTGAGAAGGCACAATATGATTGATTGGCACTAGTGGCACCATTTCTTTCCACATATACTATATTCAATCCAAGGTTCACTGTAATAAGAATTGGCAACATTTCAGCATCGAACTGGTATGGATATGAGGCGTATGTACTGGTTTGATGACATACTGTTCATTCCGTATCAAACCAACAATGTATCGGTTAGATGAATTAGAAAGTCTTAAGCCATAAACTGCCCCATACCAAGTTAAACTAGGTGGTTCAGCATGATACAAGATGATTTGGTATGGTACGAGATCAATATAAGATTGGTACGAGATGGTTCTGAACTATATAGGATAAACCGTTCCCATACCATTTTAAAATGCCGAACTGTACCAGTTTCATACTAGTATGTTTCGGTACATTCCCTACCGAGAGGTTCGGTATGGCTCAACATACCTTGATCCAATCTATTTAATTTTCAGAATTCATAATCAATGTTCATACTATTGTCACTTTTATTTCTTCTGGCAATTTCTCTATTGATGATCCATGATAGGACATGGCACAGATTGGTGTATGGTAATAAGTAATGTACCATGTGACTTGCCCTTGTTGTTGGATCTATTGCATTTGAGCATGGCATCTTTACAGCTCCTCAAAAATACAACTTTTGTTGGTCTGATATTCAGAAACCTCATTATAACATGTTGAGATCTTATGCATTGGCAATGAATATATTCATATTCAAGTTTCACAATTTTGCAGTAGCCAACTCCTTGTTAGTGAAGGGACCATTATGGTGTTTACGGCTCAGTAATCTTATATAGTAATGTCTGATGTCTTTTTCTTTCTACTCCCCCAAAGGCCAACACTCAATTATGTATTGAATGATAGTATTAATAAATGGATTTTTTTTTTCTTATTATGACTTTTGTTAGTTGGTTTTTATATATGCTATCAATCTACTGGAATACAAATACAGATTCTGTCATGAAACTGTATTCATCTGTCACAGCATGCAACTTCCAGTTGATCTGCAGAAATATATGTGCAGGCTAGGAAAAACCTCCATTTTTTGAAAGGAATACAAAGACTACAAGTCCTTTCCCAAGGCCATTCTGTTAAGAAACAGGCATCAACCACTTTGACTTATCTCCAATCATGGAGCAAAATACAAGCACAAATTAGAGCTCGCCGTAATTGTATGGTAACTGAAGGCCGCATTAGGCAGAAGAAACATGACAATCAGTTAAAGCTTGAGGCTAAGCTTCATGACTTAGAGGTAAATGATGTTCATGATGTTATTTGCTTTTTACATATTTGAACTCATCCTCTTCTATTAGAATTTATGAGGTAAACTTGCAAAAACTTGATCATAGATTACTGCACGCAGTATGAAATGGTGGCTTTCTGAAATAGTCATAGTTGGGACATCAGTTGATTTTGGTTCTGGTAATCAATGCAGCAGCTTTTTTATGGGTTTACTGGTTTTGGAACTTGTTTTTTTGTCTGCTTTTTGTTGATAGAAGATATACTGGTAAAAAGCATAACTGCTTGCCCATCGAGTTGGTTTCAGATGTCAATGGTCTTTAACAGTGCTCCTTTTGATATAATAGGACTGGAGCTAGAAAACTGAGATACTGGGGCCATGAGAACATTTAAGACCTCTTATCTCTTGCACTATGTAATGAATTTTTATCAGTTTGGACTGTTTAGGTACATATTCACATGGTTGAGTCAGGAACCAACAAATTATGCTGGCTTCCTGTTCATTTAGAGCCTGGAATCTGACCTTCCATTTCCCAATAGGTGGAATGGTGCGGAGGCTCTGAAACGATGGAGGAAATAATTGCCAGGATACAACAAAGGGAAGAAGCAGCAATCAAGCGTGAACGAACCATGGCATACGCATTTTCGCATCAGGTCTGGTTTTGAAGAACTGGCTCAATATCTTAAACATGTAATTAAATTAATTAATACAGACTCGCCATGAGACTCATGTACTGTTCTTTTTGCCTCTAGTGGAGGGCCCACCCTGCCTTGAACCAGGGGCCGTTTGTTTATGAATGTGGGAAAGGTAATTGGGGGTGGAGTTGGATGGATCGGTGGATTGCAGCTCGTCCATGGGAAACCAGACTGCCCACCATTCTGTGATCCCCAAGAAAGCTCAGACCAAGGTAGCAAGCAAAGTTGGCAAGAGTACAAATCCATCAGCCGAGAAAGCCTCAGATTCAGTTAAACCAGCATCTACTGACGGGAAAGGCTCTACAAAGAGCTCATCTCAGTCAAATGACGAGAAGTTGGTTAACCGAGACCAAAATGCCAAGGCAGTAACTTCTCATCAGAAGACTAAGAATGCAAGGAAGCAGCAGGAGCAGCATCTTCCTTCACAAACAAGTGAAATTACCGGCTGAGTCTGGCTGGAGATTAAATGCCACGATGAATTCAATTCATTGTTTGCACAGGTGGGAGCATTAATGATACATATTTATAAAGAAATGGCGCGAAGTATCTCAAAAAAAAAGGAAGTGACGGTATGAAGTGATAATTTTTCGTGGGTCTTCTTTTCCTCTTTCTTTTTACCATTCATTTTGCAGAATAAAATACTCCAGTTCCCACTGAAGTTGTGAAAATTATCGAGTCTCTATATGCATGTGATTTCATGTCAAGAAACATTGTGGGTTGGCTGTCAGTGGTGTGGGCCTCCTGTTCCTGCTGTGTTCTTTCAATAAGATTGGCATGGCCGCCTGGCTGATGGGGACTGGACATGCCCTTTGTTGGCTTAACCAAACATCCTTTAGTCCATTTATGATCATCCTTAATGGATCATCGGTTTTTCTTCTTCTTTTTATTTATTTATTTTTTTTTTAATTTTTTGTGTTGCTTGGGGCAAAGATACGAAATTCATCGGCATGTGGAATATTAACTAACGGGATTCTTACATATTGATGCCAGAAAACCCGAAGGTCATTCAAAAACCTTAGCTCAGATGAGCGACTTCATTGAAACACAAAAGCAATTCCGGTATCCACCTAACTAGCAGGCATTTAATTCGTTTAAACGCTGCACTGCACGTTGTGGAAGAGCTACGAAAAAAATTTCCTTTAAATCCGTTTGATCTGTATGTTACCAATGTATGCCTCCCTATGGATGCTTACCTGTTTTTAATCATTTGGAAATGCAGTCATACCGTGCATGAGTTGGTGCCATCTAATCCAGGGAATCGACGGCCATCGAACTAGACAAAGCCATTGAGGAGGTTATCTCTCATGCATCGTGACAAATCCCTTCCTGGGTTTGTATGGCTCGTGAAAATCCACCGGGCATCTTCCCCTTTTTATTTCTCAAACAGTTTTATGCTTCAAAGAAAATTATAGGAAGAAATGTTGGCAGATATGATGGAACAAATTACTTTGAACTTCCATAAAAATCATAAAAAATCTAGTGCCCATTCCAACTGCATATCAGCGAAAACTGCTTTTCATGACTCATCTTCAGACATTCTTTCATGATTCATCTGTCTGCATCTTCGACCGATTGGCCTCGTCACATTGTAAGGCCCGAAGTCTAATGAAAAGCGAATCCCGGAAACAAAATATTGCAATTTTTATGCCTATGCTCGACGGTTCTTCCTGCGTGACTTGCGCCCTTAAATTGCCAACCAGAAAAATGATGGAGTGGGGCCTCTCCTTGCTTGCGCATGAGCACTCGGCATGGCGTGCGCGCTAGATTAGCAATGCTTGAGTTCGCTCTTGAATGGCTTACGAAGGGCCCCGTCCCGATCACAGCGGTTGCTTTTCCTTTAATTTTTCAGGCAGGCAAGAGGAACACCCCAAAGTTCTGCTTTTCCTTTTACGCAGATATGAAAGAATAAGGAGGTACTTTAAGATCACTTGGAGGCCAGCTTCACATCACGATACCCCTCAAGGATAGATCTTCACACCGCAAAATCTAGCAATTATGCGTGAACTTTTTAAGTTGGCTGTTTCCCTTTTCATCCTTGATTATTGAGAAGCATTATTGTAGGAATATGCAACTGGGTTTGAGCTGCTTCCATGGAATCAACAGGAAACAAAGGCAAAAGGATTTTCTCCAGAGACTGGATGCTGATTCCCTCCAAAGAGCACTGCCCAACAAGGTTCCCCACCAAAAGCTGGGTTCCAAAGAGCAAGATAGCGAGAGGGACAGTGCAAGCCCATCATCAGAAAAATAATGTAATCAAGGCATCCACCATATGGGAAAACAGACTCAAAATCATAAAGACGACCTCATGAAAACAACGCTTGAACATTGAGAATCAATGGGCCGTAAGTAATCGGTAATGTTTCCGGCTTTTTATATATATATAATGTTTATCTTTTTCTGCTGAAACTAGAAGTTCGGCTTATGAGCAATAAAATAGAAGTGGCCGGGCAATGAAAGCAGCATCCACTGTGGAGGGAAAGAGACCTATCCTCAGCATCTTCAAATGGGATGGGGATGTGCAATCATGAAAGTCTATATTAAATCCATCTTTTTTGGTTGTTTGAGGAAGTTGAAGCATCACAAGTGCCATAACTTCTCTTTTTTTAACACAACACAAGACATAATATAACCAAGGAAGTGGGAAAAGGACCATTCATTTCCAATCAAAGCAAAGCCTCCACCATCTCCTTATCAGCATGAAAACAACACCTGGCTTCCATGTCAAAAGCTCAACAGTTTTGCCCTACTCGATTGTCAAGTCATCTGTGGAACACTTCGTTATATTCTTCTCCTGAGAACTCCAAACATAAATACTCCCAGAATCCAGGTTCCAGGTGACCATAATCCAAAGGGTAAAACGTCACAGCAATAGCAGTAGCAATGACAAGAACGACAACAACATTAAAAACAAATTCAACAAACTACAACAACTAAAACAGAACCAAGACTCACCATGGCAAACAAACAAAGGGCTATCACAGCCCATTAAAACAAAACCAAGAGAGAGAGAAGAGAGGAACCGACCGACCAGAGAATCAAAAGAAATGGCTTCATGCATGTCAGCAGAAGTATTGCTTTCTTTACATCGCCTTCCTCGACAAAAACCAAGCAATCCTACAGGAAAAGGGCGACATTTTTTTTAGGGTAGATAAGCAAAGTGAGAAGTTGATAAGAAGTGGAGTGCGAATTACCAGGGGGTGGGTACTGGTGGTGGTCAGATCTCTTCTTCTCCTCCATCAATGGTGAGAAGCAGAGGAAGCAGAGGGCGGCTTGTCGGAGATGCCGTCATGCTCCTCCTCGCCTTGTATCCGTGCCGGAATGCGAAACCCCGAGAAGCCGGCACCAGCTGCGTATCCAATGGACGAAACCGACGGATGGAGTGCAGGGTGCAGCTGGTGGCCGGTTGCCGAAGCAATGGGGTCCGCCCAAGCACGAATGGCGGGCGAGTTACTGGACTGAAGGGTTCCCCTCTGAGTAAAAAACTGGCTTTGGCCGAGCACCGGGTGCAGCGGCACAGCCTGCGGCGGCGGAAACAAGTACCCTCCGCCGCCGCCCGTCTCCGCCACATTCCATGGAACCACCCTCTGACTCTGCTCGGACCAGCCGGCCGAGGCCGTGTCGAAGGCCAAATGAGCGGAGCCGGAGAAGACGGCCTGTTGGGTGGAAGGCGCGGGGTCCTGGTGGTGACGTTGGCTTTGGTGATGGTGGCGGTGGTGGTGGCTGGTGCTGGGGTTGTGAAAGATTGGGTCTTGGAACGATTGGAGGGAGAGGCGGAGGTCCTGGCTACTGGTACGCGACAAGAGGTCCGGTGGGTAATTCTGAAAGCCGATCGGAGGGCTCGAAGAGGGCGCGGTGGAGGTGGCTGCGGTGGAGGTGGCGGCGGCACCCATTGGGAAGAAGGACTTGATGGTGTCGGCGATAGCATCGGAATCGAGCGACGGCGGGAGAAAACTAGCACTGCCGCTGCCGCCTCCGAAGCCAAAAGCGGCCGAAGCAACCGGTTCGGCAGCTGGAATTGGCTTTTTACTAGAATCTCCAACGGGCTGGCTGGAGGCGGCGGCAGCATGGGTTTCCTGAGGATTTGAGGCGGAGACGGCGGGGGTGGAGTTGGGGTGCCAGGCGGGGAGCTCGGCAAGCTCGTCGATGGCGGCCTTTGCGTTATTGATGAGCCAGTCGACGGCCTTGCTGGGGCGGTCGTAGCCAAGGCGGTCCTGGACGTCGTAGAACTGGATGGCGGTATGGGCGGAGAGGCGCACGCGGCGATCCCGGGGGCCCTTGGCGGTGCATACTTTGCTGTGGCGGTCCTTGCGCCCGGTGGAGCGAACAATGTGGCCCCCCTGGACCTCCACGATCTCCCCGGCGCTCCTCAGCCCTCCGCCGAACCTCGACCGCTGTTGCTGCTGCTGGTGGCCCTGGTGGAGGGCAAGGTGGCCGTGCTCGTGGGCCTCGGCCATCCGGTCGGAGAGACGGCCATAGTCCGAGGAGGAAGCCGTGGCAACCGACGAGGAGGAGGAAGAGGAAGTGGACGGGAAATAGGAGCGGCCCCCGGGTGGTGGGTGCAGGTGGTGCTGGAGGGGATGAAGCAGGAAGCCTTGGAGATGATGTTCTTCTTCGTGCAGGGGTTCCTCTCTTCCCTCCTCTTCTCTTTCGCTTTCTCTTGGGTTGGGAATTGTCGGGTGGTATGGAGCCCGCGGGGGATCCAGATCCTTGGCCGCCCTCTTCCGTCTTCCGTCCAGCTTTGTTGTCACCGCTAGTGCGATTCCTTTGTCTCTGCTCCCTCTCGCCGCCTCTCCTGCTGCTGTTTTGGAAGTAGTATGTGGTGGTGCTGGTGGTGGTGCTCCTCTTGCCTGCGCTTCCAAAAGGTTTGGCCATCCAACTCCCAGAATTCCATCACCAGCACCACCACCTCCGCTGGGTCTAACAAGAAACGCAGGTCTCACAAGTTCTTTATAAAGGAATGAAAAGTAATCGGAAATTGAAAGAGACGGAACGGAACGAGCTAACACGTAAAGGCTTCCACCTCAGTGCAAAGCACGGGCCCGTGCAATCGCGTGCAAGGAAAGAACCGATTGCCTGCCTTGTATGCACTACCTACCCGCTCAACCCTCGCCCCTCTCCTGCAAAGCCACCTAGAGAGCCGAAGTGGCTTTTTTCTCTTGGGACCAAGCACCCCAAAACAAGGTTGCAATCTCGCCCATCACATTTTAGCAAGGAGAGAGGGTCGAACAGGCTTGGGGAGAGAAAGAAGAAGGACCAAGGGCAAGGGGACAAAAAAAAACAGAGAAGGGGTTTGGGATTGAGTGGTGGGGAGAGGAGGAGAGAGAACGGAGACAAGATTTAATTTGGGCCGGGCCTATGGAAAAGGGTAGCCAGATTAGGGTTCCAGTGGAGAGGAGAGGGTGGACTTGGGAGAGGGCGCGGCAAGCACACAGACATCCGTCAGAGATTAAAGATATCAGCGGCCCATTCCATCTCCATCTTCCAAAATAAAAAGCTCAGCCGCATCAGCAGCCCTCTCGGCTGTGTCCTGTTGGGAGATGAGAAAAGCAAAACATCCCAGCAAAACAACCCTTATAAGTTACAAAGACCACGATTCCTCTCTTTCCCTCTCTCTCTCTCTCTCTCTCGTCTCTTCTCCTGCCCATTTCTCTCTCTCTCTTTCCTTGGAGCCTCGATAGCGACTCTTACAGCTTTTGGTTTTTCTCGAGCCTTTATTGCTTTGCCAAAAGAAACTTCGCCTTTTCCAACGCGACGTTGCCAAATTACCCCCCTCCGGTTTTTCCCTCCACACGCCAAGCCCGCTGTTACCGAGTCCAAATCCAGCACCTCCAACCTTTTGCTGCCTCCCATCCAGCCAGACAGGGACATTCCTGGAATAAACGGCCACTTGACTTCCCGCATGGCGCATTTACATTTGAATAATTATTTAACCTCCCGATACCGAGTTTTTCTATTACCATGAGTCGTGGCCGCTGTCGTTAGTATAGGGTTCACAGACTCACAATGGAGCAGCCAGTCTACTCTAGCCGAATAACAAGATCGGAGAAGGCTGCTTGTACCAGTGCGACCTCTGGTGAGTCGGATCAGTTATTGCAACGACAGTGACTGGACGTCATCAAACAGAGTTATGATGACACCTACTAAAATTCCCAATGCACCCCCACTCCTTTTCCGTTCCCAAAAAAATGCATCTATATATTTATTATATATATATATTTTTTTCCTGACCTGAAGCATAGCAATCATCTAAGAGTCTCCCACCCTCCTCCCCTGTAGAAAAGGGACAATAGGGAACATCGGCTCAACAGTTGTCATTCCACGCGTCACTTTGATTTTATTGCATCGGATGCGATGGCCCGATGGTTAGTGGCCTTGCGCGCACCATCGCAACTCTGAAAATTTAACCGCTGCTTTTCAGCGGCGGTGCCACGACGAGCGCAAAATCCAAACGTCAATTCCATGCTTCTCTGAGAGCCGAAATCCCGGCGCTCGTGACGACATCACTTATAATTAATGGAACTTCCTTTCGTTCTGATGGAGGAAAAGGGCGAGGGATTTTCGCCCGGGTCGGGGGTAGGGGAGGGGGCATGGGAATGGCTGGGCGGAGGGATTGGTGGGGGTGCTGACAGAGGAAAAGGTCGAGGGATTTTCGTGTGTGACCGTGCTGCGTGGCGTCGCTTTCCATTCCTCGCCGCCCCATAGTCCCACCCATCCCCTCTTATTATTTTTTCTCATCTCGCTCCTCTTTCTCTCTCTATGAGCGGGCGGCAATCGGCATCAGAGACGGCAGCAACAGCAACAGGCAGCAGGTGGGAACCGCAGAAGGGCTCTCTCTCTCTCTCTCTCTCTCTCTCTCTCTCTCTCTTACGTATTTTATAACTCGTCACAGGCCAATTTTAGCTTGCACAATCTTTACAGCTGGTCTAGTTTATAACAGGCCTATGTCGATGCTCCGAATTCAAATTCAATCCTTCTCTCTCTATATAGATTCATCTCACCATTTTCTATGTCGCTCCAAATAATCAGCATGATCGTAAGTCACATGGGCACCGAGTGCACGTGGCAATGAGCGGTAGGATTAGCTGTTCAACTCTCTATTAGGAAGGGGCTTGTGGCGGAGGCGCGCATGCGCCGCTGTTTCGTGCGCGCATCACAAGCACCAGTCCTTCGTGTGACGGGGGTACGTTAGGCGGTGCAGAAACACGACCAACAGCGCCAACCAAAACGATTGAGGGGAAGAGAGAGCGCGCGCCAGCGCAGGACTTGTATCATCACGCGCAGAAGTCAGATAAAAAGGAGAAGCCAGTCGCTTTACAACATTAAAGGCATCGCGAGTTTAAGTCCATGCTGCCTTCTTTCGTTTCTGGGGTGGATGCTCGCAAGGCTCTGCGTTTGTGGTTGGGCCGCACGCCGGTCAAAGTCGAATACTGGAGGGGACGAGAAAAAAGGGTTAATTTCTCTCTCACTCAGTCGCCGCCCCGCAGCGGAGGTGTCCGTGACTCCGTGTCCCACCACGGCACCAAGCGTCCAAGACCGGATTTTGATTTTGGTAGGAGAAGCGAGCTGCCTTCCACGCCCCGAGGACCCTTCGCTATCCTGTTACCCAGCGGCACCACCTCCCGATCAGTTAACTACAAGGGGACGGGACGCTCGAACGGTAACAAAAAAATTGAAACGAATACTCCTGATATAGGCCTTCTGACAGCTGATGGATAATTTGCAGCCTATAATTGACTGCAAAATTTATTTGATCATGGTAACTTGGCCTGTACTCCGTTTTGGCGGAAGTGATGGGTTTGCATCTTGGACATCTTAGTAATATTATTTTTCATATATGTAATCTATTTAATTGCTTTAGGTGTTGGGTTAGGAGTGATGACATAGAGGCCATTTTTGAGGTTGAAGAATTTCTCAAAATAAGATTCTGATTAATAGTGCACTATTATGTTAAGATTTAAGAATCTCACATGAGTGTAATCAGAATATGAAATAAGAATAATAATATTTTTATATTTAGTGTCATTACAAGAGAAGTGCGAAAAGTTTAAAGAAACTTAGGTCTTCTTCTTCTTGCTTTTTTCTTAAGAGCATTTTTATGAAAAAACAAATTGCAAATCCAAGAAGAAAAACCCTAATAGCCCTTCCATTATGGGTATCTATTGGGCATTAAATTTATACAAGCTGTTAGCAACATCATCCAACAAAAATGCGCCTAAGCTCAAATCATATGGATTACAATTTTAACCAATAGTTAGCTCATCCGCTTTGTATCATCAGACCAAATTTTTCAACCAATTTTATAAAATTAAAATCGTAATAATTAATGGCTGAAAAATATCTAATATTCTTTTACTCGGGCTAAATAGTTAAACTTAATATGTCATAAATTTTGAAAACATTTGGTCCTTTAACACAATACTTCAAAAAGCAATCTGGTCCTATGAAATCTACCAACATCGAATCATGTCAAACGTTATGCCTCTTATTGATAGAGGATCAATCCATGGTTACAAATACTAATAACTTTCATTGATATGAATCATAATATGGTAATGTAACAAGAAAATAACATATCAAATATGATCCTATAAGTGATATTCTCATTATCGGTCCACCAAATGATTTCTTATAAAACTTTTGCTTCAACTGAAGCTAAAAAAATTTATATAATATATATCTATAATAAAAGTACTTTGAGATTTTCTTTATGGTATCATCAAGAGACATATATAGCTAGCACTCAAGACTGATACCAAGTCTTAAATTTATAAAAGCATAACATATCATATATCAATAATGTGCACAAATAAGTAAAAGCAAAATGCTAGTAATAAAAAATAACGATGATCATCACATATCAAATAAATGTATTCAGAAAATAAAATGGGTTCTATGATGACATATGCAATAAGCCAATTTGTAAGAGCTCAATAAACATAATTCACTCCCACTAATCAAGTACATCAAATAACCTACAATATTTATGTTATCGACATGTCTCATAAAAACAAAAGGTCTTAGTCTCTTAGTCAACAGATTAGGAACCGTGCTATCTGTGTCAATATGCTCATTAGTAATGTCTTCTTTCTTCACTAACTTTCTGACGTGAGATATCTATTCTCCATATGCTTAATTCACTAGTACTTTTATTATTCTTGAAAAAAAATATAGTAAAATTGTTATCACAATAAATCTTTAGTGGTCTTGAGATGAAATCAATAACATCAAGCACTGAGATAAAATTATTTAACCATATAGCCTATATTGTAGCTCATAGCAAGCAACAAATTCAGCCTCCATTGTAAATGAAGCTGTCAGTGTTTGCTTAACACTTTTCCAAGATATAGCTTCTCTAGCTAACATAAAGATATAATTTGAAGTAGATTTCATATTACTTGAGCAACCTGTAAAATTAAAATCTAAGTAGCCAATTACCTTAAGATTATCTAGCTTTTGATAGACTAGTATGAAATCTTTTGTTCTATGTCAGTGCCTCATAACTTTCTAACCAACCTTTCAGTATTTTAAACCAGTATTTGATAAATATCTACCTAGAACACCCACTGTAAAAGCAATATATGTTCTATTATAGACTTTGCATACATGAAGTTGCCAACTACACTACTGTAAGGTATATCTTTTATAGACTCTTTGTCAAGATCATTTTTAGGACATTGATTCAAGGTGAACTTGTCACCTTTTAAAATAGGTACATCTCTAGGTTTGCTATTTTACATGTTCAACCAACTAAGCACACGATCAATGTGAGTTTTCTAAGAGAGTCCCAACAAACCACGGGATCTAACCCTATGAATCTTAATACCAAGAACAAAAGATGCTTCTCCAAGATCTTTCATATTAAAACACTTGGATAATAAATGCTTAGTTTCATATTGCAGACAAAGATCACTGTTAGCAAGTAGAATATCATCTAATACAAAGAAGATAAATTTGCTCCCATTAACCATGTGGTCTATGCACTGATCAATTTAATTCTCCTAAAAACCTATAGAAGAAACCATCTCATCAAACTTTAAATACTATTAGCGATGAGCTTACTTGAGACCATAAATAATTTTTTGTCTACAAATCAAATGTTCCTTTATCAACTCTTTGAAACCTTCATATTGAACCATATAGACCTTCTCTTTTAAGAAGATTATTTTTACATTCATTTGATGTAGCTTCAAATCAAAATAAGCCATAACTGTCATAATAATCCTGAAAGAATCTTTGATAGAAATAGAAGAAAAAAAAGGGCTTTTTATAATCGATGCCTTCCTTCTATGTGAAATCTTTTGCCATAAGTCTAGTTTTAAAATGTTCACTCTTTCCACCCCCAAGACTAAAATGATATTCAAGTTTATCTATAGAAGCAAAAATTAAATTCCACTTAAAGGGCGGTATATAAAAGGTTTTTCTAGAAGAAGTTAGAAACTAGACTCTAGATTTAAACTAACAACACCTATGAACTCAACTTCAACTTCTGTATTATTTTCTACTTTAAGCATGACTATTCTATCACTTGGTTTTTGTTTGTTTTTGAGTCCCTGTAAGGTAACAACAACATTAACAATTGCTCCACTATCAAGCTACCACAAGTGTAATGAGGCATTAACAAAATTAGATTCTAAACAAACATAAGTTGAGGGATTACCTTCTTGCTTCATTTTTTTTTTCTTAAATTAAGACTTGAAACTGATATACTCACTTTTCTTGTGTCCTCCTTTGTTGTAGAAGAAACACTGAAAATCTTTCTTAATTGCAGCCTTAGAACCTGCTGCACTTTGGGTCTGACCTTTATTATGCTTTTTCTTACCCAGATCCTTCTTAAAAGTACTATATCTGGTCTTCTTAGGGTTTTTAGATCCCTTACCTCAGTTTTTATTGGTATAGGTTACTAATAAGGCATTATAATTCCTTTTCCTTTTAAGCTTTTCCTCTTTGGAGACACATTTGATTATCAGGTTATTTAAACTCCAAATCTCATCTAGGGTATTATAAGCAATTTTAATTTGACTAAACTCAATAGGTAAGGAATTAAGAGCATGATGAACTATAAATTTATCTAGGAGGATAACATAATGGGTTTTTAGTTTGGATTGAATATGAACCATTTTCATAATAAAGTCCCTAATAGTACCCACATATTCATATCTTGTACCTATTAACTTGCTCATCGGGTTTCTTACTTCAGATTTGTTTGATACATAATATCTATATCCTACGACAATAAAAAATTCTCTAGCATTATTGGTGGCAGGTAGTCCACTCATAAGATGCTCAGATATAAACCGTTTTATGACATGCAAGTTCAAAAAATTGAATGCAAACTTAGTATAAAAATCCTTCTGCTCAAGCATACTCTCATTAGTGAGTTTAGGAGGTTTACTCTCACATAGAGCCAGATCAATGTCTCCAATCTTCAAGGCAAACTCCAAATCATCTCTCCATCTCTTATAATTGAAGTTAATTAACATTTCAATAGTAGTATGGTTATTGTTCATTGAAAAGAAAATTATTCAAGACAAAAGTGTGATATATTATAACCAAGACACAAAATGCAAATATCAGAATGCATGCAATAATAGCAAAGTAATCTCAACACAAATGATTATATACATCCTGAGAGTCTTGGTGCATCATTATAAACTCCTTTTGGGCAGAGCATGCAATATGCTAGTGAGATTACTTCACATGAAGCCAGCCATAAGAATACACTAGCCATCGAAAAAAGTTTCCTTTGGATAGGCAATCTCCTAAGCCAATGCATACTTTAACATTAAATACTCCATATCTATCACATAATAACCGTCTTTGGGCAAGCGATTATATGCTATAACATAAGATCTCATAACATCAGCATAGAAAGAAATTTCACAAGAATCAATGAATGAGCTACTTTGGCAATTAAGAACTCACATCCATTTGTGAAATTTTTTCAAAAATGAGATATTCAATATACCTATAATAATATGCACGCATAACCAAATGTATGCAAGTGACTACTCAATTTAAGGTACACTAACCGTATGTACCTACTCATACCACAAAATAATAATCAATTACATTTATACCAAATGTTTAGATTGTTTTACGAGTTGACAATTTTCTAAAAGAAGATTGGTAGTGCGCTATTAGTCACAAAAGGCATATACTACAAGAATATTTGATTTTGGCAACGCCAATTAGCGATGCCATAAAATATCATCGCTAAATTGCGATGAAATAGCAATGCAAAAAAATTTAGCGATAACTTAACGACAAATTAGCGACAACTGACATTAACGATGTAAATATCGTCATTAATTAATTGCTAATTAGCGATGCACAAAATATGCATCGGTAATTAGTGACATGAAGACATCCCCGCGTGTGTTCTCGCGACGCAAAGGGCATTACTAATTAGTGACTGCGCATCGCTAAAGGGCGCGCCCGCATGCCCGCCCGATGCGCCGCACGCACTAGTGATGCTCCCGCCCCGCCTCGGCGCGCGGCCCTCTTCTCCCCCACCCGGTAGATCGGGTGCGCGGCCCTCTTATCCCCCATCCAGTCCCCCTTGCTGCTCCCCCAACGTCAGCCCCATCCATCCCCCGTCAGACCCCGGCTCCCCTCTCCAGCCCTCCTGCTGCTCCCCATCTTGCACCGGGTATGGTATCTCCTTATCCTTCTCGATCTCTCATCCCTCGTCTACGATGGTGCTATTGTTCAATCTTCTATCTCCTTCTCTCACTCTCAATTCTTTTCATTTCCTTTGCCATCGATTGATGCAAGAATCCATTCATGGTGGCCGGCCACCTGACTTTGCTAGAGCTTTTCGAATTGTCCTCTCATTCTCTCTTTTATTTTGCTTTTTTTTTCTTCTTTCTTGATTTTTGCTTTCGGAATCGCTAGAGGATTTAGGGCTCTTTTCATTTCATACTAGAGTCCTTGAAATCTTGCTATCCTTTATTTATATAAATCATTTAATAATGCATGCTTCTTAATTATAGGTTATGAAATAAAAGGAACGGGTGGTTAGGAAGTCGACTGCTGACCTAGACCCAGAAAATTTGCTATTCTTGATGCATAAATCTTGGAAATATTGAATTTTGTTGCATTAGTTGTGGCTGGAGTGACCCATCTTTTTGCTGAATATTTCGATCCTTAGTCTAGATATTAGTTCACCAAACATTATGCTTATTGTGTCTCGAAGGTTGGTGATCTGATTGCTGCATAGAGTTTCTTTGTTGAATTACCGAACAATATGTTTTTTTTCTTGAATTCAACCTTACTTTTTTGTTAACTAAATGACTCATTAAATTTGCTTTAAATTCTTTTGAGAGGCACCTTTGCAGGTTGAAACCTAGATAGTATTTTTTGTTGTCGCCAAATCACCTTTCTTGAAGTGTCAGGTAAGATCCGATACCTGATAGTTGATGATGGGGATGGAAGTCCTCCAAAGCTCCATCCTCGGACTGGGATCCTGCAACGAAGTCCCCATAGGCTGGATGTTCCAACGGAGACCCTCTGACGCTCAAGTGAGTGGCTTGGGAAACAGTAGTGTATCTTTCTTTTTTTTAGGAGATGACTAAGGACTTAGAGAAATTTTCATGTTAAAGAAATTGAAGCCCCCTCTCTCGTAGTGAGCGAGGATTTTTATACCTGGTTGAAGATCCCTCTCACCCCTTTTTGGATAGTTATTGATTTCAAGATGCTTCGTCCAAACATGAAACAAGCGGTAAGGCTAGCAGCGATAGGTTGTCTTCATTCCCTGGCTTGTCAGAACTGGCAGGCCACTTCCTTGTTTGATATGGATGGCTACAATCAGTTGGTGGGCCACGTCCTATTAGGTATGGTGCGGCAGATGGTAGGTGGGGCAGGTCTTGTCGGCCACGAGCCGCAGTCGATAGGTGGGGCACATGGGGTTGCAGGCAGGCCATATGGGGCCGTGACAGGCCACGTGGAGCCACAGATGGTAGTGGGTTGTGTGACGCCGAGGCCGATGTTGGAGTCGATGCCGAGGCTGATGTTGGAGTCGATTTTGGGACCGATGCTGAAGTCAGTGCTAAGGGCCAATGCTGGAGTCAGTCTTGGGACTGACGTTAGAGTCGGTTTTGAGGGCCGACGCCGGAGTCAGTCTTGGAACCGATGCTGGAGTCGATCTTGAGGGCTGACACTGGAGTCGGTCTTGAAAGCAAAGGTGACACTACATATCATGATGACTCTAATCGTTCGATTTTACTTCTGTCAGTTAGCCCTTTTTCGCTAACTATAACGTGGCTTGATCAACCACATTAGATGCCCCCTCGCTCCTAAGCTTGTGCAGTCGCCTTTCTCGCCGAGCGAAAGGAGTGTAGACTTTTAATGCCCTCGATCTTTTCCTTTGATTATAGGCACGCGCCTCCTTGGAGGGTCAAATCCTTCTCATTTAAGGGAGAATAGGGTACTGTACCACCATCATGCAGAAGATTCTTTCTCTAAAAATAAAAAAGATTTTTCTCAAAATTAGGCCATCTTCATTAGATAAAGTGATAGCCATCATTGTGGTGATGTCATCGGTGTCCATCATTGACCACAAATCATGCTTTTGTGCTTCTGATTGAGGCATTTTATCTCGAGCGATTGAGATCCCTCGACAGTTGGGGTACGCCTTTAATAGGGAGCCTTCCATGTGGCGAATCGAATTGGACGAGATGATTAGAAAGATAGGCATAAAAAGGGAGGTCATCCCTGTCCCCCAGCTCATTGTGCATCAGAAGCTTCTTCATTCTCCTGTAACCTAAGTTTTTGAAGCCCTTCTCCTCCAAAACCTTGTGTTCGTTGTCTCTCTCCCTACTCCAGGTTAGTCCCTTTGGCCTTTCTTTATCTTCTCTTTCATGTCCTCCGATAGAAAAGATAAGAAACCGATAGTAGCCTCTCCATCCTCATCCTTCTTCAAGGATAGGGTTTCCTTGGCTCAGCTATGAGCGTAGGTGGGATCTCGATCCGAGGCCCCCCTTCAACCGTAGCACTACCATCACCTATCGCTACGCCGCCTAGGGTTAGCCGGGCCTCCTCTTTGGCCGTTGCTCCTGCCTTTGCGGGGCTAGAGAGGATCGCCTCCACCATGACCCCAGCATATAAAGTCCCTTAGGGCCACATATAGGATCCCCAGGGATGTCCGACTGTCTGCCCCTGGACCCAGTAATAGGGTGACCTCCTATCCTTCCGATGGGATCACCTTGTATGAGAGGTTCTTTAAGGTAGGCCTTCGACTTTTCCTTCACCCTTTCATTGTTAGCCTACTCCATAGGTATGTGTTGACACCGGCATAGTTGGTTCCAAACTCTTTTTGGACTATCTATGCCTTCATGATACTATGTGGTTACCTTGGCAGAGTGGGCTGAGTGTCCTTGTTTCACACCCTTTACATCCTCCATCATCATTCCGACACCGAATGGTGGTTATTCACGCTCAGACCCAATCGAGCCCTTAAGTTGAACCTCCCCTCGTCCATCAAAGGGTGAAAGATCCGGTTCTTCTTTGCACACATTGAGGGGGTGAGGCAGAGCTAGGGGGACCCAAACTTAGAGCCAAATAAGGACTCGATGGTGATCCTGAGAGACCGAGAGGTATTTGAGCAGTTATTATCCTTTCGAGTCCCCCTCTATCGAGAGCTTCTATCGAAGGAGAACCGCCGTTATGTAGGTCTGGCCCCGGGCGACGATGAGCGCCCCTTTCTTTCTTTTTTTTGGCTGATCGGCTCTTGGCACGTGCAGACATGAGAATATCCACCGATGCCAAAGTTATCAATTTCGTTTTGGATTATATTTCATTTTAGCTTATGAAACATGATATTTCGGTATCGAACCATTTCGGCGCTTCGTTTCAAAATATATGCATACATACGTACATACATACATACATACATACATACATATATATATATATATATATATATATATATATATAATGAAAAGTTTGTTCATAATTTATGTTTTCATAAACATTAATAACAACATAAAAATAAAGATAAAAGATAAAAATTATGTTTACAATTCATAAGTTTCATCATCAATAACAACATATGAATAAGATAAAAAATAAAAACTTATGTTCACAATTCATTCTCTTCATCAACACCATAAAGATAATGATCTTCATCTTCTGCTTGCATATGAGTACTAATTTTTATATTCAAATTAGTATCATCTTCATCATCAAATGCAACATCTTGTTCATCATCTAAAGTTAAAGTAGCTAATGAAGATTCAATTGTCTCCCAACTTAAATCTTCTCTATCAAGAAGTCCATGCTCTTCAGAGATCCATTCATTTAATAAATCTATGTTATCAAGACTTATAGGATCCAAAAAGTCTTTTCTCTTCTTTAAATTTCTATAAAAAAAGATAAGAAAAGGAAAAAAAATTACAGCTTATAAAATTGGTTCCTGAAACATATTTTGCCGAAACAGCTGAAACACGTCGAAATGGCCAAAACACACCAAAATGGCCAAAAAATCTTTCAAAGTGAAATGTAGGGCTCATCTTTTCAAATAAGCTACCTAAACAAAATTGATGTGACTGATCCAACGTCGTTAGAATAAAAGGTAACAGCAGCTAACAGAGATCACCATCTCTTGACCCCGAGATCCCCTCCGGTCTCGGGGTGCACCAGCATTATCTCACCCCCGGGACCCCCTCCGGTCTCGGGGTGGGATCACCATATCTCGACCCCGAGACCCTCCTTCCGATCTCGAGGTGCACCAGCATTGTCTCACCCTCGGGACCCCCTTCGGTCTCGGGGTGGGATCACCATATCTCGACCCCGAGACCCCCCTTCCGATCTCGGGGTGCACCAGCATTGTCTCACCCCCGATACCTCCTCCGATCTCGAAGTGGGATCACCATATCTCGACCCCAAGACCCCCCTTCCGGTCTCGGGGTGCACCAGCATTATCTCACCCCGGGACCCCCTCCGGTCTCGGGGTGGGATCACCATATCTCGACCCCGAGACCCCCCTATCGGTCTCGGGGTGCACCAGCATTGTCTCACCCCCGAGATCCCCTTCGGTCTCGGGATGGGATCACCATATCTGACCCCGAGACCCCCTTCGGTCTCGGGGTGCGCGGGTATCGTCAGCGATTAGCATGCGGACCAGCCTTCGAATCAAATGATAGCTCCGGGCCACCTGGCGCGTCCACGTGACTCTCCATGCGCCCGTGGCTGCTTGCGGCCATGCCTCATAACGGCGTAGGGTGCTCTACATGTTCCTGTGCATGACTGTGCCCCGTTACGGAGTACGACTCGCTACCACTTGCAACTGTGCGTGGTCATGTCAAGCAACGGCGCGCACCAAATACAACCGCGGCTGCTAGACACATGTAACATCATGTTGACAGGTAGCGCGGGATGCCTTCGGCGTGCATAGTGATGGTATGACGGCAATCTTTCAGAACAGTAAGATGGAATATTCGGACACGTATAAAAACACATGCCCGCACTGTAAGTAAGGATCTGAACTCTGGTTTTTTAGCTTTCTTCCTCTAGAAAAACCCTAACTGTCTCAGCTTCCTTTCGCTGAGCGGTTCTTGTCTGATCCCAAGTAACTGACTTGAGCATCGGAGGTCTCCACCGGAACATCCAGTCTCCAGGAACTTTTCTTGCAGGGGTCCGAAGAGAAGGACGTCCGTCTTCCCCGATGTTTGAAGAAGGTGACTTGGCGTCATCAAAAATGTTTCGGCCGAAATAGCCAAAATGAAACGAAATTGATAACTTTGGCCGATGCCATGAAAAGGACGATAAGGAGGAGGAAAGGGTTGTCAACGATGATGCTGGAAGGTTGGACAAAAGGCCTCACTCTCGATCTCTAGCCTCTCCTCCTCGTGAGCCCCAGGCAGACCAGGGGCCTGCTTCGCTTATCGACCTCACCACTGATTCACCCCCGAAGGAGCTAAGGGCTGAGGTGATCTCCTCGTCAGTGGAACTGGCCACATCGGGCATGGAGCCGGTCCCCTGGATGACCATGTTGACCCCAAACGGGGCTCGCTATCAAGAGAGCAGGCAGGTGAGGAGGGTCCGGTGATGGAGTCGGCAAAGGAGGTCGTCGTTCGAAGAGGAGGTCGCGAAGAGGTGCCGTCTGTCTCTGGCTCCACACCTGCAACTTCGGCGTCTACTAGGCCCACAAAGGCAGGCGAGAGGAGGGTGATACCATCACGGTCATCCCTTATGAACCACGGCCGCATGGCGAAGCGGCTGCTGAGCCATGTATATCTGTCGAAGTTCCAAGAGGAGCTCCGTCGTCAGCGAGCCACAGACTTCTTTTGGGATGCATTCTCGGCTCTACTCTGGGTAAGTGCCTCTCTGCTTCTCCATCTCCATAAAGTTTCCTCCCTACATTGCATGCTGACGATGGTTCCCTTCGTGTAGTCGGTGAACTTCATGTTCGCTGCTTGAAATGTGGCCATCCAAGCTGAGGCAGTCCTTGCCTGTGCCCAGCAGGATATCCTTGCCGCCCTGGCCAGCACTGAGAAGGTGGAGGGTGTGCTGGCATCGGCCCATGCTGAGCGGGCAAAGAAGCTCAAAGAGGCCAGGCATCAGGCGGCGACCGAGCTTGAGCATGCCCGCATCGCCAAAGCAAAGCTGGAGGACATGGTGGCGAGGTTGGACTCATGCGAACTCCAGCTCCACACCGCCACTCTGGAAGTGAAGGCAACCGAGCTGCGAGCCGACAATGTTGAGGCGATTGCCCAAATGGCCAACACCAGGGTTGCCGATGCCGCAGCTGACATGCGCAAGGCATTTGCGAAGGCCTCAGAGATGGAGGTAGCAGCGCGGGCCACGAGGAGAGGGTTGTTGCGGCCGATAGAAGGGTTGTGAAGGCAATAGAGCACTATTGGAGCTCTGCTGCCTTCGAGGACGAACTGGCGAAGGCCTCTATCGGGGTTTACCTGCAAGGCTTTCGAGAATGTAAAGAGAAGGTGGCTCAAGTCTTCAGCATCGCGGGCCTCAACGACCTTGAACCCGATGACGACGAAGAGCCAGAGGGTCCATGGGCGAAGAGATCAGCCGATGATGGGTCTTCCCCAGCCAACGACGGGTCTGCCCCAACCGACGACGGACTATCGCCCATCGAACCTTGAGGGCCTTTCTCTCCCTCTTTTTTTTGTCCTTGTACTGAGGTACGACTTGAGTCGACAATTTTGTAAACCTTTTTGGCGATAAATAAAAAATGAATTTTCTTTTGAATCTTTGATTCTCTGAGTACTTAGCTTTTGTAGCTTTCGTAGTGTGTTCTATCATTCCCACTTTGTACTTATGCAAATCTATGACTAGGTTGTGCAGTCTGATGGTGTTCGGCTATATATCTAGGTTAAGGCTGACTCTGGAGCCATTCTTGATGCTGACTCTAGGGTCGGTCTTAGTGCTGACTCTAGAGTCGATCTTGGTGCCAACTCTGGCATCGATCTTGATGTCGACTCTTGAGTCGGTCTCCATGTCGACTCTGGAGTTGGTCTTAGCGCCGACTTTGGTGTCGGTCTTGGTGTTGACTTTGGAATCGGTCTTGATGCTAACTTTGGAGTCAGTCTTCGTGCTGACTCTGGAATCGGTCTTAGCACCGACTTTGGCATCAATCTTGGTGCCAACTTTGGAGTCGGTCTTCGTGCCGATGCTGGAGTCGGTCTTCATGCTGACTGTGGCATCGGTCTTGGTGTCGACTTTGAGGGCCCCTTTGGAACTTCTGTGGGTGACTCAGGGGTTTTTAGTACCAAGCCCAAGAGCCTTTTGAACACCATCTTGCAGAGCTACGAGAAAGGGATACTTGAACTTTTTAAGTTCTTTAACCATATGGCCTATGTTGTAGCTTCATAGCATGCAACAAATTCAGCCTCCATTGTAAATAAAGCTGTCGGTGTTTGCTTAACACTTTTCCAAGATATAGCTTCTCTAGCTAACATAAAGATATAATTTGAAGTAGATTTCATATTACTTGAGCAACCTGTAAAATTAAATCTAAGTAGCCAACTACCTTAAAATTATCTACCTTTTGATAGACTAGTATGAAATCTTGTGTTCTCTGTCAGTGCCTCATAACTTTCTAACCAACCTTTCAGTATTTTAAACCAGGATTTGATAAATATCTACCTAGAACACCCATTGTAAAAGCAATATATGCTCTATTATAGACTTTGCATACATGAAGTTGACAACTACACTTTTGTAAGGTATATCTTTTATAGGCTCTTTGTCAAGATCATTTTTAGGACATTGATTCAAGGTGAACTTGTCACTTTTTAAAATAGGTACATCTCTAGGTTTGCTATTCTACATGTTCAACCAACTAAGCACACGATCAATGTGAGTTTTCTAAGAGAGTCCCAATAAACCACGGGATCTAACCCTATGAATCTTAATACCAAGAACAAAAGATGCTTCTCCAAGATCTTTCATATCAAAATACTTGGATAATAAATGCTTAGTTTCATGTTGCAAACAAAGATCACTGTTAGCAAGTAGAATATCATCTAATACAAAGAAGATAAATTTGCTCCCACTAACCATGTGGTCTATGCACTGATCAATTTAATTCTCCTAAAAACTTATAGAAGAAACCATCTCATCAAACTTTAAATACTATTAGCGATGAGCTTACTTGAGACCATAAATAAATTTTTATATCTACAAACCAAATGTTCCTTTATCGACTCTTTGAAACCTTCATATTGAACAATATATACCTCCTCTTATAGGCCATTATTTAAGAAGGCTATTTTTACATTCATTTGATGTAGCTCCAAATCAAAATAAGCCACAACTACCATAATAATCCTAAAAGAATCTTTGGTAGAAATAGAAAAAAAAAGGTCTTTTTTATAATCGATGCCTTCCTTTTATGTGAAATCTTTTGCCATAAGTCTAGCTTTAAAACGTTCACTCTTTCACTCCCAAGACTAAAATGATATGCAAGTTTATCTATAGAAGCAGAAATTAAATTCCATATAAAGGGCGGTATATAAAAGGTTTTTCTAGAAGAAGTTAAAAACTAGACTCTAGATTTAAACTAACAACACCTATGAACTCAACTTCAACTTCTGTATTATTTTCTACTTTAAGCATGACTATTCTATCACTTGGTTTTTGTTTGTTTCTGAGTCCCTGTAAGGTAACAACAACATTAACAATTGCTCCACTATCAAGCTACCACAAGTGTAATGAGGCATTAACAAAATTAGATTCTAAACAAACATAAGTTGAGGGATTACCTTCTTGCTTCTTTTTTATTCTTAAATTAAGACTTGAAATTGATATACTCACTTTTCTTGTGTCCTCCTTTTTTGTAGAAGAAACACTAAAAATCTTTCTTAATTGCAGCCTTAGAACCTGTGCACTTTGGGTCTGACCTTTATTATGCTTTTTCTTACCCAGATCCTTCTTAAAAGTACTATATATGGTCTTCTTAGGGTTTTTAGATCCCTTACCTTGGTTTTTATTGGTATAGGTTACTAATAAGGCATTATAATTCCTTTTTCTTTTAAGCTTTTCCTCTTTGGAGACACATTTGATTATCAGGTTATTTAAACTCCAAATCTCATCTAGGGTATTATAAGCAATTTTAATTTGACTAAACTCAATAGGTAAGGAATTAAGAGCATGATGAACTATAAATTTATCTAGGAGGATAACATAATGGGTTTTTAGTTTGGATTGAATATGAACCATTTCATAATAAAGTCCCTAATAGTACCCACATATTCATATCTTGTACCTATTAACTTGCTCATCGAGTTCTTACTTCAGATTTGTTTGATACCTAATATCTATATCCCACGACAATAAAAAATTCTCTAGCATTATTGGTGGAAGGTAGTCCACTCATAAGATGCTCAGATTAAAACCTTTTTATGACACGCAAGTTCAAAAAATTTGAATGCTTCTACTTAGTATAAAAATCCTTCTACTCAAGCATACTCTCATAAGTGAGTTTAGGAGGTTTACTCTCACATAGAGCCAGATCAATGTATCCAATCTTCAAGGTAAACTCCAAATCATCTCAATAGTAGTATGGTTTTGTTCATTGAAAAGAAATTTATTTAAGACAAAAGTGCGATATATTATATCCAAGACAAAAATGCAAAATATCATATGCATGCAATAATAGCAAAGTAATCTCAACACAAATGACTATATACATCCTGAGAGTCCTGGTGCATCATTATAAACTCCTTTTTGGGCAGAGCATGCAATATGCTAGTGAGATTACTTCACATGAAGCCAGCCATAAGAATACACTAGCCATTGAAAAAAGTTTCCTTTGGATAGGTAGATCTCCTAAGCCAATGCATACTTTAACATTAAATACTCCATATCTATCACATAATAACCATCTTTGGGCAAGCGATTATATGTTGTAACATAAAATCTCATAACATCGGCATAGAAAGAAATTTCACAAGAATCAATGAATGAGCTACTTTGGCAATTAAGAACCCATATCCATTTGTGAAATTCTTTCAAAAATGAGATATTCAATATACCTATAATAATATGCACGCATAACCAAATGTATGCAAGTGACTACTCAATATAAGGTACACTAACCATATGTACCTACTTATATCACAAAATAATAATCAATTACATTTATACCAAATGTTTAGATCGTTTTACGAGTTGACAATTTTCTAAAAGAAGAATTGGTAGTGCGCTATTAGTCACAAAAGGCATATACTACAAGAATATTTGATTTTAGCAATGCCAATTAGCGACGCCACAAAATATCATCGCTAAATGTGATGAAATAGCGACACAAAAAAATTTAGCGATAACTTAACGATAAATTAGTGATGACCGATATTAGCGATGCAAATATCGTCATTAATTAGTTGCTAATTAGCGATGCACAAAATATGCATCGGTAATAAGTGACGTGAAGACTTCCCCGTGTGCATTCTAGCGACGTGAAGGGCATTACTAATTAGTGATTGCACGTCGCTAAAGGGCGCGCCCATATGCCCACCCGATGCGCCGCGCGCGCTAGCAATGCACCCGCCTGCCTCGACGCGCGGCCCTCTTCTCCCCCACCCAATAGATCGGGTGCACGGCCCTCTTCTCCCCCATCCGGTCCCCCCTGCTGCTCCCCTGCCGTTGGCCCCCGTCCATCCCCGTCAGACCCCAGCTCCCCTCTTTGGCCCCCCTGCTGCTCCCCATCTTGCACCGAGTATGGTATCTTCTTATCCTTCTCGATCTCTCATCCCTCGTCTATGGCGGTGCCGTCGTTCGATCTTCTATCTCCTTCTCTCACTCTCAATTCTTTTCATTTCCTTTGCCATCGATTGATGCAAGAATCCATTCGTGGTGGCCGACCACCTGACTCTGCTGGAGCTTTTTGAATTGTCCTCTCATTCTCTCTTTCATTTTTCTTTGTTTTTTCTTCTTTCTTGATTTTTGCTTTCTGAATCGCTAGAGGATTTAGGGCTCTTTTTGTTTCATACTGGAGTTCTTGAAATCTTGCTATCCTTTATTTATATAAATCATTTAATAATGCATGCTTCTTAATTACAGGTTATGAAATAAAAGGAATTGGTGGTTAGGAAGTCAACTGCTGACCTAGACCCGAAAAATTTGCTATTCTTGATATAAATCTCAAAAATCTTGAATTTTGTTGCATTAGTTGTGGCTGGAGTGACCCATCTTTTTGCTGGATATTCTGATCCTTAGTTTGGATATTAGTTCACCAAACATTATGCTCATTGGTGTCTCGGAGGTTGGTGATCTGATCGATGCATAGAGTTTCTTTGTTGAATTACCAAACAATATGTTTTTTCTTGAATTCAACCTTACTTTTTTGTTAACTAAATGACTTGTTAAAATTGCTTTAAATTCTTTTGAGAGGCACCTTTGTAGGTTAAAACCTAGACAGTATTTTCTGTTGTCGCCAAATCACCTTTCTCAAGGCGTCATGTAAGATCCGAGACCCAATAGTTGATGATGGGGATGGGAGTCCTCCGAAGCTCCATCCTCTGACTGAAATTCTGCAAGGAAGTCCCCATAGGCTGGATGTTTCGGCGAGAACCCTCTGACGCTCAAGTGAGTGGCTTGAAAAATAGTAGTGTATCTTCCTTTTTTTTAGGAGATGACTAAGGACTTAGAAAATTTTCATGTTAAAGAAGTTGAAGCCCCCTCTCTCGTAGTGAGCGAGGATTTTTATACCTGGTTGGGGGTCCCTCTCACCCCTTTTTGGATAGTTATTGATTTCGAGATGCTTCGTCCTAACATAAAACAAGCGATAAGGCTAGCAACGACAGGTGGTGTCCGTTCTCTGGCTTGTCAGAATTGATAGGCCACCTTCTTATTTGATATGGGCAGCTACGATTAGTTGGTGGGCCACGTCCTGTTAGGTGTGGCACGATAGATGGTAGGTGGGGTAGGTCTTGTCGAGCACGAGCCATAATCGGTAGGTAGGGCACGTGGGGTCGCAGTCGGGCCACGTGGAGCCGCAATAGGCCACGTGGAGCCACAGTGGGCTGTGTGACACTGAGGCCGACTCTGGGGTCGGTGTCGGGGTCGATGTTAGAGTCAATTTTGCGATCGATGCTGGAGTCGGTACTGAGGGCCAACGCTGGAGTCGGTCTTGGGACCGACGTTGGAGTCGGTCTTGAGAGCCGACATCGAAGTCGGTCTTGGAACCGATGCTAGAGTCGATCTTGATGGCCGACGCTGGAGTCAATCTTGAAAGCATAGGTGACATTATAGATGAATCTAATCGTTCGATTTTACCTCTATCAGTTAGCCCTTTTTGCTAACTGTAACATGGCTTGATCAGCCACATCAGATGCCCCCTCGCTTCTGAGCTTGTGCGGTCGCCTTTCTTGCCGAGCAAAAGGAGCGTAGACTTTTAATGCCCTCGATCTTTGCCTTTGATTATAGGCACGCGCCTCCTTGGGGGGTCAAATTCTTCTCATTTAAGAGGGCATAGGGCACTGTACTGCCATTGTGCAGAAGATTTTTCTCTGAAAATGAAGAGACTTTTTTATAAAATTGAGGCCATCTTCATCAGATAAAGTGATAGCCATCATTGTGGTGATGTCATCGATGTCCCATCATTGACCGTAAATCACGCTTTTATGCTTCTGATCGAGGCCTTTTATCTCAGGCGATTGAGATCACTGATAGTTGGGGTACAACTTTAATAGGGAGCCTCCACGTGATGGATCGAATCGGATGGGATGATTCAAAAGATGGGCATAAAAGGGAGGTCATCCCTATCCCGAGCTCATTGTGCATTAGAAGCTTCTTCATTCTCCTGTAACCTGAGTATTTGGAGCCTTTCTCCTCCGAAACCTTGTTTTTGCTGTCTCTCTCCCTACTCCAGGTTAGTCCCTTTGGCCTTTCTTTCTCTTCTCTTTTATGGCCTTTGATAGGAAGGACAAGAAACCTATAGTATCCTCTCCATCCTCATCCTTCTTCGAGGATAGGGTTCCTTGGCTCAGCTGTGGGCGGCAAGTGGGATCTCGATCCGAGGCCTCCCTCCGACCGTAGCACCACCACCACCTATCGCTCTGCGCCTAGGGTTAGCCGGGCCTCCTCTTCAGCCATTCTCCTACCTTTACGGGGCCAGAAAGGATCGCCTCCACCATGACCCCGACATATATAGAGTCCCTTAGGGCCACATATAGAATTCCCGGGGATGTCCGATGTCTACCCCTGGACCCAGCGATAGGGTGACCTCCTATCCTTCTGGTGGGATCGCCTTGTACGAGAAGTTCTTCAAGGCAAGCCTTCGACTTTCCCTTCACCCTTTCATTGTTAGCCTACTCCATAGGTATGCCTTGACACTGGCACAGTTGATCCAAACTCTTTTTGGACTATATATGCCTTTATGGTACTATATGGTTACCTTGGCATAGTGGGATGGGTGTCCTTGTTCAATAGCCTTTACATCCTCCATCGTCAGTCCAACACCGGATGGTGGTTATTCATGCTCAGACCCGGTCGAGCCCTTAAGCTGAACCTTCCCTTGTCCACAAAGGATAGAAGACCCGATTCTTCTTTGCACACATTGAGGGGGTGAGGCGGAGCTAGGGGGACCCAAACTTAGAGCCAAATAAGGACTCAGCGGTGATCCTGAGGGACCGGGAGGTATTTGAGGAGTTATTGTCCTTTCGGGTCCTCCTTTATTAAGAGCTCCTATCGAAGGAGAACCTTATTATGTAGTCTGGCCCCGGGCGACGGTGAGCGCCCCTTTCTTTTCTTTTTTTTTTGACTGATCGGCTCCTAGCACATGCAGACATGAGAATATCCATCGATGCCAAAGTTATCAATTCTGTTTTGGATTATGTTTCATTTTAGCTTATGAAATGAAATATTTCGGTATCAGACCATTTCGATGCTTTACGTCAGATATATATATATATATATATATATATATATATATATATATATATAATGAAAAGTTTGTTCATAATTCATATTCTTCATAAACATTAATAACAATAACATAAAAATAAAGATAAAAGATAAAATTATGTTTACAATTCATAAGTTTCATCATCAACAACAACATACGAATAAGATAAAAAATAAAAACTTGTGTTCACAATTTGTTCTCTTCATCAACAGCATAAAGATAATGATCTTCATCTTCTGCTTGCATATGAGTACTAATTAATTTCTATATTTAAATTAGTATTATCTTCATCATCAAATGCAACATCTTCATCATCATCTAAAGTTAAAGTAGCTAATGGAGATTCAATTGTCTCCTAACTTAAATCTTCTTCATCAAGAAGTCCATGCTCTTCAGAGATTCATTCATCTAATAAATCTATGTTATCAAGATTTATAGGATCCAAAAAGTCCTTTTTCTTCTTTAAATTCCTATAAAAAAAGATAAAAAAGGGAAAAAAAAATTAAAACTTATAAAATTGGTCCCAAAACATATTTTGCCAAAATAGCTGAAACATGCCGAAATAGCCAAAACACCGAATCACACCGAAATGGCCAAAAATCTTTCAAAGCGAAATATAGGACTCATCTTTTCAGAGAAGCCACCGAAACGAATCGTTTTGGCGAAACATCCTAAATGAAACGAAATTGATAACTTTGATCGATGCCGTGAAAAGGGCGGTAAGGAGGAGGAAAGGGGTTGCCAAGACAATGCTGGGAGGTTGGACAAAAGGCCTCGCTCTCGATCTTTGGCCTCTCCTCCTCGTGAGCCCCAGGCGGACTAGGGGCCTACTTCGCTTATCGACCTCACCACCGATTCACCCCGAAGGAGCCAAGGGCGAGGCGGTCCCCTCATCAGTGGAACCGGCACATCGGGCATGGAGCCAATCCCCTCGGTGACCGTGTCGACCTCGAAGGGGGCCCGCTAGCAAGAGAGCAGGTAGGTGAGGAGGGTCCGATGATGGAGTCGGCGAAAGAGGCCGTCGTTCGAAGAGGAGGTCGCAAAGAGGTACCGTCTATCTTTGGCTCCACACCCGCAACTTCGGCGTCTACCAGGCCCGCATAGGCAGGCCAGAGGAGGGCGATCACATCATGACCATCCCTTATGAACTACGGTCGCATGGCAGAGCGGCTATTGGGCCAAGTATATATGTCGAAGTTCAAGAGGAGCTTCATCGTCAGCGAGCTAGAGACTTCTTTCGGGATGCATTCTTGGCTCTACTTTGGGTAAGTGCCTCTCTGCCTCTGCATCTCCATAAAGTTTCCTCCCTACATTGCATGCTGACGATGGTTCCCTTTGTGCAGTCGGTGAACTCCATGTTTGCTGCTCGGGACGTGGCCCTCCAAGCTGAGGCAGTCCTCGCCTATGCCCGGCAGGATATCCCTGCCACCCTGGCCCGCGCTAAGAAGGTGGAGGGTGTGCTGGCATTGGCCTGTGATGAGCAAGCGAAGGAGCTCGAAGAGGCCAGGCATCATGCGGTGACTGAGCTTGAGCGCGCCCTCATCACTGAAGCGAAGCTGGAGGACGTGGTGGCAAGGTTGGACTCATGAACTCCAGCTCCACACTGCCACTCTGGAGGTGAAGGACCAAGCTGCGAGCCGACGATGCTGAGGCGATTGCCCAAATGGCCGACACCAGAGTTGCCAACATCGCGGCTAACATGCACAAGGCATTTGCGAAGGCCTTGGAGATGAAGGTAGCAGCACGGGCCACCAAGGAGAGGGTCGTTGCGGCCGAGAGAAGGGCTATGGAGGCAATAGAGCACTACGAAGCTCTGCTGCCTTTGAGGACGAACTAGCGGAGGCCTTGTCAGGGTTTACCTGCAAGGCTTTTGAGAGTATAAAGAGAAGGTGGCTCAAGTCTTCAGCATCGCGGGCCTCAACGACCTCGAACCCAATGACGATGAAGAGCCGAAGGGGCTGGGGGCGAAGAGATCAGCCGACAACGGGTCTGCCCTAACCGACGATGGACCATCCATCGAACCTCGACAGACTTTCTCTCCCTCTTTTTTTAATCCTTGTACTGAGGTACGAATTGTGTCAAAAATTTGTAAACCTTTTTGGCGATAAATGAAAAATGAATTTTCTTTTGAATCTTCGAGCCTCTGAGTACTTAGCTTTTGTAGCTTTCGTAGTGTGTTCTATGATTCCCCACTTTGTACTTATGCAAATCCATGACTGGGATGTGCAGTCTGATGGCGTTCGGCTATATTCTAGGTTAAGGCTGACTCTGGAATCGTTCTTGATGCCGACTCTGGGGTCAGTCTTAGTGCCAACTCTAGAGTCAGTCTTGGTGCAACTCTGGCATCGGTCTTCGTGCCGACTCTGGAGTTGGTCTTAGTGCCGACTTTGGCGTCGGTCTTGGTGCTGACTTTGAAATCGGACTTGATATTGACTTTGGAGTTGATCTTCGTGCCAACTCTGGAGTCGGTCTTAGCATCGACTTTGGCATCGGTCTTGATGCTGACTTTGGAGTCGGTCTTCGTACCGATGCTGGAGTCGGTCTTCGTGATGACTTTGGCATCGGTCTTGGTGTCAACTTTGAGGAACCCTTTAGAACTTCTGGGTGACTCGAGGGTTTTTAATACCAAGCCCAAGAGCCTTTGAACACCATCTTGCAGAGCTAAGAGAAAGAGATACTCAAACTTATCTTTATTTCAATTAGCTAAGCATGTACATCACTGATAGTACCGACGGAGGTTATCCGTGTTCCAGATGCAAAGGATTGACCTTCCATTTAGTCCTTCGATTTGGTACGCTCTGCGATGAAGCATCTCAATGACCCAGTAGGGCCCCTCCCAGTTTAGGGATAGCTTGCCCTCCTCGCAGGCTTTGAGCCTTTGGCTTGTCTAAGGACCAGATCCCCGGAGAGAAATGCTTTGGAGCGAATGTGGGCATTATAGTACTTTGCAGCTCTTTGGCGATAGGCAGCCATCTTGAGTCGCACCCAGTCGCGTGCCTTCTCGACGAAGTCGAGGTTGGCCCATAACTGGTTTGATTGTCTTTCTCATTGTACGACTCTACCCGAGGGCTGGGGATTCCGATCTCCACGAGGATGATAGCCTCTGACCCGAATACAAGGTTAAAGGGAGTCTCTCTGATGGAAGTCTGTGGCATCATGTGATATGCTCACAGCACATTCGGGAGCTCCTCCACCCATCTTTCTTTAAAATCATCTAGCCACGTTCTGAGCCCCTGAAGGATGTTTCGGTTCGTAAACTTGGCAGCTCCATTGGTTAGCGAATGGCCGAGAGCATTGTCAAAATGCCGGCCATTATCGGTGATGAGAGTGTGGGGTAACCTGAACCAGCATATGATGGATTTCCAAAGTAAGACCTCACCTTGCCCTCGGTGATCTTTGCCAGTGCCTTGACCTCTAACCACTTGGTGAAGTGGTCGATGGCGATGAGTAAGAACTTTAATTGATCGAAGGCTAAAGGGAACAGATCTAGGATATCCATTTTCATTGGGCAAAGGGCAATGGAGCTGATAGTGGACTCAGCTAGGAGGTTGGCTGCCGCTGGATGTTGGCGTATCGCTAGCAGCTATCGCACTTTTGAACCAACTCGCGGCATTCTCCTGCATGGTAAGCCAATAGTACCCCTGACATAGAGCCTTGTGTGCCAGCGCTCTGGTAGTTTTCATAGACGCCTTCATGGATCTCACAGAGGATGTAGTCATCCGCAGGATCAATATATTTGAGGAGGGGATAAGAGAAAGATCTCCGATATAGCCACCCATCCAGCATCAGAAACTTGGAAGCTTTCCACTTGAGTAGCTTGGGCTCCACTGATAGAGAGGGTGCCATCAGTAAGGTAACGGACGTACACGTCCATCCAGGTAGGTTCTTGGCTGATCGGCAGAGCTTCTTCCACTGCATCGATGCTCAGAACCTTCAGATGTTCCACGTACATCCTTCCCAGGGCCCCGTCTACTGAGGTAGCTAAATGGGATAAGGCGTTGGCTCTGGCATTCTCGCCCTTGGGAATGTAGCTAACGCTAAAATGAGTAAAGAATGAGGTCTGTGATTGGACCTTATTTAGATAATGGGTCATGATGGGGTCCCGAACCTTGTACTCTTCAGTGCTTTACTTTGAGCTTTGCCTGCCAGCAATGCTTCATACTCAGCTTGATTATTGGTAGCTTAGAAGAGAAAACAGAGGGTGTACTCTACCACCGTCCCCTCCGGACTCGCGATGATGAGGCTTGCTCTGCTCCCTTGAAATTTGATGCACCATCCACATGGAGGATCCAGCCTCCCCTGCCTTTTTGGGCTCAAGCATCCATGGGTGTTGCGTGGGGCTCTTCCGACTATTCTTCAGTCCAAGTGCACTCGATCAGAAAGTTGCCAAGACTTGGGACTTCATGGCCGACCTCGATCGAATGACAGATCGAACTCCCCCACTTGATCGGCCACTTAGCTAGCCGACTGAAGGTGTCAGGATGGGACAAGATCGCCTTGAGATGTTGGTCTGTAAGCACCACAATCAGATGTGCTTGAAAATAGGGCCTAAAATGCTGAGCGGAGACAATTAGTGCAAAAACGACCTTCTCGGTTCTAGAATACCTTGTTTCCGCATCATGAAGCACTTTGCTGGTATAGTAGATTAGTCTTTGCACTCTGTCAGGGTCCACGCAGACAAGGATAAAGCTGACCACCTCCGAAGAGGCAGCAAGATAGAGGAAGAGGTCTTTCCCTTCCCTCGGTTTCAACAGCAGTGGCGGGATAGATAAGAATTTCTTTAGTCCCTCGAAAGCTCTCTAACACTCTTTCGTCCACTCAAAGCCACTTATCTTCCACAACGCCTTGAAGAAGGGCAGGCACCACTCTGCCAACTTCGACAAGAATGGCTTGGAGCTGCTGCCCTCCCAGTCAGCCATTGTACCTCCTTCTTGTTGGCCGAAGGTCTCATATCGAGGATGGATGAATCTTCTCTAGGTTCGCCTCAATCCCTTGTTGGATCACCAAGAATCTCAGAAACTTACCTTCCATGACCTCAAATACATTTGAGGGGGTTCAACCTCATCTGGTAACGGCGAAGGTTGCCAAAGGTTTCTGCTAAGTCAGCAACGTGGTTGGCGATGTGACCGCTTTTGGTCAGCATATCGTCATGTATGCTTCCATGTTGCACCCGATTTGGCTTTCAAAAACCTTGTTCATCAATCTGGTATGTGGCCCCTGCATTGTTAGTCCAAAGGGTATTATCTTATAGCAGTAGATGCCCTTCTCAGTCACAAAGGAGGTAGCCTCCTCGTCCACCGAGTGCATCTTTATCTGATTATACCCAAGAAGGCATCCATAAAACTGAGGATCTTATGGCCGGACATGGCATACACCAACTGGTCGATTTTGGGCAGCAGAAAGCTATCTTTGGGGCACGCCTTGTTGAGGTCAGTGAAGTCGATGCATATCCTCCAGCTCTCATTAGCCTTGTGGACCATCACCACGTTGGCCAACCAGTCCAGATAATGTGCCTCTCGGATATGGCCGGTGGCAATCAGCTTACGGCCTCCTCATCGATGGCTCTCTACCGCTCAAGGGTAAAGCTCCTCTTCTTCTATCGGATTGGCTGGCACTTTGGATCAATGTTGAGCTTATGGGTGATCACCTCCAGTAGTACGGCCAGCATGTCTGATTCCGATTAGCAAAAACATTCGAGTTGGTCCACAGAAAGGTGAGAAGTTGGTCTCTCGCCTATGCGGGAAGAAGCGCTCCGATTTGGAATATCTTCGTCGAGTCCTTCCCTAGCGGGAAGATCAGTAGGTGCTCAGCTAGTCCTTTTCTCCTCTCAGACTCTTTGGGGTCAAGCAACTCTATAACGGTAAAGTAACTGCCTTCTGAGGACTGCAAGCCGTGTGGTAATAGAGCAAAACCAGGCTCCGCTCTCCACGCATCTCTCCAATTCCTCTACTAGCAGGGAATCTGACTAGTAATTGTTGGTGGAGATGATGGCATCCAGAAGATTTAGCCGGGTCATCCAAGGATTGCATTGTAGGCCAGGGGACTCGGACAATCAGAAACTTCATAAGAACCATGCTCTAGCATGGTGGCATTTCAGCCATGATCGGAGAGTGATCTCTTCCTCCGCCTTTATAGAATCTTCAGTAAAGCCCACCAAAGGCGTAGTCACATGCCAAAGGGAGTTGGGAGACAAATTCATCTGAACAAAAGTGTCGTAAGTGAGAATGTCAACCGAGCTTCCACTATCGACAAGAATCCTCTTTATAGGGTGTTAGCATTGTTATAGATACAACAACGCTATCATCATTTGGATTATCGACCCCACTAGGTCATCTTTAGAAAAGGGGATTACAGTGTCTACTCCCTCATCCCCCTATGGCCCCTTAGAAGTGCTACCTGCCCCTCAGGAGATCATAGCCACAATCTTCTCAGTTAGAGCATTGTCGATGCTGACTTGGGCAGATGAAGGTGTCGCCTGGCCTAGTGCAGCCAGGGTCCCCTTTTGGACAAACTTTCTAAGGTAGCCTTGCTGGATGAGCTTCTAGATCGCTTTCTTCAAGTGATGACAATCTTTCGTGTCGTGGTCATGGTCCCGGTGAAAGCGACAGTAAAGATTCTTGTTGCAAGGTGCTCCTGGCTTCAGAGGGCAGAACATCAAAGGTACGGCTCGCCCTCGATCTTCATTAAGATGTGGGATCTTGGGGCGAGCAGAGACGTGAGGTGCTCCTCCTTGGGGCGAGAGTCCGAGGCCGGTTGTCCTGCCATCGGAGAGGCTTAGACCTCTTGGGGCAAGATCCACCTGGCTCCACACGGGCATGCCTTTTGCTGGATCCTTCATCGGCCTCCCTCCGGATGGAATTGGCCTCGTCGGTATGGATGTACTTCTACTCACGACTCAATAGCTCGGCATAGAAACCAAAGGGTTTTTTGTCGAGGGAGTAGGTGAAGAGAGAGGGGCGAAGCCCTCGCTTCAAGGCTAGGATAACCACAGAGTCATCGAGGTGGTAGATCTTGAGGGAAATCACCTTGAACTGAGCCACAAAGTCCTTTAGTGACTCATCGTCCTTCTGTCGGACGGAGAACAAGCTATCAGCCACTCAAGGGATCTTTCGACAAGCATTGAAATGTACTAGGAACGCCCTCTCCAGCTACCGGAAGGAATTGATACTGCACGGCGGTAAGTAAGAGTACCATGCACATGCATCCTTCCAAAGGGTGACCGAAAAGGTGATAGAGGAGAGAGTCAGTCATCCCCTGGACCTGCATAAGGACCTTGTAGCTCTCCAAGTAGTCCAGTGGATCGGTGGTGCCATTGTAGGAATCTAATTGGGGCAGACGAAACTGAGTTGAGATCGGCTCTTCCATGATATGATGGGATAATAGGGGGCGGCTGTCGTAATCTGCCTCTGGCTGATTAGTGAGCCTGCGGCTAAGCTCCTCTAGTCATTGATTATATTTGTTGAGCCATCGCTCTACCCGATGGCCGATCCAACAGTCGAAAGACCCCTCCCTTGAAGATCCGAAGGATGAATAGGGGGAGGGGTAGCACCGGCGATGATGTCCTCGCTCAAGCTCCTTTCCGTGCCACCATTTAGGAAAACTATTAGAATGGCGAGAGGGAGATCGTGGCCTCTTGGAGGTCTCCTAGTGGTGAGGCCTTGACGAAACACTGTGGTAGGGTTCCTGTAAAGGGAGTCTACCACGGGAGGACTCCTGATTGGCCTAGGGGCTCACCACCTGGGATGGAGAAGGCTGAGGTTGTTGTTGCATGGCTACAAGTGTTGCTCTTGCAGCACTCGGACCATAGCCACTAGGTCATGAATTTGCTAAGCAAGGGCGGCGAGCTAGTTGGGTTGGGTAATCAGCAGCGGCGGTAGTGGCGGAGTAGGGAGGTTATCCTCCGCCGGCTGCTCAGCCGGCGGAGGATGCCCCCCAGCGTGGCTGGTGGAGGCTTCTTAAGTACGCATAACCGCCATTTTCTTCCTAGAGGGGGATGGAGATCTATTGCTGGCCTTCATAGGTCTCTCGTTTCTCTTCTCCCCCCTACCTGGCGTACCAATCTGTTATCGTCAAATCATCTTCCTCGAAGCATTAGGTAAGATCCGAGACTCGATAGTTGATGATGGGGATGGGAGTCTTTCGAAGCTCATCCTTGGACTGGGATCCTGAAAGGAAGTCTCCGTGAGCCGGATATTCTGACGGAGACCCTCCGATGCTCAAGTGAGTGGCTTGAGAAACAGTAGTGTATCTTCCTCTTTTTTGAGAGGTGACTAAGGACTTAGAGAAAATTTTAAGTTAAAGAAGTTGAAGCCCCTTCTCTCGTAGTGATCGGGGGTTTTTATACCTGGTTGGGGGTCCCTCTTACCCTTTTTTGGACAGTTGTTGATTTTGAGACGCTTCGTCCTGATATGGAACAAGCGGTAAGGCCAGCAGCGACAGGTGATATCCACCCCCTAACTTGTCAGAACTGGTAGGCCACCTCCTTATTTAATATGGGTGGCTACGGCCAGTTGGTGGGCCACGTCCTGTCAGGTGCGGTACGGAAGATGGTAGGTGGGTTAGGTCTTGTCGGGCAGGAGCCGTAGCCGGTAGATGGGGCACGTGGAGTTACAGACGGGCCACGTGGAGCTGCAGATGGTAGCGGGCTGTGTGACACTGAGGACTCTGGGATCGGTGCCGGGGCCGATGTTGGAGTCAGTCTTGAGGGCCGACACTGGGGTCGGTCTTGAGAGCAGAGGTGACACGTCAGATCATGATAACTTTAATCGTTCGATTTTACCTTTATCAGTTAGCCCTTTTCCACTAACTATAATGCGGCTTGATCAGCCACATCTTCTTTTTATGTGTCTGTGCAAGTGCAAAAATTTTGTTTTAATGCAAACAAATTCACAGGTTTTGCTTTAAAAATCAATATTTTGGCCATTATTTGCTCCTGGGTGCTGTGAACTTTCTTCAAGGGTATAAAAGAGTCTGCCTTATGTCAAGCCGTTGGATCAGTGATGCTATTGTCGGGTGTTGAGGAAATGAAAATTGCACTTTATGGCTGTTAAGAGCTTACACTTTTGAGATGTGAGCTGATGCCTAACAAAGGGGTTCTTAGAACACATTTGATTTCCTGATTTTGATCCGCAGGCATATTCTGGAAAGTTGTTATGAGTTGAAATTTCCTGCTTAAGGTTTGTCTAGTGTTTTACTGTTCTTTGTTCTAGGAAGGCCGTGTTCACAGCACTGGAATGTAGGAATACTAGGAGTCCTGTTATGATTACAATAATCCACACAAGATTCCATTGATTGATTTGTGCCTTTTGGTTTAGTCAGAGGTCCTTATCACCTGTTTGATGTGTTTAAGTGTGGCTTGACTGCCTCTGTTTGGCCCACCACTTGAGCCAGCTGGTGTCTCTGATGCCTTTCTAGTCATGGTGTTCATGGCCTAGCAATTAGTTGCCGCCCAGTTCCACCATCGTGATTTCATCTGCCACTCTGGCTAGTGCTTTTGCAATCATAACCTCAATCTATGGTCACATGCCAAACTAGAGCTTGGACTGCTGGTTCTTTACCCAGCCCCATCAAGCTCATTACTTCTGCAGGACCATACTCACGGTATCAGGTTTTTGAGTGCCAAAGAATATTGCAGTTTCTTGTATGTAATGTATTATCATGTAATGAAATCATCATTTTGTAGTATATTGAATGTCCATAGGTTACTCATAAGGTATTTTATTATATTAGAATCTGTCATTTAAAATTTAGTATAACAAAATTTTAATTGTGTTAAATCAGTAGCTGTGGAACAGTGTTTAGATTCTCCTAGAATTCTACAGTTGAAAATTGTCTTTAGTCTTATGGTTTTGGCAAGTTTCTGATTATTACATTTCTTTGCCTGGATAATGCTGGAGTTATTGTGAACCCAAAGGGAGAAATGAAAGGTAATTCAGATTACGTCAAGTTGAAGCGCATCATACACAAAAGAAGTTTTGCATGTTGCCACTTTGAAAAAAAAAAAGTTCTTTATACAATGGATTTGGATTCTAAGACATTTTATTAAGATAGCTGATTTTCATTGGTTCTATTTCACCAAAGAATGCATTCAATAACTTTACCATGAATCTTGATGGGCATTTAATGGCACTACATAGAATTGCAATCCAAAAATCTCACTTTGTGGGATTGCCATGTCATGGCAAACTCATTAAAGCTAGATTAACATTGTGCATATTGTGGAATTCCTGTTACAAAAAGAATACATGTGGTCCTTGAATTCAAGGCAACCCACATGAGAAAAGATAGGTCTTGGGTTGATAGTTGCTCGGTATTAGAGTAAGTAAATCATTGAAAACATGATATATTTATTGATATATTTCCTCCAATATAAGTTGCATTATATTTGATATGTACTCCTTACAGGCACATATGGATGAGCTATTATCACAAACCACACAGCCATTGAAGGAGGAAGGGTCCACGTCCAATCCTTCGTCGCAGGAGAGCGGCTGCATCTTCTTAGAAGTTGTTGGCGCACATCCAAACGATCGTAGAGTTTACTGTCTGGGCACCAAAGCTTATGCATTCTTCCCCTGATGCGGTTACTCTTCTTCTAGTTAGGGTGGCACTAATGATTATGAGCAAATTAAGCGTTTCATCATGGAACATGTGAGATCAGAGATGATGATGAAGATCGCGGACATCCGATGGGAACAGCGAGAGGAGCGTGTTTGCTATGAGGAGCAGTTAGAGGAGATGCGATAATTGGTCATGCTTATGTCGTAGTCGACGCAGTTTTTTGCTCCACCTCTAGCTCCCGATGACCCTCCTTCCAATTGATTGATGTTTATATTTTGACATTATATTATATTTATGATGTGCTAACCTCTTTTTGTATTTGTATCGACTGATTTTTATTATTAATATATTAATTTTTAATATTTTATTTCTATTTTTAATGAATTATTTTGTTCATGAATGTATCTTCTATTGAAATTAAATATTATTTAAGTAGGTTAATTAAAATAATAAATAAAATTTATAAATTTTTTTAAAAAAATTTGAGATTAGCAACGCTAGCACTGGCATCACTAATTAGCTACGCCAGAACTTGTGTCGCTAATTAGAGACGCCATTTGCGATGCCAATGGGCGTTGCTAATTAGCTAATCCAGTACTTGCGTTGCTAAAATAGTCACAAATTAGCAACAAAAATTCTCGGCATCGCTAATTTTCGCTGCAATGATCATTTTAGCGATGAAATTTTTGGCATCACTGTTGCATCGCTAATTAGATTAGCGATGAATTTTTAAAATTTAGCGACATCATTTTGGCATTGCTAATTTGAAAAATTCTTATAGATATAGTACGTTTAATTTTGAACCGTGAGCCAATGTCAGGATATAATTAAAACAATGCTGGTTCTTATGAACTAGTACTATAAAATATAGGAAATATTCCGTAGAATGAAACATTAACCTCATATCATATGTGTGGAAAGGGGCACCCCAATAATGTATGCTTACACATCGTACGTGTTCTCCCAAAGAACCTTTATACCTTCATCTTGCAAAGCTTGGGCCACATCTGCCATGAAGTGATTACTTCACGTTCTTGGAGGAGTTTGATCCCTGCAGACAAGCATGATTGAGTGCTCAAACATTTAAAAGCATTTGAACTGACGTTTGGCCAAACAAGACAGATAAAAACATTTAAGAGCATCATGCAAAAGATTCAACATGGAAGGTTGCATTTTGATATTTACATGTATAACAAGGAATTATGGAGTACTGTCATGAAGTTTTCTTTTATGGGCATGAACAAGAGACCACTGTTAATGAAACATTCTCATTTTAAAGCTAGCTAGCAGAATAAGTTAGGTGGCAGCTACTAGCTAGCTAGGACCAGACATGGCCAGGGCTCAACACTTGATTAATTTCACATGGGATGCAGGCAATAATCCATATATAGATAGCGAGATGGCACAAAAGGTGTTGGGTTGAATTCCTGAGACATGAGGTGTGCGAGATGGTGCTTTGTGAAGGCAAAGCAACGACAAACTGAACGTGTTCTGATGGCCTCTCGATACTAATATAAAATATAGCGCGGTTGGGACGTGCAAGATCTTTTGCATGTAAAACGCTGTAAAATATTAACATGGGTTTCTTGCCCATTCGCTTGTTAAACATAAACACTACCATCCAAAAAAACAAAACACGCAAATAAATAAAATAATAACACACACAGAAAAGGGCCTTGGCATACGTCGAACCATCTGGGAAGGACCACGTAGTGGCACATGGATGGCACATCGGAAAGTCGTCACATAAAAATGCGAATAGGATACACATCACCATAGGTGAGACAACGCACGAATTATTTGACCGAAGACACCATTAATGCATAGCGGCACATATGATAGATAGGACTCCCTTTGTTACACCCTCTCCAGTGGAACTGCCTTGCCGCTATAGGATACTTGCACAATATGGCCTTGGTTAAGCCAAGGAGCATGGGCATGCAGATGTTGTAACAACTTATTTTGTGTTGTTTGGTTGAGATGGAGGGCACTAGTACTGTGTGCAGATTACTGTGTTGATTTCTTCATTTGCCCACATCAATCACTGAGATCAATGGGCCCAACAGTCTATGCCTAATCGGCACATATATGATGTAAATAAATATATGTTATTCTATCATTATTCTTGAAATATGAATCTCGAACAAAGATGGTCAATATCTTGGACACCCAAATGGAAACCTAGCTGCTAGTCATAAAAACTTCCAAAGTTCTTGGATGCATCAAAGAATTTTTTAGTTGCAGAGCTTAAAAATATGGTAATCGTGCATCCCTTATCTTTTTTTTTTGCTTTCAAAGGCGCATGCTATCAAATTCCATCATGATATCTGATCGTGGTGTATTATTATCAACGAGCTGATAGACTAGCCATGAAGAAATTTAGGCTTCAGATTAGATACCTCTCCATATTATGGAATCATACCGCGATCCGCTTTCAGGACTAAAGAAAGTCGGTATCCGAGCCCCTTTTTAGAAGAATCCCAAAAAAATTGACACCATCCTTCCATGCTCGAGTTATTTACATTAACAGCAACAACTCCAATCCGTCCAATTTGTTGGGCATCTCTCAGGATTAGCAGTCAACTACAACACCGACTTGGGCCTCGTTTTTTAGCTCCTTTTCTAATGGATAAAGGCAAAAGCTGTGTAAGATTCGCTAGCAGGTGCTTCCATGTGCCCTTTTGCCATCAAATGCAGGAGATGCTGAGTGGATAACAAAGGTATTGGCAGCGTTAGTTCGCGTGCTCTCGCTTTCATGAATAGTCATTTAGTTGTAAGCTTTTACTATTCATAACCTTTTGATAAAGAAATGAATTTGTGAGCCTGCAAAGACTATTCATGGATGGCTCAGGTTTTGAGATGGTTAATTTTGTGCTTCATGGATTTCATTATGATTCGAAATTCGCGGAATAGTTGTATGGTTGGAAGTTTTTGGTATTTATAACTTTGATCTAATGTGTCAGCGGTTTAAACTTTAAAGTCATTCATAATTGTAAGCTTTTACTATTCATAACCTTTTGATAAAGAAATGAATTTGTGAGCCTGCAAAGACTATTCATAGATGGCTCAGGTTTTGAGATGGTTAATTTTGTGCTTCATGGATTTCATTATGATTCGAAATTCGCGGAATAGTTGTATGGTTGGAAGTTTTTGGTATTTATAACTTTGCGAAGGATCTAATGTGGCAGCGGTTTAAACTTTAAAGTCATTCATAATTGTAAGCTTTTACTATTCATAACCTTTTGATAAAGAAATGAATTTGTGAGCCTGCAAAGACCATTCATAGATGGCTCAGGTTTTGAGATGGTTAATTTTGTGCTTCATGGATTTCATTATGATTCGAAATTCGTGGAATAGTTGTATGGTTGGAAGTTTTTGGTATTTATAGCTTTGCGAAGGATCTAATGTGGCAGCAGTTTAAACTTTAAAGTCATTTCTTTTTGAAAAGCTACTTGTGGGCATTCTGTGGGTTATCACCTTTAAAATTTGGTCCCTTTACTCACAGCCTCAGTCATGGTCCTAATTAATCGAGATCTTCCAATGTTAATCAACGGTCGCACAGATGGTGTTCTGTTGGTATTTGTTTGAATGATTTCCTTTCCCCTTTGAGTGGGGGCACGTGAACTGTGTTAAAAAAATAAAACTACAGGAGATTGTTATGTAATAAGTTCGGATTAATTAATTAACAGCTGAGCAACCCCCCCTAAGAGCATAAGTGTGAAAACACTTATCAAGTTTCGAAAGCACCATAGCAAAAGCCTTTAAATATTACTGTAGCTGAACAATTGCTGAGTGGCACAACCTCTCATTGATATGAAAACAGGAGTTTGAATGGTGTTGTCTCTAAGGCTTGAAATATTTTATCTTAGAGGTAATTTAACTCGGACTGACCAATTCCTTGGTAGAATAGCAGTGGAGTCGCTCCCAACCATTCAATTTTCTCTTTAAAAAAGGAAGGGAAAAAAAAAGAAGAAAAAAAGCTTCAGATTTAGTCCGAAGGTGAAAATGGTGTAATTTATCTCTTTTTTTTTAGAAAAATTTACATGAAAGTTGAAGAAGTATAGGAGGACAACAAATTAATGATTCTTGAATGAGAAACTACCCACTTTTCAGGGCAGAGATTACCTTATATAAAGAAGCTTGCAATAATTTTGTTAAGGATGGAAACTGTTGAAGACTCGTAAGAAAGATTCTAAAATTCCTCTCATTCAATATGCCATATGAGGGTCAGGGCAAGCTGATCTGAACTTCTTCTCTCCTTGATTAATACTTTCTGGCTTCTTTAATCCAAACACCTGGCTAGTATTTCGAATAACAAATAAATGATCCACTAACTCCCAATAGATCTTACATAATATATATCGAGTACTTATTGACCACTGATTTTTTGTTAATACATCGCAGGTATGCAATTTGTGCATAGAGCCAATCAAAAATAAATAAATAAATAACTTAAGAGGCAAATGCTCTCCAAATATCGCTATAAAAAGAACACTTGACTCTTGTTATTCCTACTGATAAACATGAACAAGAGTTTACCATATACCTGCCAATCTTTGCAAAGCTTTCTCATTAGGATATTCTTTGATGACGAGGGGCAGGTGGATGAAAGGCTGCTTTGAAATTGTTCCAACTGCGTAGACTCAGGAAAAGTAGGTGAACCCAACAGGCCAATCTTCCACCTCTAATCTCTACGACTCAATGCTAAGAAAATATAAATCAATGGAATAAGAGTTATCCAGCTGTTCTCCGAAAAATGATGTTTTCTCTGTTTCTTAATTTAAAGTCGTACAAGTTCAAAACGCATTTAGTTCGTTTCTTATATCCTTCCAAATGGTATGATGGTGTATCTAGCATGAACTCGGAATGAGCACCAAACTAATTTTTGTTCCATACAAGGGGATAGGAGTTCACCAAGGGCTTTAACGCCTGTTTTACCTCTAGTGGCTTGGCAAAAATATATTTTGATTGCACGTTTGGATACGCAGAACATTTTACTTTCCACGTACGTTTATGTTTAAATTTATTAAAAACATTAGCACATGGTAAATGGATGAATCATAGAAGGTGAAGATTAGAGTGATCTAATGACCTTTCTTGAAAAATATACTATATCATCACCTAACCAACACAATCTAATCCAAAAGATCAAAAGCTTGCAATTAGCCTAATTCCACCGTTTTCCAAGTTGACTTCAGAATATGCACCCAATTCCACCTTGGTTTCCCACCATCACCAAGTTAGTGTCTCGAGCTGGTCCGAAACTTATCCATTATGCAAGACCACCCCTATTCTGATCTTGTTTATTGTCATCTGTCAGACCTGTATCATTCCAAGTTATAATTTTTTTATAATCTAAGCCCAAGCCCAATCTAAACTATTTTAAAGGGGATGGACTTTGTGCACCGCCTTCGGTGCATGAAGCCATGCACCAAGGTGCGGCATTGGCGCGCGCCCGTGTGAGGGCACGTGCCACGGCCCAATGGGCCTTGCACACACGTGCGCATAGGCATATAACCAATGCCGCGTCCTGATGCGTGCTTCCTGCACCGAGAATGATGCAGGAAGATTTTTCTATTTTAAAGTACACACCCCGAACTTGAGAGGCCAGTTCTGCGATTCACCAGCTCCACTGGCATCATGGCCATGGATTCTTACGCCTAGGTCTAGAATTTCTAAGCAAGGTCCTGAAGACTACGAGCCAACCGGGCTAATTTAGGCATAACCTCTATTGCATAGAAGTTACACTGCCACATAAAACATATGCAATGGGACTTCTCTGGTTCGCACAACTCTTTGCTCGCTGGAGGGTGATTCCGAGTTTGCCTTTGAATAGTTGCACTTCCATCATCGTTCGTGGAGAAGGGGATTTTCTTTTAGAAAGAGAGATAGAGAGAGAGAGTGTGTATTCTATATACTTAATGACAGCTGATAAAAGAGACCAATTGTGTAAGACTCCGATTTGGTACAGAATCTTGAGCTTGAGGATCAAGACGTAAAGCAGGAAATTCTGAACCTTATTTTCCTTGAATCTGATTCAATTTCTTTTATTTGATCCGCTGCAAAATAATAGAAAAGTAATTCTTCAATCCCCTTGAGGACGCTAGCCAGCCATTTGTTAACACAACAAAGATGAGCCGAATGGAACTCAATTTTGACGTTGTCTTTGATAAACTGATCAGCTTAAATTAACCGTACCTCAGTTTGCCATGCTTTGATGCTGTAGGTTCGCCCTCTCTTCACCAGTGGCCATAACAGGTGTTCACTGGAGAAGCCAGTATAATTTATAGTGCCCCACTGACACACTTGGGACCTAATTAGTGACCTTTGCATACACATGGCATGTATCAAAAAGTGCCAACCAAACTCCATTGTCTTTCTTTGTTGTCGTCCCCAACATCCATCCAAGTGAGGCCTCTTATTGTTTGAATGAGAGATGACAAATAGCTAAGGTACAGCAAAAGAACTTATTGTTTGAGATGACTCTTCAATAAAATCAAATAAAATAAAAAAAAGAAAACCAAAATTAAAGAAAATTAAATTTGTAAGTCTAACAATCACTGTAAATTCAATTTTTGAAAGATGTGCAGGTCTTGTTATATATGAACCATAGATGTTCAACGGAGAGTTTTTCTTTAGATTAAAGTTGAAGTTTTGTAAGTTGAAAATTGATGTTGTCCCCATCAAGAGTTGAAGATGGAACCTGTAATAAATTTGTAAGTTGAAACCTAAGAAAATAAATAAATAAATAAGCAAATTTACTAGTTGATTTCCCCACGGAAAGAGGGGAAAAAAGCGTTCTCGCATTTGCCTTGAAGAGAGCTGCGCCAGTATTATGGTCTTTAAAATTGACCATTGCGTAATGTAAGCCAAGGAGATAAATTTACCACAATAAAACTAGTCGCTGATCCCGCTCTCAGGCTTCCTTTCCCCTGCATGGTCTCACTCCAGCCGGTCCTACCAGTTCCGGTAGGAAGTTCCGAGATGTCCCTCAAAAATTAATTCACCCTACAATGAGCAAGTAACAGAATGCATTCGAAAATTTGTCCTCAAAGAAACCATCATCCTCCAAAACTTATGATTAAAGCATCCAATACAAATAAAAAAGAGTTCCATAATCCAAGACAAGGAGATATACTGAAATTGGGAGGCCAAAAGATCGGACCACTTTTAACAAATAAGTGTGCAACACGAGCAGCTGACAAAAGAGATGCCACTTAGGTAAACCACAAAGGATGCATCAATTATGAATTTTAGACATCATGCTTGTTGCAAACATGTATTCCTCCAATTTTCAGCTAGAGTTTGTAAAGAATATAGATCACAAATTAAGAGATGCAAAAATGCAGAATCTGCCTCTAAGCTCAAAAAACCGGTGCTTCTGCGGGGAAATATGGAACAAGCAGAAAAAGAGTAAATAGTGGAACTTTACAAAAAAAACCACAATATAACATGCGATCCACTTACCGAGATGACAAGCCAAGATACCAAATGAAAGAAGATCAGCATGGAACACTGGATTCATGAAAATTAATTGAGAAAATGAAAATTCAAGGTGACATTTATAAGGGAAAAAAAAAAAGAAAAAATCCGAACTACAATTTTTTTTACCTTTTTTTAGAAAATAGAACCTTAATCTCCATCATTTATCCCAACTATACAACCTTTTTTATCTTATATGCCCTCAGAGTTCATATTATTTATGGCACCATTCACAAAAAGTCAAAAACATCATAGCATTTGCCAAGAAACAAAGAGTCAAAAGGACAGTGAAACTCATTTGCTAAGGAACAAAAGGGTCAAAGGACAACGAAACTATGGAATTCCAGCTCATAGTGTTTGGCCTCCACGGGACAACGATAGCACCCATCGGCCCTATCATTTCACTCAAGCAGAAGCAGGGGACAGCATGATATCACCTCAATCAAAACATAAACCAAGCTCCATCTGGGTTTGTGCACAGCAACATGTGCAATATTGATGGAGTCAAACAAGATTCAACTCAACAAAATGTTTGCACAAATATCAGAAACTCAAGATTAAATTCTGGCAAGTAGATCAGCAAGAAAACTAATCTAAGAAGATGATAAAGCAATCAAAAGATTACCACAAGAAAAAAAATAAAGGAAGAAATGGTCAAGAGATTCCATAAGAGCAGGTAAAGCACCAATAGAATAATCTCTCCAGTGCATGAAAAAAATCATAATTTTGGGAAGTAAATTAGTGACAAAGCAATTTGTTGTGATATCACCACAAAAAATAACACAGCAAGTTGAAGATATCCTCCAAAGTTGAAAGTTGCCCAGATTGGAGGGGCTGCTTAGCTAACTCCCCTCAGCTAGGCATGCTTTGGCAGCTGACTTTGGATAGCATGCTGCCCGGTTCCATGTGGAAGGCATGTGATGCAGAGTTGATGATGTGTCCCTGGGGTGCTGAAATCTTCCTCGGCACTTACCATACCAGGAACCTTGGATTTAAATTAACTAAGCAGTTGCTGCCAGCTGCTTTATGATGAATTGGTTGGATTTTTTGAATGGGTCAGCTGCCCTCAGATGCCAGTACGGCCTCTTAAACTGACCTTCTCACCATTGTTTTTTTCCCCTTTGCTTAAGATGTTTCCTCACCGCCCTTGGTTTTCATTTCACTTCCTTATTAAAATGGTGGCAACTTGGCATCGTTTTTCTCTAAAAGAAAGAAAGGAAAAAGATATTCTTTCAGATTTCAATATAACCCTTTTTGTATGTCCACAGAATCACCTTCATGCCACTTCTCCTGAGCTGAATTGATTATATCCCACTAAATCAAAAAATAAGTCCTCTAGCCAATCTTCAATTTTCCAGACAAACTAATTCTGCAGCTACTTTAATCTCTCCCTTACTGTTGCTCAGTCAAACTATCCTGAAACATAATAACTCACAAACAGCTCAAGTTCAATCAAAGAAGAGAGAGAAGTATGAAACTACTTGGTCAAAACTTGAAAGTAAGTTGCGGGCTCATATAAACAAGAGTCAATAGACAATGTAATTTGCAATCGTTCATTTCTAAAGACAGCACAAATTTCCAAATAAGCAGGAATGCTTATTCATGCTTGCAAGATCTCAACACCATGATCATGAAATAATATACTTTGATTTACACAAAAAAAGGGCAGAAGCACTCAAATGGAGTTGGAAAGAACAATAGTCCAAAGAAGCATATATAGGCTGGACACTGATGGAGATGGCAAACATCTAATAATTTCCAGATAATCATTCAGGTGTCACCATAGTTTTCCTCCTTGTTGCTTAGAGAATGTTGGATAATAGTCAGTTGATCAAAAGGTTGCTTTAGTTATTTTGATTTGAGGTGAAAAGCACATAAGGATACAAAGTGGATTGATTGTTTGATAAAAGTTGGAAATTTCTGTTACTTCAGAGAGATGAGGAGATCGATCCTTGCAAAAGCAAATAATCATCTAGGGTAGTTGATCACATATGAAAGATGAAAAATGTGATTCAGTATCCAATCAATGAGATAACATAGTTCGGAGATATGTAACTAAAATGTAACCATTCATAAACATGACACCTGATATTTGAGGGGTAAAAGATCCGCTGAGAAAGGGTAAAATCATTTAAGGAACCCATGCGACTAAACAGAAGAAATGCATTGGATCAGTTGTTAAGATCCTGATGCAAATCATTATTAGATAGTGTAATTCCAAAGTAAGAGAAACTCACTGAGCATGCTAAGTTGAGCAGGAGGAGAGAGGGATGGAAGCGGAGAAGAGATGCTTTAGGGGAAAGTGGGTGACCAAACCGAGAAATACGGCATTTCTATGGACCACTAGCAGATGCAGAAGCTGAATGAATCATAAATGGCAGGTGATTAAGAAGAGTGGGCATAAGTTCACATGCTTTCAACAGAAGGAAGAGCGTAATTGTTTATGTTTTTGATTGTAAGATGATGTTCTGTTCATATAGACCAACCCCGTCAACGAGTATGCGGTTAGAATGAAAAACTGCCTGAAACCTATTTAAAATCCAACTGTGGGACACAATATCCAACATATATGAGAGGAATGGAGATATACATTATACAGAAGACGTAGAGTTACAGCCTATAATCTTCCATCAACTGTTAATAGATCGTAAATCCCACATTTGTTTGTAGAGAGAACAGAATAAAGCCATTCATAGGCTGTAGAACTCCTTTTATTTGGCATGCCCGACCTGATTATCTGTTGTCCAGCAAGCACCTCCTCATTTAGCTAACCAAGACTGTTAGGCAGCTGGATGTTACCATGTAAATTTGTGTGTGTGTGTGTGTGTGTGTCTATTTGTTTTGAAGGTATAAACTAACTTTAGAACCTTGAATGCTACTAGGGGACAAAATCAAGCGATGAAGAAAGCAGAACAGGATGAGCATGACTTGAAAAATAAAATTTTTAAATAGCATTTGAGAAGAGGACAAAGGAATGGTAGGAAGATGTTTTAAGGTTTTGTGGATACATTAAAATGACAAAACTAGAGAAGAAATTGATTAGCTAGTTGTGTGTTTCTTGTAGGAAGGATAGGATAAGAAATGAAAATTCGTAAAAAAGTGAAAGTAGCTCTAATCGATGATAAATTAAGAAAAAATGACTTAAATGATTCGGACATTTGTAATGTAGACTTAGAGATGCACCTACGTGAAAGAGTAACTTCATACATGTAGAAGAATAAAGAGGTAAAGATAGACTGAAAATTACACGAGAAGAAGTGATAAAGGACTTAGAATGCATCTTACGAAAAAGATGACTCAAAATAAAACTGAATGGAGCAAAAGGATTCATGTAGCTAACCTCAACTAGTTTAAAATTAAGATTTTATTATTGTTGTTGCTGTTGTGTGTCTTGTGGGAAAGGCTTTATAGGATATGGCCATGCTTTATGATTTTAAATGTAATGTATTTAAAGCTAAAACAGTGCTCCACTCTATAAATGAGAACCCATTCTATACATCCATTTAAATTTTTACTATGAATAATGTGTAATAGCTAGAAATTTTACTAGAATTTTAAGTACCGACATAAAACCTAAGATCATAACAACAGCAATGTGCAAATTTTATTAAAATCATCATTAGTTTCATATAGAAATGTCTTGTCCATATAAATAAAAAGACAAGTCACACACTATTATTAATTTATGTGGTGGCAGCCCACCTGTGCTTACTTTAATTAATCTAATTTTTTTGTCGGCCTGCAAATTTCAAATCCATAATTATTGGCTATGGCAGATTTTAGTATTTCAGCAATTCTTGAATGAAGAAAAGTAGAGCCAAATTAAATGTATACATCATATCTAGGTTAATTATGGTCAAAATGGCTCGTCGAAGTTTCATGAGTTAGTAGAAGTGGGCTCGTGATAGCCTGAGGTCCATTAGACTGGGCTGGCTACAGATCAAGCAATAGGCTAAGTCCATGGCAACTACAGCCAAGCTTGGGTTCGAATATAAAGACAAAGAATATAAGGCCAGCATCAGTTCAATGCTTGGCCTGGCCTAAGCCAATAACCAGGCCCAAAGTCCAAGCCCCAAACCAAGTTTGAATTTGGATCAAGAAAAACTCCACCCTCCCTTGTTCCATGTTCCCCTAACAGGCACTCTTCCTCCCACCCAATCTCAACTCCTCCCCAATCTCCCACCAGATCTCTCCCTCCCCTCTCCAAATAGGCCCAATCGAGCTTCGAGTCGAGCTTGGGTTTAGGCTTAAGCTAGAATTTTGAATATAAATTTGAGCCACAACCTTAAGTGAATCTCGAAAACTTTTTAAGCCAGGCTCGAGATGCATAGAAACCTGACCCAGCCAACTTGATTCCAATCTTGGTCAAATAATCGCCTATTTCTTCCATAAAGACAATCTAATAACTATGGATATTTAATTGAAAGTAAAACAACAACCATACAGAAATTATATTCTTTGGCATCTTCGTGCACAAATATATCAGTATCTAAAAAAAAAATCAGGCAGAAACTTAGGCACCACACACAAAGTAGGGCTTTCTCCAGCGGACATCTAAAGCAACCAAAAATTTTGGGTTTGAATCTTGGTGGTGCATCTCGAGGTACTAGGAATTGGCTGGGCAGCCACAGATAACTTCCCTTCACCCCAAACATGCCAAGGGAATTGACTGTCCCAATTTGCCTTTTAAAATACTTATCCTCCATACCTGCCCCACATCTTATAATATATAAGGATGGGTCAAGAACAAGTTATCCTCTGCAATAGAATACGGATCAAAAACTGCAGCAAACTTTAGAGGACCGAAAACAGGGAGAGGATAAGTGAAAATAAGCCAAAAGTAAAGTAGAGGTGGACAGAGCAAGGATTCCCTGCAGGTAGCTATAGCATTGGAGAAATTGGGCTTAGGAATTCAAATGGACAAGGGCTGCACTTGTGTCATAGAAGTACAGAGGTTGAAAGGCACTAGAAGAGTAAATTGGGAAGAGTACTTTTTGAGTAGCTAACCCATCCATTTTTTTTTTCTCTCCAAGTCCTGATGCTGACCATAGGAACAACTAACCACAGGGCAAAGCACGCTGACATGGAAAAGCTAGGTGTGCTTGCTGATCTTTTCTCAAAAATTTCCCAAAAGTCAACCACTTAAATGTCATATTTTTAATTAATGTCATGTTTTTAATTTCAACTTACTTGTTTTATGATTTATGACTCAGAAGTTTCAATGAACATACAAATATAGGATATTGATAAAATAAGTTTGTTTCCAAAAATAATGCACTTATTAGGCTTTCACAACTGATTCATTAAATGATCAAATAATCAATTTAACACATAATAAAAATCTATTTCATCTAAGGGGACGTATGAAATCTTGTAAGTGAAATTTTAGTGCAACTCAAGTCACAGTGTAATTTAGTTACATATAATTAAATCACATTGACTTCCCTGTTTTCAAGTTTCCTAGCATTTGTTTTCTTAGCTTTTTTTATTTTCTATTCTCTTCTTTATTTTGATGGAAAACTATGAAAACATCCTTAAACCGTTTTCTATTTTTTACTATTTTCGAGTTATATTTTCTAAAAAAATTATTTTTATTTTCATTCATTAAACATGTTTTCATGAATATTTTCTGTTTTCTATGAAAATAAAAATAAAAAATAAATTGTCTTCAAAAACTAAATACACCCTTAGTTTCTCACCAACGGGTCAAGAAATTGTCAATTATTACCGTTATGGAAAATCCTTTTGTGATGTTGTCAAAAGACAATTTTTATTTTCATTCCCTCATTCCATGATTTAGTATGATTTTTCATAATACTTTTCCACTTTTAATATTTCCAACTCTCTTTTTTCTAGTTTCTTATATTAGTAACAGTTGAAAGTTGCCATTTTGGATCCAACTATTAACTGAGTGCCTGGTTTTAACATTTTTACAATTTTGTTTTATCCAAAGGCGAAGTACTTGTTTTGTGTATGCCAAAAAATACATAAATATAATTTTAAAAATGGGTTATGAATATATGCCTCTCCTTCCCTCTCTCCCTTACCCCAACCAACAAATACCATCGCAACTTCAGCTTCTCTAGACAACTCTACCTTCCACTTGCCAATCTCCTAAGCTCTAGTTGTTTGTATCTTCACCACAATACGCTCACAGTCCCATGTTGACCAGGAGGACTAATGGCCTTTTCCAGCCTAGCAGCCTAACATCAACACTGCTCAATAGCTTTCCTTTATATGATCCCCAATTCATCTTAAATCATTGTCTCTAACGGTTGGGGGTTTTCACCCCCTTTCCCCACCCCACGGCACCCCACAGCCTTTTCCTACCATCAAGGCATTTCCTGCATATCATTCTCTAACTCTGCCTTCCTAGAGGTATTAAAGCTCTGGTTTCTGTATATGCTATCTATCTGCTTCCGCTTCACAGTATCCACAGATTCTGAAGGAATGTCTTTCGTGTTAAGACTTCTTGTGGATTCAAGTTATGAAAGCTCAAGATTCTTTTGCATATGAGTCAAATATTTCAGGACTAATGACTCAATTTTCAAGTATGGTAATATTCTAATAATTGCTAAGAATGTATTTGATTTTTTCATGCCTTTTAACATAAAGTAGTACTCAGTTTAACTATAGATTCTCAGAGGTTTTTGTATTACACCGTGCCACTATAATAATTTGAGTTACCAATTATGCAAGCAACTCTGGGTCTGTAACTTGTTACTTAGGTTGTTTCAACGTATTTGTACCATCAACTTCACAACAATTTATTCACTTAAACTACACTAATGACAGTTAATTGAAGCATAACTAACTACCCAGTTACAAAACCTTGGAGACAAATGAAATGAGAAAACATAAATTTGAGAAGATCAAAAACCAACAGAGCAGCCCAAAGGCAGAGCTTAATGTGTTAATTCAGGCTAATACTATCATTTTGGCCTTTCAAATAAGATGTTTTCAAACATCTCAGCCTATTATTTTAAAACAAACATGTTGAGATAGAGAAAGTACAAAAACAAGGAAACAAATAGAAAGACAAAAAAGAGAAGTTTGCAGGCACCTCAATGATGAGATCTCCAGGGACACCCCTACAGGTTTCACTTTGTTGCAATAGTGGCAAAAGGCAAGTAACAGAGACATGGTTGACTTATAATTCAAGTAACAATTCACTTAGAAGACCCAACCCAAATAATAATAATAATAAAATAGAGAAAATGCAATGGTAAGAAAATAAATTAATCAAAGAGACAAAGAAAGCCTAAGGCTAACTTAAGATTCAAAAATTTTGAAAAAGATAATCAAGAAGCAATCCCGCATCAAATGCAATGAAAAAAAAAAAAAAATCGAACAAGTAAAATGAAATTTTTCTAGAAGGGAGGAGACTGATTGAAGAAATAGATAAGACTTATGGCTAAAATAACAGAAAATCAAGTGTCAAGAATTATTATTACAACAAACCCAACTCAAGTTATAAGGCCTCACAAAATGAAACCAAGTCCACATAAAAATGTTAAAAAATAAAATAAAAGATGAACTCATAGAAGACCAAATGGAAACAATAAAAAGCAAATGATGAACTAATCAAACAACCAAGGCTAAATTGGGATCACTAAAGATCAGGAGGCAACAAATGAAACACTAAATCGAACTAAAATAATGAAGACTTCAGATATGAAAACTTAAATGTAAAAATAAAAAGAAAGAATAGAGAACACCAAAAAAAATAAACAAATAAATAAATACATAAATATAAAATGTAAAAGAAGATTGCAAAAACCCAAGGCTAACCTTATATTTGCGCAGAGAATCAAAAGGCAAGAACTGTAACAATAAACTCAATTAACGAACACTTCAAATATGTAAGTTAAGCCCACATCATTATATTGTCAAATAAATTTGAAAATAAAAAAAGAAAAGAAAGAAAAACAATTGATTGAGCAAACAGAGAAAACTGATGAATTAATTGAAATTCACAAAAGGCAAGCACTAACAAATAAATTACTAAATCCAACTCACATAATGATAGCCTGAAATGCTAAAAAGATGCCAGATGAATATTATTGAAAACAAGGAAAGAATATTAAACAAAGAAAATCAAAGGTCAACTGAAGACTTAAGAAGCAAGAAATGTAATGATAGAATTAAATAAAATAACGAAGACCAAAAATGCCCAAGAAAAGCCAACATCAAATATATCAAAAACTTAAAAATATGAATTAGAACATAATCTGATCAAAGGAACCGGGGAAACTGAGGACTGACTTAAGACTCACAGAATCATAATGACATAACACATGAAATAAGAAAATAACAAATCAAAGAGACAAAAAAACAAAAGGCTACCTCAAGATTCACAAAAGTTGTACTGTCAAACATGACAATTCTAACAAAAAAGACCTACAATATTGAGCCCCAATTTATATACTGAAAAATAAAGCTCAAGAATAAATGAATTTAAAGTCGGTAAAAGAAATTGAGCAGAGAATTAACAAGGTAAACTTAAGGTTAAAAAAAATTGAAAAACAAGAAATATAATATTGGATCCAATGCAAATAATGGTGGCATCTACCAAACTACCTGCATGAATGAATAAAAGGAGAGAAATATGCCAACATAAAAAATGGACTGATTATTTGAACAGAGCAAGCCCAATGGTGACTTAGAATTTGGAATCCAACTCACATAGTGAAGACAACTGATGTGGCTGGTAAAAGCCACGTGGGGGCTAACGGTCAAAATTATCTAACGGCAGGAGTCGTTAGGGTGTAAGCGGCCTCAAGGCGGCTCCAATTCATAAGCGGCCTCAAGGCGGCCCTAGTTCCTAGGCGGCTCCAAGACGGCCCCAGTTCATAGCAGCCCTAAGGTGGCACCAATTCATAGGCGGCCCCAATTCATAAGCGGCCCCAAAGCGGCCCTGGTTCATACGCGACCCCAAGGCAGCCCCAGTTCTTAGGTGGCCCCAAGCCTCATTTTATTCTATTTTATTTTATTTTATTTTCAAGATTAACTTCAGTTTCCCAAGCAAGCCTTCGCTTCTGACAAGGCCAAGCCCAATAGTCATCTCTGACTCATGCCTACCTAATGAGACAAACACCATTGGTTCTGGCGTGAGCTCAAGGAGTCACCATCCATCATGAAGCATTAATGACTCTGATCTGATAAGCTCAAAAAGTCATCATCCATCATGAAGCATTAATAATTCTGACCAGACGAGTCCCAAAAAGGTGATCATCTACTATGAAGTACCGATCACCCAGTTCATATGAGATGAATCCAATCCCACTAGTTCTAACATTCCATTCACAAAAGTCATGGCTCATCATGAGATGCCAATCTTATCAAGCAAGCCATGTAGACTCAAAGTATCAACAAAAACAGGTAAGAGGGATCCCGGACTAAGGTATGAACACTCAAGCAAACACTTAAAGATTTTTCTCATCTTCTTCCTCAGACTCATTCAAGCTCCTAAAAGCTCATGGCTGTGATTCTGATCACTAACTTGAGTGTCGAAGGGTCCCCGCCGGAATATCCGGCCCCAGGACTTCTTGCATATCTTGGAGTTGAGGCAAAGTTTATTCACCAAATTTATGGCCCATTCACTAACGCTCAAAGACGTCAGCTCAAGGTGATCAGGCATCATCAGATTGGCGCGCCAGGAAGGGGGGACGCAGAGCTGAGCAGAAAGGATAGCTCTGTAACTTTGAGGTACAAGCTCGCCCTCTCTTGAGCAATAATGGTGAGGACGCACGTTCAGGAAGCTTCTACCAATTACGCTAGGGGGCATCTCCCTTATGCTGAGCAACCAGAGGCAATCTTTCTGCTCTTTCCTCGCCATCGGTCTTAGCTACTCCACAAGACCAACTGGCTACCCTTATCCAGCAAGTCCAAACCCTTGTCGGGATGGTTCGTGAGTTGCAAGCGCAACGGCTGGCGAGCGTTCAACAGCAACCCGGGCTTCCCGTGCCGCTGGTGGCAGCTGCCCAAGTAGTCAGTAATCTACCTGCAAAGACCCCCTCCGAAAGAGCCTCGCCATCGCCATGCTCCATCCAAATGCCACCACCACCATGAAGTCTCCAAAAGGTCACTATCCCCTATCCATCGCTCGAGCAGTCCTCCCTTCAAACGACGATGGGGAAGGAGCCCAGACAAACGTGCCACCATCAACACCATTATTCTCCTAGCTCGTCTTCCGAATCAACGAGTGAGGATCTTAATCACCAGATAGAAGGTGTTTGGAGGAGCAGGACCAACGGTTAGAAAAGCTCGGCCAGAAGCTCCATAACCAACCAGGGGTGGATTATGACACCCATCCATCCCTCACTCATCGGATTATGGAAAAGCCTGTCTTTCCCAGGTTTCGTCTTCCCCATCTGGATCCTTATAACAGCACTATGGATCCACTTAATCACCTGAAGAGTTACAAATCTCTCATGCAAATTCAGGGGGCGACTGATATCCTCCTATGTATTGCTTTCCCCGCTACCCTTCGAAAGGCTGCGCATGCCTGCTATTCTTACCTACTCTCACGCAGCATCGATTCCTTCCGACAGTTGAAAAAAGCTTTCTTAGCACACTTCGATGCCTGTCAGAAGATCCCTCGGATGGCGGACAGTCTGTTCTCCTTTTAACAGAAGAAAGGAGAATCTTTAAAGGATTTCATGGTCCAATTCAAAATAGCGGCACTTGAGGTCTACCACCTCGACGATGTTGTGACCACTCTGGCCCTGAAGCGAGGACTCCATCCCTCCTGCTTCGCCTATTCATTGGACAAAAACCTTTCAGTTTTTATGCTGAGCTTCTAAGTCATGCGCAGAAATATATTCATGTCGACGAAGCTGATTCCACACGGAGGGACACTAAAAGAGGGCCTAACAAGAAACTGATCCGTGCAGGGCCAAGCAGACCTCCTCCTAAGAAGCCTGAGCCCCCGTGCCAGTCAGATAATTGGCGTCGGAACTTCGCCCCTAGAGAAGAGAATTTCATACTTCTCTTCGCCCCCAGGTCTCATATCCTTATGGAGATTAAAAGCGAGCCTTATCTTCGGCGTCCTCCTCAACTAAGGACGGACATCGCTCATGACCGGAGTCATTACTGCCGCTTCTATAGAGATTAAGGCCATGATACTGAGGATTGCCGTAATCTGAAGCATGCCATTGAGAAGCTCATCCAGCAGAGCTATCTCGAGAAGTTTATCCAGATGAGAGGACCTCGACTGTCCTAGCTCTAATAGGACCTCCGCCTGCTCAAGCCAATGTTGATAATGATCGGACGGAATGCACCATAAGCATGCTTTCCTGGGGGCAGCTATGCCTTCCAAGAGATTGAGGGATGAGGAGGAAATAGAAAATGTAATCACTTTTTCTGAAGGAGAGTTAGCTAGGGGGGCAATATGAATGATGATAGCGTTGTTGTCTCCATGACAATCACTAAGCATCCTGTAAAGAGAATTCTGGTGGATAGTGAAAGTTCCACTGACATTCTTACTTCTGATTCCTTTGTTCGGATGAACTTATCTCCCAGTTCTCTCCAACCAGTGATAATACCCTCGTCGGTTTCACAGGAGACTCAGTGAAAGTTAAGGGTGAAATCATCCTGCCGTGATCGGCAGGATCACCGCCATGCCAAAGCACTATTCTGATGAAATTTTTGGTAGCCCGAGTACCCTTGGCCTACAACGCCGTACTCGGTCGGCCAGGCTTAAATCTCTTGGACGCGGTATATCTACTAAACATCTACTTGTGAGATTTCTTACTAGTGGGGGAATTGGCAAGATGCGTGGGGAGAAAAATCCAGTGCAACTATGCTATCATATGGCTTCCAGCCCTTAGGAGGCGGTGAGCCCACCGGTCTCGGTGCTGCTTGACCCCAGAGAATCTGAAAGGAGAGAGCCAGCCGAGCATTTGTTGTCCTACCCGCTGGAAGACGACCCTAAGAAGACTGTACAAATCGGTGAGCTCCTTCCCCTGGAGATGAAGAATCAGCTCCTTACTTTCTTGCGAGCGAACTCAGATGTCTTCGCCTGATCAGCTTCGAACATGTCTGGCATCCCTTCGAAGGTAATCACTCAAGTTTAATATTGATCCAAAGTATCGGCCTATCCGACAAAAGAAAAAAAGTTTCGCTCCCAAGCGACAAAGAGCCATCGACAAGGAGGTAAACAAGCTGCTTATTGTCGGTCATATCCAGAAAGCACAATATCCGGATTGGCTAGCCAATGTGGTGATAATCCGAAAGGCGAGCGAAAGCTGGCGAGTCTGCATCGACTTTACTGATCTTAATAAAGCATATCCTAAAGACAGCTTTCCACTACCGCGAATTGACCAATTGGTAGACTCCACATCTGGCCATGAGCTCCTCAGCTTTATGGATGCCTTCTCTGGATACAACCAAATAAGGATGGACCCGACGACTGAAGAAAATACTTCTTTTATCACACAGAAGGGCATCTACTGCTACAAAGTGATGCCCTTTGGGTTAAAAAACGCAGGGGCCACTTACCAGAGGTTGATGAATAAGTCTTCAAAGATCAAATCGAGCGTAACATGGAGTGTGTGTGGATGATATACTAACTAAGAGCACCTGCATCGCCAACCATGTCGCCGATTTAGAAGAGACCTTTAATGATCTCCGGCACCACCAAATGAAGCTTAACCCTTACAAGTGTGCATTCGGGGTTACCGCCAAAAAATTCCTAGGCTTTCTGGTGACCCAACGAGGGATTGAAGCGAATCCGGCGAAGATACAAGCCATTCTTGACATGAGGCAACCAATCAACAAAAAGAAGGTGCAACGGCTCACCGAAAGAGTGGCCATCCTGAGCCAATTTCTGTCAAGATCAACTGAGAGATGCCTGCCCTTCTTCAAAGCTCTACGCAAGGCGGACGGCTTCGAGTGAACGAAGAGCTGCTAGAAAGCCTTCAAGGAACTGAAAGAGTTCCTGTCCATGCCGCCGTTATGATCAAAGCCAAAAGAAGGAGAAAAGCTCCTCTATCTTGCTGCTTCTCCGGAAGCAGTGAGCTCTGTTCTGGTACGCCTTGACCCCGATGGAGCACAGAAGCCCGTCTACTACACCAGCAAAGTGTTCCATGATACGGAGGTCAGGTACTCCAAAACCGAAAAATTCTTTTTGCTCTGATCATCTCCACTCAGCGTCTCAGGCCATACTTTTAAGCCCATCCGATTGTGGTACTCACAACCAGCCTCTTAGAGCTATCTTAGCTCGTCCTGACACCTCCGATCGACTAGCTAAATGGACCATCAAATTGGAGGAATTCGATCTTTCATTTCAATCCCGATCTGCCCTAGTCATAGGTGCTGGCAGACTTTTTGCTGGAATGCACCTGGAAAGAAGAGCAACCTAAGGATCTCCCCATGACATTCGGATGCTGATGAGGACGCGGCAGAGGCTAGATCCTCCATGTCGATGGCGCCTCTAATTCTCAAGGAAGCGGAGCCGATCTTATTCTTGCAAATCCGGAGGGCGTCGTATTGGAGTACGCTCTTCGATTTCTTTTAAAGCTACAAACAATCAAGTCGAGTATGAGGCACCAAAATTAGGCTCGCGCAGGAGCTCGGAATAGAACACCTCAAGGCCTTCACCAACTCCCAGCTCATCTCCGGGCAAGTTACCGGGGAGTATGAAGCCCGTGACCCCATTATGTCTCGATACCTAAATAAGGCCAAGTCGTTGACCTCTTCATTGGCTTATTTCACTATCACTTATATTCCTAGGGGCAAAATGCAAAAGCCGACACCTTGTTGCAGCTAGCTACCTCGGCAGATAACACATTAGGAAGAACATATGTTGAATACCTAGAGATCCCAAGTATTGATGCAGCAGAAGAGATTCTACCGGTTGCACATGAGTCAACATGGATGGATGTTTACATCCACTATCTTACTGACGGTACTCTCCCCGCTGATCCTATAGAAGCCAGGTTACTCAAATGGAGGGCCCCTAAATTTGTATTGTTGAACGGACAGTTATGCAAGAAGTCTTTTTCTTATCTCCTCCTCAAATGTGTCGGTCCTACCGATGCCGACTATATTCTTAAAAAGATTCATAAAGGCATATGCGGAAACCATCTGGAGGGCAGATCACTAACGCACAAGGCTCTTTGCTAAGGATATTATTGGCTCATTATGAAAGGATGCTGCTGAGCTAGTCCAGAAGTGCGACAGCTACCAACGATATTCCAATATCCAGCGACAGCCAGCCTCTCAACTAAGCTTGCTTTCCACTCCGTGACCCTTCGCTCGGTGGGGGATGGACATCCTTGGACTATTCCCCCCAGTCTTGGGTCAACAGAGGTTCTTACTTGTCGCCATTGATTACTTCACCAAATGGGTTAAAGTCGAGGCGCTAGCTAAAATCACTGAAAGCAAGGTGAGGACATTTTTTTGAAAATCGATTATCTAACGTTTCGGCCTGCCCTATACTATTATCACCTACAATGATCGCCAGTTCGATAATGTGGCACCGAACTGAGTATTTGCCACCGATTCACTTCTGTCGGACAATTACAACCAATGGAGAAGCAGAAGTCATGAATCAGACCATTCTTCGAGGACTTAGAACCCGATTGGATGAGTTTAAAGGCAAATGGGTGGAGGAACTCCTAAGTATACTATGGGTATACCATACAACTCCAAAAAGTCCCCACAAGGAGACTCCTTTCAATCTCGTCTTCGGATCCAAAGCGGTCATCCCGATGGAGATTGATCTTCCAAGCCCTCGGGTAGAGTCATATAATGAAAAAGACAATTCTGATCAGTTAAGGGCCAACCTCGATCTCATCGATGATGCGCGGGATCAAGCGCAGCTCAGAATGGCTATCTTCCGCCAACGAGCAGCGAAATATTACAACGCTTGGGTCCATCCCAGGACATTCCGCCCAGGAGATCTAATACTCAGAAAAGCCGAGGTATCTAAGCCAACTGAAGGAGGCAAGCTATCCGAACTAGGAGGGGCCCTATCGAGTTACCGAAGCACTTCACCAAGGAGCATACCGACTCGAGGAGCTCAATGGGCGAATAATCCCGTGTCCGTCGGTACTATCAACAGTGAGTGTACTTAGCCAATGAATATAAGAAAAGTTTCCAATTTCATCCTTCTATTTGATTGAAAAAATGTTAAAAGTACCTCGGCAGCCCCGTGATCGTAAGGACACCCCCGGACCGGCACCGAGAAACCCCAATGGTAATTTTTAAAAGGACCTCGGCGGCCCCGTGATCGTAAGAGCACCCCCCGACCGGCACCGAAAAACCCCTGAGACGGTTCCAAGTCCTGCGATTTTGGCGATCCCGAGTCAAACTCTCGGACCGGTACCGAGAAACCCTTATGGCAGTTTTCAAAAGGAACTCAACAGTCCCGTGATCATAAGGACACCCCCGGGCCGGCACCGAGAAACCCCTGAGGCTGTTCAAGTCCTACGGTCTCGGCAGTCTCGAGTCAATCTCTCGGACCAGCACTGAGAAACCCCAATGGTAGTTTTCAAATGGACCTCGACGGCCTCGTGATCATAAGGACACCCCCAGGCCGGCATCGAGAAATCCCCGAGGCGGTTCAAGTCCTACGGTCTCGGCAGCCCTGAGTCAAACTCTCGGACCAGCATCGAGAAACCCCCGTGAACATAAGGATAACCCCGGACCGGTACCAAAAAAACCCTAAGGTGGTTCAAGTCCTACGGTCTCGGTGGCCCCGAGTCAAACTCCTAGGCCGGCACCGAGAAACCCCTATGGTAGTTTTCAAAAGGACCTCGATATCCCCATGATCGTAAGGATACCTCCGGGCCAACACCGAGAAACCCCCGAGGCGGTTCAAGTCCTACGGTCTCGATGACCTCGAGTCAAACTCCCAGGCCAGCACCGAGAAACCCGTGATAGTTTTCAAAAGGATCTCGACAGCCCTGTGATCGTAAGAACACCCCCAGGCCGGCACCAAGAAACCCCCGAGGCAATTCAAGTCCTACGGTCTCAGCGGCCCCGAATCAAACTCCCGGGCCGGCATCGAGAAACCTCTATAGTAGTTTTCAAAAGGACCTCAGCGGCCCCGTGATCATAAGGACACCCCCGGGCTGGCACCGAGAAACCCTGAGGCGGTTCAAGTCCTACGATCTCGGTGGCGCTGAGTCAAACTCCTAGGCCGACACCGAGAAACCCCCTGTGGTAGTTTCAAAAGGACCTCGACGGCCCCGTGATCATAAGGACACCCCGGACCGGCACCGAGAAACCCTCGAGGCGGTTTAAGTCCTACAATCTCGGCGGTCCCGAATTAAACTTCCGAGCTGGCACCGAGAAACCCCGGTGGTAGTTTTCAAAAGGAACCTCGGCGGCCCCGTGATCATAAGGACACCCGTGGGCCGGCACCGAGAAACCCCCAAGGCGGTTCAAGTCCTACGTTCTCGACGGCCCCGAGTCAAACTCTCAGGCCGGCACCGAGAAACCCCCGTGGTAGTTTTCAAAAGGACCTTGACGGCCCCGTGATTGTAAGGATACCCTCAGGCCGGTACCGAGAAACTCCCGAAGCAGTTCAAGTCCTACGGTCTCTGCGGCCCAAGTCAAACTCCGGGTCGGCACAAAGAAACCTCCGTGATGGTTTTCAAAAGGGACCCCATGGTGGTTCAATGGTCGGGAAATGATCGGCGCTAGCACTCAAGGAATGCTTCAGCAAGAACCTGAGAGACAAAGGCAAGTCTAAATGTTCCTACGGAGCCCATACATCAAATTGCCAACTCCCCGGACATACTCAAAAGATTGAGAGTGCATCTAAAGGCTAAAGCCAAGACATAATCACCAATAGCCTGAAGACACTACAACAAGTTAAGTCTCTTATAATGGAGCAAAATGTTCTTTTCATTAATTCAATATCAATGTCTTACAAAAATGCCGACTATAGTCAGATTACAAAAATAAAAAGAGAAAAAGAGCTTCAAGGCTCAGCGGATCCTGACCCATCTTCGGCGTCACTACCCTTCGGACCCTTCTCTTCATCCTTAGGCTGAAGGTCTTCGAGGCCGCTTTATTTTGAAGATCCGGAAGACCTTCTCTCTTTGGAGAAGATCGAAACCTTTGGAGAAGGCATCGATGGCCGCCTCACTGAACTCTGCAGCAAAATCCATGGAGCTTTTGTAGTTCTCCATAGCCTCGCGAGCCCGGGTCTCGGCGGCATCTATCCTCTCCATGGCTCGGGCCTCAGAGGCGGCTACCTTCTCGGTGGCCTGAGCTTTGACGACGGCCAATTTCTCCACGGCCTCTCGAGCTCGGGCCTCTGCGACAGCCTTCCTGTCCCAAGAAGTCCGACCGTCTGCTTTCGCGATGGCCAGCTTCTCCACGGCGGCCCGAGCCGACTCGGCCTTATCAGCCCTCTCCTCAGAATGGTCCAACTTAAGGAGAGCCTTCTCTAGCCTCTCCTTGGTCGGCTTAAGCCTCGTCATGGCCTCCACGAGCTTAGCCTCGGCCACTCTGGCCTTACTCTCGGCTGCCTCTGCCTGGGCCTTCAAAAAATTAATCCCCTCCTAGGGGACCCGAAGCTTGCTATACGCCTTCGCCTCTCGAGCTCGCACCTCGGCCAATTCCTTAGCCAAGGTGTCGGCCCAGATTTTGGCGGCCCCGGCACAGACGTCCCGAAGAACGAAAAGGCCGTTGGACATTTGTGCGAAGTGATCGGTTAGAAACTCTGATTAAACCCAATATAAAGGGAAAACTAAGTCAATAAACATACCTGAAGGGCAGCGATAGAGGGTGTCGAAAGCATCAATGGGGGGCAAACGGCAGAGCTCGACTTGGAAACCTAGGAGGCTGGACCGCCTCAGAACACGCTCCGCCAGCCAACCACGATTCATCGCCATCACCCGGGATGGCTGATTCCTTGGTTCGCTGGTGGGGGGTGTCCCCCCTTCCTCTGGCGTGGTTAGGCGGCCGATGGGGCCTCATCCTCAACTTCCACCACCGAAGGCGTCCCAACCCTCACCTCCGGTACAGCTTCATCTCCGAGTTTGGCGGCGGCCAGGGGTTCTTCCCTAAACGGCCCCACCTCAGCCTCGACGGAAGGAGCTCTTGCCGCTGGTTCTTCAGCAGGGGGATCCTTCCTTCTCAGCTCTTCCACTGAGGCGGTCTCGAGAATTATGGAAGGAGTCGTTGGGGGCCGGGACGACCCGTCCTGTTCTTCCTGGCGAGACTTCTTAGGCACCGCCTTCGCTGTGTCGCCAACAGCCTTCCTCTTTCGAAGGCCTGACACTAGGAAGTCAGAAGAAAATTTCATTGTTGTACAAAGGAACAAAGATCAGAATAAAAAAAAAAGAAGAAAAAAGAATTAAAAATGATGATGAATGAATGACGGCAACTAAGGGGATATGGTGCTCATCGGGTGCGGGTGTTGGCGACACCGGTGCTGGGCCGACCATTGGTGCTATGCCGGCATCACAGAGGTTATCCTCCGACAGTAGTTCCCAGCAGGGAGGAAGATCGGATGATAACAGCGCATCAAAAATCTCTCGGTCTTCCTCATTTATGGTCGAATTCTTATTTGGACTGGTGTCGGAGCGCCCCAACCCGTCTTCGCCCCATCCAAATGGACATAAAAAAATTGGGATTTCCATCCCTTGATTTTGGAGGGCTAGTCAAGCTTAAGGGCTCTTTTGGGCCTGAAAGCAAAACTCCACCACCTGGCTTTATTGGGATTACGAAGTTTGTACAAGACCCGAATAAAAAAACTCTGGCATGAATGCCATGAAAATAGCAGAGAACAATGAAAGCGCAAATAATCCGAACGGAGTTCGGAGTTAGCTGCGTTGGGATAAGGTCATACCTATCTAAAAGGTTCAAAAAGAAGGGATAAAGAGGAAGGCGAAGCTCACTTTTAAAAAATTCTTCATACAAGGCGATCCCACCAGACTGGCTAGAGGTTACCTTATCACCGGAGTGGGGAGCGAAGATGCAGACACTATCAGGAATTTCATATTGAGGCCTAAGATTCTTTATGTCCCAGGCAATCATGGTGGAGGCTATCCCCTTCGGACCTACAGACTCAGAAAGGGTAATCGGAGGAGATGCCACATGACTAGACAATCAAGAGGGAACCCTAGGGGACGGAGGAGAAACCCTAGGGGGCGGAGAAGAAACCCTAAGAGGTGGGGAAGAGGCCCTAGGTGGTGGAGGGGGAGCCCTAGATGATGTTTGGTTCGCGGTCGCGGATGGAGACGCCACCAGGAGCCTAGTGCCGTGCTTGGAGGATCTCCTTTCTAGAAGGTTCGACCATAGGGCTCTTACCTTTCCTACGGGAGTCAGAATCCATGGTAGGAAAGAACAAAGAAAGTGAAGGGGGCTGACCTGAAAATCAAAGAGACAGAGGCAAGGACCCAAGACTCAGAAGGCGAAGAGGGCATAAGGAAGGTAATGGAGGCGTGAAAGGGTCAAAGGGGCGAGAGGGACAGTCTTTATACATAATTTTTGAATGTCCCGCCCACTATAGTGTTACGCGGAAACTCATGAATGGAGGTACCGTCTAGCTGTCCATAAATCCACGTTGTTCGAAATATGACGCCTTAGTGACGTATAAGTGGCGCGATCCATGCCCAATGATGAGACACAAAGGAGAGCAATCCAATAATGATGCTCCACCTTTTTTCGGTGCTCGAGGGATATTTTTCTCAATCTCTCCGCATACCACATCGCGTCCGGTGCCATTTCTTAAATGATAAGAAGACTTTGAAAAGACTTTATCTTCTCAAAAATATGCGCCTGCCTCCGCTAATTTATGGCGCGCTAGACCCATCAAAAGCAAGAGATTTCGTACTTCTTTTCCTTGGCAAGTGCTGCGTGCATGAGCACCAAAACTCAGAAGCGGAAGAGCATATGATGTGGCTGGTAAAAGCCACGTGGGGGATAACGGCCAAAAATTATCTAACGGCAGGAGTCGTTAGGGTGCGAGCGGCCTCAAGACGGCCTCAGTTCATAAGCGGGCCCAAGGCGGCCCTAGTCCCTAGGCAGCCCCAAGACGGCCCCAATTCATATATAGGCCCAAGGTGGCTCCAGTTCATAAGCGGTCCAAAGACGGCCCCAGTTCCTAGGCGGCCCCAAGCCTTATTTTATTTTATTTATTTTATTTTATTTTTAAGATTAACTTCAGCTTTCCAAGCAAGCCTTCGCTTCTTACAAGGCCATGCCCAATAGTCATCTTTGACTCATGCCTATCTAATGAGACAAACTCCATCGATTTTGGTGCGAGCTTAAGGAGTCACCATCCATCATAAAGCATTAATGACTCTGATTCGATAAACTCAAAAAGTCATCATTCATCATGAAGCATTAATGATTCTAGCCAGACGAGCTCCCAAAAGGTGGTCATCTGCTATGAAGTACCAATCATCCAATTTAGATGAGACAAATCTAATCTCACCGGTTTTGACATTTCATTCACAAAAGTTATGACTCATCATGAGATGCCAATCTTATCAAGCAAGCTATGTAGACTCAAAGTATCAACAAAAATAGGTAAGAGGGACTCCGGATTAAGGTATGAACACTCAAGCAAATACTTAAAGATTTTTCTCTTTCTTAGACTCATTCGAGCTTTTAAAAGTTCATGGCTGTGATTCTGATCATTAACTTGAGCGGAGGGTTCCTCTCGAAATATCTAGCCCTCAAGACTTCTTGCATATCTCGGAGTTGAAGTGAAGTTTATTCACCAAATTTATGGCCCGTCCACTGACGCTCAAGGATGTTAGCTCAAAGTGATCAGATCAACAACAAATACTGAAATTAAGATGACATCAAATATTTTGAAAAATATATAATTTAATTAAAAAAAGGATAAAACAATCGATCCAACCCTCAAAAACTACAAAAATTATCATAAAAATGAGATAGAAAACTGAGAAAGCGTTGACTTTTTTTGCAAATAGATAAAGAAGAAAGAATCAACCAGAAAAAAAGAAACAAAGAAGCGAAAGAGGGAAGCAACCTCGCTTGAACAAGTTTAGAAGCTGTGACGAAATTCTTAGGGTCTTGGTTGATCTCTGACAATGTAGTATGATATCAAGAACAAGAACAGATCTTCACGAAATAAACGGCGAAAATTTTGGGGAGAAAAAATATGGAGATAGATGATCGGCCTCGACGACATCACAGATGTTGTTGAGGGAGCGTCTTGATCAGAGACCAATCGCTTTGATAGCCTTCTCGCCGAGGATAACAGCGAGGGTTTCAAGAAAGGATCAGAGGGATTAGGATCGGGGAAAGAAAGGGGGTGAATACCATGATGGACGGAAAAGAACTCGATGTCGGGGAAGCGGAGGCACGCCCCGGGGACTCGATCAGCGGCGGACGGGGGCGACGACGATGTGAGCGAAGCTGGTGAGGGCGTCGACGAGTGCATGCACAGCGGAGAAAGCCGGTGAGGGCCTCCGTTTCTTCGGCCTCGAGGTTCGGGAACTGCGGCCTGAATTCTGCTCTTCTTGGAGAGCATGATCGAAAGCTTCGAGTCGGACACAGCCGCGAGGCCATCGGGCGGGCCTTTTGTAAGGGGCTTCGCATAAGTCGGCCAGCCTTGCTGGCTTATTGCGGTTTATGACGAAACTTTCCCTGATTAATAATAAAATACGCATAGGATCAAAATGATAAAAAGTCCGCGAAAGAAAGAGGAGGCGGAGACCAGCAACCATGAGATGAGAGCCATTCTGAGAAGAGTATTGGCCATGGGCACTCCTCCCAGCCCGAAGAGCATCAACAATTCGGTTCCTAATCTGATCGGTTCCGGCAGCCAGAGGATCAATAATCTGATCCAGCAGCTCCGCCTCTACAAGCCCCCTCCCTCCCCGGCCGACACCGACGACGACGACGGTGTGGACGCGCGAGGCAAGGTCTTCTCCGGGATGGGCCTGGCCGAGTCTTCCGCCCCGCCCGCCCTCCATCTTCCCGAGCGGTTGCGGCCCAAGAGGGCCGCCGTCCTCGTATGCCTCTTCGAGGGCGACCTCGGCGATCTCCGCGTCATCCTCACGAAGCGCTCCTCCGAGCTCTCCACCCACTCCGGTCCGTTCGATCTCCAATTAAAGCGTCCTTTCGGATCTAAAAGATAGCCGGGATTCAGGCTTCTGCTTTAATTCGTTGCCGTGTATTATTTATTAGGTGAGGTGTCGCTGCCGGGTGGGAAGACGGAGGAGGGCGATGCGGACGATCGCGAGACGGCAACCAGGGAGGCCAAAGAAGAGATAGGGCTGGATCCGTCCCTCGTTACGGTCGTCACCGTTCTTGAACCCTTCTTATCCAAGGTATTAACCTCTCTAATTCCGATGTCTCTATTATCTAAGATGAGATCCAATCTAATAAATTATTTTTATCCATTCTGATCAATTCGTGATTTCTAATGGAATTGAGATTTTTGAACGACGAAAAACAAAATACTGAACCATTACTTTTCAATACGAAATCCATTCTTTCAACACTTGATATGTTGAGGTTTGGCCAGAGGAGAGCATAAACAGAATATAGACGAATATGCAATTGAGCATGCTTTTGTCGTAAATGCACCATAGATGATGAATGATGAATCTGATCATCGAACGGGACACGTTTCATGATTGTAGAGAAATAACATTCAGAAATTTGGAGGGAGCTTTTTATCATCTTACATATTGCATTATGCTTTAAGAAGGATAACGAACATTATTTAGAATTTTATACTTTGCAGCATCTTCTCAGAGTTGTTCCTGTAATCGGTATACTTCCTGATAAGCAAGCATTCAAGCCTGTTGCAAACACCGCTGAGGTGGAAGCGATATTTGATGCACCTCTGGAGATGTTCTTGAAGGTCTAATTTAAAGAATTTCCTTCATATCATTGTTATTTTTCTGCCTTTTTCTAATTTTTCACTTTGTTATATAACAGGATGAGAATCGAAGGTCAGAGGAACGGGAATGGCTGGGGGTTAAGTATTTGGTCCATTACTTCGATTTTCTAACAGGGAATAAGAAATTTGTGATATGGGGTTTAACTGCGAGCATCTTAATTCGTGCGGCATCAGTTGTATTTCAGCGACCACCTTCCTTTTCCGAGCAATTTCCTAGATTTAAGATCTAGCATTTTTCTGTGTATCTGAATATAATTTTCTGTAGCCTAAAATATCTGAATGCTCATCAATAAATTGGAAAATGTCTGAACAATGACAAGATATATGTGGCTATTCGAGTTATTTAGTTTCGTTCTGCGGGCTGGAGACGTCTCTCACAGGTCTAATAGCTTCAACAAGATTCTTTTCTTTTGTTACACTGTTAGCCTCACTGAAGAATGTGACCCGGGAGGTTTGCTGACCCTTTTTCCTAATAAACACATGAAAATATAACGATAACTAGATATGTCATGTATATTCTTATTTTGAACCAGATTCTTGCTTTCCTTTTTCTTTTTTTCTTTTTTTGAGTAATTTGATCAAATTGCATCACCGAAATGATTGATGCTGCAGCAAAATTTTGTAATGGAACCGATTGAAAAAAATGGAGATTATTGATGAAATCAATATCCATTCATGCATTCTAATTTCAACGATCAGGCATTCAATTTTATAGTATCTCATAGTGTACCATCCTAAAGTCGATTGGAGGTTGGAATTAAAGCAAACATTCATCATGTCATAATGAAACAGATCTCGTGTAAAAGTTTAAACCTAGTGAAGTTGGTCATAATTTATTAAAAAATATATTCATGTTATTAATAATTCTATATCTTCTTGTTCTTGCTCTAAAGTAGAGGTACTGGGCCTCACAAAAAATGAGGCCATACTACAAAAATAAGGCAATAAACGGGTGGTGTCAGGTATGGCCCGTACAAAAAAGTTGCCATCCCAGCATGGCCCGTAAAAAAAATTGCTATCCCGGCATGGCCCGTGGCCCATTTTGGGCTGGATCGTGCCGGGCATGACACGTCACGGGCCATGCCAGGCATGGCCCGCCATGGGTCAGGCCGGCACGGCCCATTCTAGCCATTTTTCAACGGCTAAAAAACGGCCATATAGGGGGTTTTGATCATTTTAACCCCTCCAACAACCATATAATAGCTATATTGAAGGATATTTTTGAAAAAAAAAAAACTTGGAACCTACTAAAGATGAGGTAATATGACTTCTTAATGATATTTATGCTTTATATGACAAAAAGTTTCATGAATCTAGAATACCTGCTCAAAGCTTTGCTTCTTCTTTTAGTTCTCGTTCATCATCTATTTTTTCATTCATTGCACAAAGAAGACACAATGCTTCATCTTCTTCATCTTTAAGCAGTGAACTAGAATTTTATTTATGAAATGATCTTCATTCTGCATATGATAAAAATCAAATAGAGAAACTAGATGTATTAGCTTGGTGAAAGAGTGTTAGAAATCAATATCCCTATGTCTGCCATTGCACGGGATATTTTAACTGTGCCGATGTCCACAGTAGCATTGAAATCCACTTTCAGTGTAGGTCAACATATTCTAGACGAAAACAGAAGTAGGATGACTGGCGAGACGGTTGAGATGCTTTTTTTCTTCAAAGATTGGTTAGATGCTGAGGCGAGGCTTCAAGATAAAGGTGGACATGACTTAACCAACGAAGATGATGATGATACAAATACTACCGATGAGTGAGTCATCTCTATTTTTATAATTATATATTTTTTTTTATTATTGTTAAAGTAAGTCATCTCTATTTTTTTCTTTCTTATTGTATTGTGAAGGTCAGGCCTAGCCCCCCTTCCTTCATGTACCATTTTGATTTTAAATTAATAAACTGGTAGGGGTCTATGCCAAGCCCCCCACAATTAAGGTAGCTTCATATTAATAAATCCTTTATTTTAATAATTTTTAATTTATTAAAAAATTATTTTTTACTTAATTTTTTTTAATATCAAGCCCTTGTGGGTTGGGGCTGTGCCAGGCTGGCACGGCCTAGGCCCTAATGGGCCAGCACGGACCGGCATGGCCAAGCCCTTATGGGCCGGCCGGGCTGGCATGCATGCCGTCCAGTGCCTGGCACGACTGGGTCGTGCCAGCCCAGGTCCAAGACGTGTCATGCCAGGCTTGATCCGTGGGCCAAAATTTTTAAGCTCAGCACGGCCTCTTTTACTGGGCCATGCCAGGCACAACCCAATACTGTAGCTACCGGGCCAGGCCGTGGCACGGCCCGGCTCATGCCGGCTTGGGCCGGGCCATGGGCGGCTGTCCGACCCAGTGCCCATGTCTATTCTAAAGAAGCTCAAAGCATGCATGCATGCATACAAGTCTCAAATAAGTTCCCATGGCTCGGCCCAATGCCCATGTCTATTCTAAAGAAGCTTAGAGCATGCATGCATACAAGTCTCAAATAAGTTATTTTATTTAGTCCCACATGTTGGGAATTTAGGGGTCTAATACTAAAGATATGCAGCAAAAAAATAACCTAAATCCCCATAAGAATCCATGTGTTTCAATTAAATTGATTAGGAAACGAGAATCGTACCTTATGTGAGTAAAATATATATATATATAATTTTCTTTTGATGAGACAGATCTTTAGGCGCTGCGAAACCACAACTCCCTCTACGGTATCCACACGAATGACCACTTCACAATGGGACTCGGTGTGCTAGCACTCTCTAGAACTCTTCTAGATCAGTTCAGGAATAATCTCACTAAAAGGCTCTCGTATATTTTGGTGCGCAGATTTTCTATGCAAATCCAATGTTGACAGCAAGCATCGTCTATTTTGGATGAGAGCAACAACGTCTATTTATAATGAAAAATATCCTATTCAAAGAAAAGAATATTCTCATTAATGAGACTCCTAATCTGATTAGGATTCCTAAAAGACACGTCTTCTCATTAATGGGACTCCTAATCTAATTAGGATTCTTAAAAGACACTATCTTCTCATTAATGGGACTCCTTAAAGACACGTCTTCTCATTAATGGGACTCCTAATTGATTAGGATTCCTAAAAGACACGTCTTCTCATTAATGAGACTCCTAATCTAATTAGGATTCTTAAAAGACACATCTTCTATTAATGGGACTCCTTAAAAGACACGTCTTCTCATTAATGGGACTCCTAATCGATTCCTAAAAGACACGTCTTCTCATTAATGGGATTCCTAATCTAATTAGGATTCTTAAAAGACACATCTTCTCATTAATGGGACTCCTTAAAAGACACGTCTTCTCATTAATGGACTCCTAATCTGATTAGGATTCCTAAAAGACACAATAGTGAAGATTATTATTTATTATATTTATTAATCTTAAATACTTAAGAATAATAAATATATAAATAATTTTCGCTGGGTTTATATAAATTAAACCCATAACCCATATGCGTCATTCCTTGTGTGCGACCCTGTAGGTTCACTCAATGTTGGCAGTAGGACTAAAACCCTTTCCGGCCCACAAGACATAATTGGTCTCTAGCAAGACATTATGTCTACCCAAATTGAGTGAAGATCGTCGATCCGACTTTACCTAGTAAATATCAATTATCTAGTCCCTTTGTCACACGATATTTAGTGATTAAGTATGAGGCATAGATCACATCACTCATAGATTGTTTAATCACAAGTTTTCTTGATTCCAGAGTTTGACTGAATAAACCAAATGTTACTGATAACTTTTATCAATTCATTTGGGCATGGCCATGTACTTTTCTCAGTCTCACTCTTCAAGAGGCCCAAAATATCTCTCTCAAATTAATGAGAGGGACAAATTCCTTCACGAACACTCATATCCCTCAACGTAGTTTATTCCATATCCAATCACAGTCTTATGATCATCTGGTTAAAGATGATGAAAAGCCGTATCAAAACATGAAATTCACTATGTAGGGATCCATAGTGTCATCAGGTCAAAGGACTAAAATAACAACATCATGAAGAGAAGTATTCATAACAGAATCCATATGATACTCTCATGGTGGGTCGATCCAATACAATGTACTTTTACATGTATCTATGTGTTGACTTGATATCTCATATCCATGACCAGTGAAACGTGATCATCAATCAACCAACATACTAATCTTACTTCATTATCGTTCCATATAATGAATGATTAGGGATAATTTAGAATAGTATTCTTATCACCTTATAGTTTCACTATTTAAGTCACATACTTTAATGATATAAGGAAGAATAAACTATTCAAGGAAACCTTTTTTTTCACATTAGAAGAGCATAAATAATAACATGATAAATAAAATGGTTTATTAAATAAAGATAAAACCATAAATGACAGCAAATATCCTGATGGCCTAGGGCACATCACCAGCAATCTCCCACTTGCACTAGGCCTAACAAGATAAAAATCTAATGCCTAATGTACTATTATGACGATCATGTTTAGACTGAGGAAGAAGCTTAGTTAATGGATCTGCGTTGTTGTCATTTGTAGGTACTCTGCATATCTTAACATCTCCTCTATCGATGATCTCTCGAATGAGATGGTAACGCCTGAGTATGTGTTTGGATCGTTGGTGTGATCTAGGTTCCTTAGCCTGTGCAATGGCCCCATTATTGTCACAATAAAGGTCTACAATGCTAGGAACAACTCCTAAACCACCAATGAACTTCTTAATCCAAACCGCTTCCTTAGCTGCATCCGATGCTGCAATATATTCAGCCTCTGTAGTAGAATCAGCAACGGTGTCTTGTTTGGAACTCTTCCAGCTGACAGCACCTCCATTCAAACAAAACACATAACCAGACTGTGATCGGAAATCATCTGAATCAGTTTGGAAGCTAGCATCTGTGTAACCATTTACCACAAGCTCACCTTCCAGTCCTCCATATGTCAAGAACACATCTTTAGTTCTTCTCAAGTATTTTAGAATGTTCTTGACAGCGATCCAATGACTTTCACCTGGATCTGACTGGTACCTACTAGTAATGCTTAAAGCATAAGCGACATCTGGTCGAGTACATAACATGGCATACATGATAGATCCAATAGCTGAAGCATATGGAATTTTGCTCATGTGTTCCTGTTCTTCCTTTGAAACAGGACATTGAGTCTTACTCAATTTAATTTCATGTGACATTGGTAAGAATCCTCTCTTGAAATTTTCCATGCTATACCTTTTTAGCACCTTGTCAATGTATGTACTCTGACTTAGGCTAATGGTTCTTCTAGATCTATCTCTATAGATCTTAATCCCTAAGATATAGGCAGCTTCACCTAAGTCCTTCATTGAGAAACAATTTCCTAACCATGTCTTGACATTCTGCAAAGTAGGAATATCGTTTCCAATGAGTAATATGTCGTCTACATAGAGTACTAAGAAAACTATTGCGCTCCCACTAACCATCTTGTATACACAAGGTTCATCTTCATTCTTAATGAAATCAAACTCTTTGATTGCTTCATCAAAACGAAGATTCCAACTCCGAGATGCTTGCTTTAATCCATAAATGAATTTTTGAAGTTTACATACCTTATGCGAATCTTTTGGATTAACAAAACCTTCGGGTTGTGTCATATACACATCCTCGAGTAGATTTCCATTTAGAAACGCTGTCTTGACATCCATTTGCCATATTTCGTAGTCATAATACGCAGCTATGGCAAGAAGAATTCTAATAGATTTACGCATGACTACAGGTGAGAAAGTTTCATCATAGTCTATACCATGTGTTTGTTTGAAACCTTTTGCAACCAGTCGTGCTTTATAGGTATGCACATTGCCATTCATGTCGGTTTTCTTCTTAAAAACCCATTTACACCCAATAGATTTAATACCATTAGGTGGATCAATCAAAGTCCATACTTGATTATCATACATGGATTGCATTTCTGACTTCATGGCTATAAGCCATTTCTCAGAGTCAGGGCCTTTCATAGCTTCTTGGTAGCATGTAGGCTCATTTTGATCTATGAGCATCACATCATGATTGTCAGTAATGAGAAATCCATATCTCTCAGGCTTATGACGAATTCTACCAGTTCTACGTGGCCCTTGTGTTAGTGGTTCAGGTTCAGCAACTACTTGTGAGTTGGATTGAACATCCATCATCGGTTCCATATAAATTTGTGGTTCTCGAACTTCTTCGAGTTGAATTTTACTCCCGCTAGTTCTTTTGGAAATAAATTCTCTTTCCAAAAAGTGACCATTACGAGCAACAAACACTTTGTTCTCTGATGGTAGTAAAAGTAGTATCCTTTTGTTTCTTTAGGATATCCACAAATATGCACTTATCTGATTTGGGTGCTAATTTGTCAGACAATTGACGTTTGACATAAGTGTCACAGCCCCATATCTTTAAAAAAGATAAACTAGGAGGTTTCCAGTCCACAACTCATATGGTGTCTTTTGAATCGATTTTGATGGAACTCTATTCAATATGAACGCAGCAGTTTCCAGGGCATATCCCCAGAAGGATTTTGAAGATCTATTTGACTCATCATTGATCGAACCATATCCAATAAAGTTCGATTTCTCCTTTCAGAAACACCATTCCATTGTGGTGTTCCTGGAGGAGTCAATTGTGAAATTATCCCAATCTTTAAGATGATCAGAAAACTCTTGACTTAAATATTCACCACCTCGATCTGATCGAAGTATCTTAATATTTTTACCAAGCTGATTTTGTACTTCATTTTTGAATATTTTGAACATTTCAAAAGATTCGGATTTATGTTTCATTAGGTATACATATCCATACCTGCTGAAATCATCAGTAAAAGTGATGAAATACAAATAACCTCCTCTGGCCGGTGAACTTAATGGTCCACATACATCGGTATGTATAAGGGCCAATAAATCTGTGGCTCTTTCACCTTGTCCTGTGAAAGGAGCCTTAGTCATCTTACCCATCAAACAAGATTCGCATGATTCATATGATTCAAAATCAAATGAATGTAAAAGCCCATTTTGATGAAGCTTTGATATGCGCTTCTCATTTATATGGCCTAAGCGACAATGCCAAAGATAGGTAGGATTTAAATCATTAGATTTAAACCTTTTAGTATTAATGTTATAAACAGACTTGTAATTTGTTTCATCAAAGTTTAGAACATAGAGCCCATTTAATAATTGAGCAAAACCATAATAAATGTCTCTATGATAGATGGACATAGAATTATTCTCAATAATAAATTTAAAACCATCTTTGTCTAAACTTGAAACTGAAATAATGTTACTGCTCATAGCAGGCACATAGTAACAATTACTTAAAGTCAAAACAAGTCCATTAGGTAAAGGTAATTCATAACATCCTATAGATAATGCAGCAACTCTTGCTCCATTTGCAACTCGTAGGTCCACTTCACCTTGAGCCAATTTTCTACTTTGTCTGAGACCCTGCACATTTACACAAATGTGAGATCCACATCCGGTATCTAATACCCATGATGTAGAAGTAGATAAATTGACTTGTATAACATAAATACCTGAGGTTGTGGCTTCATTAGCCTTCCTCTTTTTCAGATCCTCCAAATACAGTTTGCAATTTCTTTTCCAATGACCTGGTTTATTGCAGAAAAAGCAAACTCCTTCCTTGGGCTATTTCGGCTTGGGCTGGGGCTTAGGCCTTTTAGCTTTGGTCTCACCTTTTGCTTTGCCTTTGCCTTTGTCCTTGCCACTCCTCTTTTTGCCCTTTCCCGTTTGAACCATCAAAACATTATTAGTCGCCTTAATGTTTTGTTCAGCATTCTTGAGCATCCCATGCAACTCCATTATAGACTTATCCATTTGGTGCATATTGTAATTCATCACAAATTGGTCATAGCTGGGAGGTAAGGAGGCAAGGATCATATCTGTAGCCAACTCCCTGCTAAGTGGAGCACCAAGTTTTTCAAGTCTATCAATGTAACTCTTCATCTTGAGCACATGAGTACTCACAGAGCTACCTAGAGTCATTTTGCATCCATTCAATGCCTTAGTGACTGCAAACCTCTCTTGTCTTGCTTGCTCTTGGAATATTTCCTTGAGGTGTACAATCATATTGTACGCTTCCATGTCCTCCATTTGCTTCTGAAGCTCGGAGTCCATGCTAGCAAGCATAAGGCAAGTCACATCCAAAGAGTCGTATTTATGCTTATTGTAAGCATTTCTATCATCTCTTGGAGCATCAGCAACAGGTTCATCAGGGATTGGAGTGTCTATGACATACAACTTCCTTTCTTGCTTAAGAACAATTCTTAAGTTACGATGTCAGTCAAGGAAGTTTGTGTCATTCAATTTTTCTTTTTCGAGAACCGATCGCAAAGTAAGATTAGATGTGTTGTTTGATGTCATGATCTATATACAAGGAGTTACAGAATTAATATCTTTATTTAAGCTATTTCAATTATTCTCACTATTTTATCAAATTAACAACCCTCTAATGTTAATTCGGAAACTTTTCAACTTTCGATATTTCTTAGTGAGTTAAGATCCATATTTACTAAACTTTAAGTCAGCTTTGGCATGACACTTAAAGTCTAGTTATTTAGGTAGGAAACTTCTTTCCAATTACATCATATGTAACTCTTGCTATAGGATTGACATCATATGTCCAGCATACTAATCCCATTAATGTCATAGGCCCAAAACCATTTTGATAGCCTATTTAAGTCTAACCATTTTGACGTGAGGATAGCACTTTTATCCACCCTACCTAACTAAGATGGTCTAATGCACCCTACTTTGGCAAAACCTACATTTAGACAATCAAAGCCTTGATAGGTGTCGAACTATGGGAGGCATTTTTACGACTTAATATTAATAGAGGGACTTTATTGTTAAGTATATGATGTCTATTCTATGAGACTGACTTTGGTCTGTGCACGCATCACATACATCATCTATATAGCATCTCATTCATGTATATATAAAACATAAATGTGTCATAGCATGGCCCATGAACTAAGTAAATCATCATTACAATGTCATGGCATAATTATATGCTAGGTCTTCCTTTGATGACATGAACCTCTTGCTTGGAACATCATCACTATGATCTCCTTTTGAATGATCTCCTTTTATTGACATGAATGGCCTTCAAATTTTATATTAAAAGAAAATCTACATTCTATACTAGTGAAATAAATAGATTACATCAAGATAACGACACACAGGCTGATAAAATAATTACAATAAAATTGTCGACACGCAGGCCGATGTAATCAACAAAACCATAATAAACTTGCCAATCACATGAGTCTAAAGGACCATGCTATGCACCATGCATAATACATAAAACACAAGTAACATAAAATTTTTCATGTTAACCAAATCATATTTGACACCCTACGAGCAACGGCGAAATTTTTAAATCTCTAGTGAGAAAATTCTTTAAAACTGTCCAAGAAAACGTTTTTCTTGTACAATTCCAATACTATCACAATTAGGATTTAAGATTGTGTCATACATGCAAATTAGGGTTTCTTTGTTAAAACCCAACTATCAATCTAATTGATAACCCCACCTTGACTGAGTTATTCACATCTCATGTACAATAATCTCGTTTAACAATATGCATCACACATCCATATAATCAAATGAAATCAATTTAATTGAATCCACAAACCTACTCTGATACCACTGTTGGGAATTTAGGGGTCTAATACTAAAGATATGCAGCGGAAAAATAACCTAAATCCCCATAAGGATCCATGTGTTTCAATTAAATTGATTAGGAAACGAGAATGGTACCTTATGTGAGTAAAATATATATAAATAATTTTCTTTTGATGAGACAAATCTTTAAGCACTGCGAAACCACAACTCCCTCTACGGTATCCACACGAATGACCACTTCACAATGGGACTCGGTGTGCTAGCACTCTCTAAAACTCTTCTAGATCAGTTCAGGAATAATCTCACTAAAAGGCTTTCGTATATTTTGGTGCGCAGATTTTCTCTGCAAATCCAATGTTGACGGCAAGCGTCGTCTATTTTGGATGAGAGCAACAACGTGTATTTATAATGAAAAATATCCTATTCAAAGAAAAGAATATTCTCATTAATAGGACTCCTAATCTGATTAGGATTCCTAAAAGACATATCTTCTCATTAATGGGACTCCTAATCTAATTAGGATTCTTAAAAGACACATCTTCTCATTAATGGGACTCCTTAAAAGATATGTCTTATTAATGGGACTCCTAATCTGATTAGGATTCCTAAAAGACACGTCTTCTCATTAATGGGACTCCTAATCTAATTAGGATTCTTAAAAGGCACATCTTCTCATTAATGGGACTCTTTAAAAGACATGTCTTCTCATTAATGGGACTCCTAATCTGATTAGGATTCCTAAAAGACACGTCTTCTCATTAATGGGACTCCTAATCTGATTAGGATTCTTAAAAGACACATCTTCTCATTAATGGGACTCCTTAAAAGACACGTCTTCTCATTAATGGGACTCCTAATCTGATTCCTAAAAGACACGTCTTCTCATTAATGGGACTCCTAATCTGATTAGGATTCCCAAAAGACACAATAGTGAAGATTATTATTTATTATATTTATTAATCTTAAATACTTAAGAATAATAAATATATAAATAATTTCCGCTGGGTTTATATAAATTAAACCCATAACTCATACGCGTCATTCCTTGTGTGCGACCATGTAGGTTCACTCAATGTTGGCAGTAGGACTAAAACCCTTTCCGGCCCACAAAACATAATTGGTCTCTAGCAAGACATTATGTCTACCCAAATTGTGTAAAGATTGTCGATCCGACTTTACCTAATAAATGTCAATTATCTAGTCCCTTTGTCACATGATATTTAGTGATTAAGTATGAGGCATAGATCACATTACTTATAGATTGTTTAATCACAAGTTTTCTTGATTCCAGAGTTTGACTGAATAAACCAAATATTACTGATAACTTTTATCAATTCATTTGGGCATGGCCATGTACTTTTCTCAGTCTCACTCTTCAAGAGGGTCCAAAATATCTCTCTCAAATTAATGAGAGGGACAAATTCCTTCACGAACACTCATCTAGTTAAAGATGATGAAAAGCCGTATCAAAACATGAAATTCACTATGTAGGGATCCATAGTGTCATCAAGTCAAAGGACTAAATAACATCATGAAAAGAAGTATTCATAACAGAATCCATATGATACTCTCATGGTGGGTCGATCCAATACAATGTACTTTTACATGTATCTATGTGTTGACTTGATATCTCATATCCATGACCAGTGAAACGTGATCATCAATCAACCAACATACTAATCTTACTTCATTATCGTTCCATATAATGAATGATTAGGGATAATTTAGAATAGTATTCTTATTACCTTATAGTTTTACTATTTAAGTCACATACTTTAATGATATAAGGAAGAATAAACAATTCAAGAAAACCTTTTTTATCACATTAAAAGAGCATAAATAATAACATGATAAATAAAATGATTTATTAAATAAAAATAAAACCATAAATGACAGCAAATATTCTGATGGCATAGGGTACATCACAAGCACCACCATAGTGCATTCTCCTGCATGGTCATTCGATCTAAATGTCACATAGTGATTGCACTAATTAACTCTTCAAAGAAAGATTCAATCTTTCTAATTAGAAAGAGTGCCATGCTCACAATTAGGGATATTCTCTACCTCTTCTATACGACATGCTAGTCCCCTCCCCTCTCGTGCATCAATGTGTGTTGCTTGATTTTTGAAAACGGTTTGCATCTTGTTAGTTTAGTTTAGTTTAGTGTTGTTTTCTTCTTTCCTTTCACCAACATTAGCAATCTCTTCTTTTGTCTGGAGAGGGGACATATCACCCTAGTTGCAGGATTTGGCTCTTTATTTTCCAGCTAAGCCGGCCTTTTCAGAAAGTCCCAAACTAAAGAAAGAAAAAAAGTCACAAATGCCATTGCCATTTAATGAAGTGGCTGGCTTGGCAAGAAAATAAAGTCCTATAAAATTTTGACGCAGTCATTCTAAACAGATACAAACATTAATCCTACATTTAAAACTCTTAACAGAACTCTTAATGAAATATCTAGCATGGAACCAACTATACATGGTTCTGCAACATGGCACCAGATGAATCCCCTGATTTGTACCTGATGTTTCCTTTGTGTAAGCTACAAGAGTTACCAACTTCATGAAAGCATTTCATCTTGCATGAACTTGAATATACAATCTAAATAAATGGGCTAAATAGAGCACCAAAAATGGTAATCCCAGCTATATTGTTGTCACACTTTTGAAATTGAAGAGAACCGTGGAAACTGTGGAGAGCATTCTCAAGCACTTAATCAGGTCACATACCATATAATCTGCTTGATAATCACAATTATTTACTACTGCATTAAATTTCTAACTCTATAATTCATCAGTTGGCAAATAATCTTCAACAACTAGATGATTGTAATTCACCCTCCACTACCATCAATTTATCTTTCCCAGCATCATTATCAGATGTCATTCAAGCAGCAGTTAATGCTCAATCTGCATCCTAAGAATACTAATATGATCAAAATAAAACTTACCTAGAGAATATACCCTCCATTAACAAATTACAGAGGAACAACCAATATTTCATTTCATGTAAAATTAACTTGACTGCAAAATTAGTAACTAAACTAATGATACTCCCTTAGTTATCTATCATGTTAAGTATAATATTGATTATGTTGATGCTGGCATGTACTTGCATGTGAATGTTTCTCTGTGTTATTTATACATCCTATGTTTACAACTTTCACAGCCATGCACCTGCTAAACAACTACATGTTCGTACATTCTGAGTTAAATGATCTGATATTCTATCACTACTCGCTCTTCTGTATTTTTCACCCAAAGTGTAGCTCAAATTTTAATTATTGTAATTATGCCAACAAAGTATTAAATGTATTATGTTCTCAGTTCTCCTTTCACAACAACAGAATAACATAGGTCCTTTTTTCTTCTTCTTTAAAACAAAAAAGTAGATTCCCATCCCTTTCTATTTTACCAAACATAAAAATTTCAAGCTTCAAAAGCCACATCAGATCCAACCCCATTAAGAGGCACAAACAAAGAGTCTCCATAGTGAACAAATTGAAAATGAAAATGACAGTGTGCAAAAAATAATGTGTTTCAGTAATTCTAGAAAACAAAAATAGCTGAATTTGAGGCATTAACTTCCACTGAATTTTTTTTGTCAGTTATAACTGACAGACATGATGAAAAACAAAGGTGTCTAATTCAAAGAAGTGTCCTTCATGGCCAATCATTTGCTGTCTAGTTCAATTGTTGTAAATTAATGGTAAAACTCCACAAAAATTACTGCATAAGAAAATTTATTGAACAATGAATGAACGCATTAGCCATCATCTTTCATAGAGGTAAGGCTGACCATATCATGATTGTCCAGCCATGTCCCAACAAGTAAAGCTGCTGAACTGGACTTCTTTTAAAAAAAGAAAGGAAAATTCTCCACCAAACTTCAAAGGAGCGGCCACTGTACCATACTGATCTTGCATAGCTAAAGATAACAGAGCTTCTAAGTGGTGAGCAAATCTGAGTCAATTGTTCTAAATGGAAATATCAGGAACTATTTTCTGAATAAACACTTAACAGTCAAAACTGTTCCGGCTTTACTATGATTGCATTTTATTGACATACAGATTCTAGTATTTGATCATTATCTCATTCAAAATTAGGACCACAAGTTGCATCTCGACTGTAATAGATGATTGTGCTTAGTTGCATTTTTTACCTTGCTTCGTTAAACCACCTAAACGTTTACAACTGAGACAGCTGAATGTGTTGGAAAAGTTTTTAAATAAATTAAAAAAGGAAAGTTTTAAAGGCCCCACGCGAGCATTTAAAGCTCGCGGTTCGCTTGAGCGTTCCGCTTTTCCTTCCGTTCTGGGAGGAATGGTAACAAGGCCTAACGGCCATATATATATATATATATATATATATATATATATATATATATAGACTAAAGGAAAAAAGGGATGAAAGAAAATCCAAAATTTAAAAGCTCTATTCAATTGAAAAAGATCCTGCAAATGATCCTGTTGCTGCAAGTAATTGGAGTTGTTGCTGTAAGTATTTGGAGTTGGAAGTCTGTCTCAACAAGGGAGTCTGTCTCAACAAGCAACAGTGAAATCTACTGGTGGTAAAAGGTTTATTTAACAATTTATTTTTTATTTTTATTTGGGCATATGAAGTTTCGTTGGATTTGCACCTCCACCCGATCGTGCTCACGGTAGGAGGATCGGATCGAGCCGGTCGTTGTACCTTGGAGACAAATCGCCAACAATCCGCACGAGGGGGCGAAAACTTGCCCTTAGGGCAGTGTCTAACACGCCTCGACCAATTTGATTCTTTTCAACTTTAGTTTATATTTTGAATTTAAATTTTAGATTAATTTTATAGCATTTTTAGAAAGAATTTTTCAAAATTCAAAACGATTTTTCTAACAGCTAAGGACAAATGTTTCTTCTTTTCTAGAAATTGCTAGATTTTCATTCCATCTACTTATTCTGCTTTTGCATGAGCTTGCTCAACATATAAAGTTTTCATGCCACCCTGAAATGCCTGTGCATTAATGGTGCAAATGTTGCTATGCTAAATTATGATCATCCATAATTATCTATTGAAATACTGCTTGCTAATATAATGTTGACAGCAAATTTTGTCTACGTCTTGACTCCAAATAATTTTGTCTAATTTTTTATTTGACTTAATGTTTATTCCCTTCTTTCCTAATGTTATACATGCTGCTTGACTAGGAGGGTCACTCCATAAATATATTACCAAGACTGATGATAGTAAATTTACTTGGAATGTTATTAGTTTCTTGCTTATATCATATTTTTTCTAATATGAACGTTCGTGGCCTTCTGAATTTAGAAGTATCTTATAGTAATAATGGGGAACATAGAGTATTGGTATGTTGTCCATTCAATGTATCACATCCAAAACTCCAGGAAAGCTTTTGATGTTTTGTATCTGAGATATATCAGACTTTGTTTGCATGCCAGGCTATCCAAAATGAAGCAAATTGTTCACTTTCATGAGGAAGGAGACAAACTCTTGGGAACTAATCATGCAACAGTGTATAGATGCACCACTAATTCCTTCCATCTTTAGTTTGTGCCTTTCTCAAAACCTTTCTTGTTAATAATGGTATATTTGTATGATATTAACTCCATAAGTAGCTATATTTTAATTACCGTTTTGGTGATAGTTTTCTGAGCTTCAGCTGAACTCTAAACCATGGTTATCATGCTACACTACCGCTGATCAGCACATTATGTAGGTATATGTATACTACAATCGATTGTCCTGTGTATGCTGTATGGTATTCTTATGGATGCATCAAACCTATCAAAAAACTAAGTCGGACTACAATATGGTAATATGCATATAACATCCATAGCTAAGCTGTATTCTACGCCCAAATGATATACACGTGTATATATATATGGATTACATGTGTATACACACATGCTTGCACTTGTACATATGATATATGCGTGCTTGTATATAGATATATTTTTATATCATCTTATTATTTAACTTTCAAGTGCAGCTACTAGCATATATATTTGCATTCTTACATAAATACAAAAGTTTTTCTGTTCTAGATAAGTATTTTTTGGTATAGTAATCAATATTTAATATCTCCTTGTTGTGTTGTTAGTTGCTAGACAAAAATGACAGCATTGGGCAAATACTTATTGCTTATCTACTATTGTGAATCTTTTATATTACCAAATGGCAAAGAATGGATGAACTTGGATGCTGTGATAAGGTATGTCATATAAATGCTCTATTTTGAGTCTCTTGAAATCTATTGCCATGAGATTTAATAAAAGTTTTTATAATTTACTCATGACTGTTGGAATATCCAACTTATTGTTTACCTTATATTTGGATATTCAATTCTAATATATCTTTGCCTGATTCTCTTATTTGAGGTCTAGTCCAAAAATAATATTATCTCTTTGGAATTTGCTGAGAAGATTTTGGCAGATTAATTAGCTAAGGAGTTATCTAGGAATGGAGTCCTAGATTCATCTAGAGGGATGTGGCTTAAGCCCATTATTTGGTCACCAGCAGTGGATACCCAACCTCTGTGATTGGAGATCCCATGAATGAGGTTCAATATGGTAGAAACGAAGCTGATTGAGTGATCGTGTTAGAGCACAAATTTTATAAAAATTTTTCATCCCATCCCTATGATGAGTGCTCTTATAAAGTGACAAAGTAAATTTGTGTAAGGTTGAGTAATACTCTTAATGGATCCGAGGTAGGTTATCTGCTGGGTATTGTCACAAATATCCTTGGAGGATTCACCTATATAAGAATCGTCATATTAGGCCGTGACTAAAGGTTTGGGCTAACCTTAAAGAATTTTCATGAAAAATCAAGGTACTAAGCGCAAGGCCTTTAATATGCGCTGACCGCTTAAATCCAATTGATTCATGCTGTATGTGTGATTAGTAGAAGTCTGAGTCAAGGACCTAGTTCAAGGTCTAATCCACTATGGTTCCTTCAGATGTATACAATCAACACTAAGTGAGGTTCAAGTCCACAGGATACCTCACCTATTGCGCAGTATAAGATGCCCTAAAATTTTTTGTATATTAATTTTAATATTAATTTTATTTTATTTTATTTAAAACTTTTGTGGAAGATTGTTGGAAAAGTTTTTAAATAAATAAAAAAGGAAAGTTTTAAAGGCCCCACGCGAGCATTTAAAGCTCGTGTGGAGTCGTTCGCCAGCGAGCATTCGCAAAATGCTCAGGCAAGCATTCCGTGATTATTCCGGAAATGCTCGAGCATTCGCTCGAGCGTTCCGCTTTTCCTTTCATTCTGGGAGGAACGGTAACAAGGCCTAACGGCCAAAATATATATATATATGTATAGACTAAAGGAAAAAAGGGGATGAAAGAAAATCCAAATTCTAAAAGCTCTATTCAATTGAAAAAGATCCTGCAAATGATCCTGTTGCTGCAAGTAATTGAGTTATTGTTGTAAGTATTTGGAGTTGGGAGTCTGTCTCAACAAGGGAGTCTGTCTCAAGGTGGTAAAAGGTTTATTTAACAATTTATTATTTTTATTTTTATTTGGGCATCTGAAGTTTCATTGGGTTTGCACCTTCACCCGATCGTGCTCGCGGTAGGAAGATCGGATCGAGTCGGATCGTTGTACCTTAGGGATAAATCGCCAACAACCCGCACGAGGGGAAAAACTTGTCCTTAGGACAGTGTCTAACATGCCTCGACCAGTTTGATTCTTTTCAACTTTAGTTTATATTTTGAATTTAAATTTTAGATTAATTTTCTAGCATTTTTTAGAAAGGATTTTTCAAAATTCAAAAAAAAAATTCTAACAGAATGATCATGAATTGATTATTAAGAGGTAAACACCTTTGTCTTCCGAATAATTTAATATCTATGCAAAAATTGATCCTCCCTTGCAAAGAAACTTCAGTTTTAACTAGAACCAGTACATGTGGAATTGAAACTTATGATGATTTTTTTTTCAGTTAATAACATAACATGCCATAAACAACATTGTCATCTTGTTATTATTATGGATAAAATGTACTATATCAATACAAGAAATGCTGATTATTCAGAACTCACAATAAAAGCTGAATTCAAACATCAGTTTGTCTTTTCCTTTTTTCTTGGGTCATGTTCCTTTAAGTAATTTACCAAGACCAGTTGACAAAAGAGAAACATGATATCAGCAAGGAATACTTTATCATGCAACAGTAATCAAGCAGCAGTCATGTTTGGTTTCATGAAGGTGCAACTGATTTCTTTGAAAAAAGGAGGGGGGAAATCCATTGGTACATGCTTCAAGAGTCAACTTGATCCATTCCAATCTGAACGTTATGTATATGCTTGAGAATTACAGAAAGCTAGCAACTCCAAAGAACAAATAACAATTTGCGGGAAAAAGGTGAAAACTCCACCAAATTTCTGCTAAAGGGTCACATGATTACCTTGCTGAGCATATCTAGCTAAAAACTTCATAGAATTTCTCTATGACCAGCAAACCTGAGTCAATAGACTCCAGTGGATCCTTCCGAAGCCGATGCCTCAAGCAGTTTGGAATCACAGTTGCAATATCATCCGCCGTCACTTTGTCTCTCCCCTTCAAAGCAGCCAAAGCCTTTGCAGCCCTGTTGGTCACAATATCCCCTCTCAACCCATCAACATTCAGGTCAGCACACACCTTTGATATGTTCACACGGAGGTCATGATCAATCTGAACAGAAGCAAGATTGCTCCGGGCTGATGTAATTTGATGCTGAAGTTTCTCCTGGTCGGCCCTATACGACTCCCTGAAGCCCTTAGGATCCCTATCAAACCTTGCCCTTTCCTCCACAATCTTAACTCTCAGTTCTGCATCCCTCACCGTTCCCACTTGAGCATGCATTCCAAACCTATCAAGAAGCTGTGGCCTCAGCTCACCTTCCTCTGGGTTCCCTGAGCCAATAAGGATGAACCGAGCAGGGTGGGAAATTGAGATACCCTCCCTCTCCACAGTGTTCCAGCCGGATGCGGCGGAGTCCAGGAGCACATCCACCAAGTGATCATCCAAGAGGTTAACTTCGTCGACATAGAGGATTCCTCTATTAGCTTTAGCTAGCAGACCAGGCTCGAAAGCCTTGACGCCCTCTGTGAGAGCCTTCTCGATGTCGATGGTCCCGCAGACCCGGTCCTCGGTGGCGCCGAGGGGGAGGTCCACCATGGTAATCTTGGTGGTCGTTACAGGGACCTGCTCCCCCTTCGTGACGCGCTCCCTGACCTCCATGCCCATGGACTCAGGGTCCTCGGGGTCGGAGTTGAAGGGATCCCCGACAACCACCCTGATATCGGGAAGCAAGTCCACCAGGGAACGGACGGCTGTGGACTTGCCAGTCCCGCGGTCGCCCATGATCATGACCCCGCCGACCTTGGGGTCGATGACATTGAGAAGAAGGCATAGTTTCATCTCGTCCTGGCCGACGATGGCCGAGAAGGGGTACACCGGTCGCTGGCTTTCCATAGCCGCCAGGTTCCTAGCCTACAAGTAACAGCATTTAGCGGGTCGAGATTCAACCATTCAAGAAACCAATTCTTATCCATGAACAATAGAGATTCAACGTTTGATGTAATGCCGTAGTCTCCGATGTGAACGGAAAAAATTAGAGGCTGATTAGAAGGGGGAGGGTGGGGCATTACTGCTTCAGTGGAGCTGATATCGGGGGTTGCGACATTGGAGATGATGGAGCGGCGTGCTCCCCGTCTGAAGCCGGCTCCGATTCCTCCGTGGGAGCTCTTTTTGTGACGAATGTGGGCTGTGGAAGAGAGCAAGAAAGCAAACGATGATGACGAAAAGGAACTAGGGCCTGTTAAAGGGTTTCTCGATTTGCTTTGTTAACAAATGGTTCGTTCTTCCTTTCATTTTGGGAGGTTTAAGTTAACTCACCAGGAAGTGAAGCATGGGAAAGAGGGGCGGGCGAGGGAAGCAACGCTCGAGCTCTGGAAGAAAGAATGGTGGCGGATGAGGAGGAAGTGGAAGAGAGTGCGATTAGAGCCGCCATGGGAGGAGGGACTCGAGCTGTGGCGTGGTATGGATGGGTAATCCACGGCGCTCCCTTGAGTTTTGCCCTTGGAGACGGAGGTGCGAGAGAGGAAAGCTGAATGGAGGAGGAGAGCTGGGGATAAGAGGATAGGACCGCTGGATTCCGGGAGGATGTTGGTCAAGTCGCGGAGTTGGGTCTGCCGATTTGGACCGAGGCACGCGGGCAGCATCCGGTCTGTCGCAACGTTACCACGTTAGTTATCTGAACCGGAGCGAGCGTAAACGATCCAACCAGAAAATCAACCACCAAACTGTGCAAATAATTAAAATAATATTAATTTTTTTAAAAAAATATGAATCATAACAATAAATAAAAATATTTTTTTCGTAAAATTTAACTAATTTAGTAACTTTAAATTTTAAATATTTAAAACTGGATTATTTGAACAAGTATAACATCAACACAATACTTAAAATTAATTTTACATTTAAAAATATACTGATTTATAAGTATGATAAAAATATAATAAAGATACAAAATTATTGATGAAGTTTATATCCCTGAAATTATAGAAAGAAATGGAAAATAAAAAATAAAATTAAGCTTAAAACATAAAAGAATCTTAAAAATATTACTTATATTAAAATTATATCGATTAAAAATTTTATCAGTTCAAACTGAGCCATGAGAGCAATAAAAAAATTAATTTGATCATTCAATTTTAATCAAGTTACTTGTCTAATTAATTTAGTTTAAAAATAAAGATTGATCAAGAATTCAGTTTATCAGTCCAAACGTCTTCTCTGCATCGACACGCTTAGAAATGTTATAATTATTTTTATTGAATTTGTAATACAATAATTGTTAAATTGATATTTGTGAGTGGATTTGTTAGGAGGAGTTAGATCCGGCGATTAAACCTGGTCGAGGATCAAATTGTAATAGAAACACCAGCATTCCCACCATATAATTTATTAAAAGGAGCAAGATCTTTTTCAGGGAATGATTCTTGATATATATATATATATATATATATATATATATATATATATATATATATATATATATATATATTATTTATTTATTTATTTATTACAAACATTCCCTGCTATTAGATGCCCGTATTTGTTAATGTTACGGTACAATTACTACTGCATTTATGGTACAATTATTTCAAGAAATAAAATAAAATCAATTGGGAAAGATTAACTCTACAACAAAGGGATACTGGTTCATATTTCTTCACGGAATAACAATCCACCTTGCGGAGGAGATTTCTAACTTTGTTATTTCTTTGCTTGCTTCAAAAACGGTAACCAGAGCATCACGTAGAACTAACACCTCGAAAACAACTTTCAAATCAAAGCCGCATGATGAAAAGAATTCCATTTGCTAGATAAAAATAATATCTGTATTGTGTAGTGGCAAAGCTGCTATGGTTCAGCTAACAGTAGAGGATTGATGATCAAGTAGATTGATCCACGTAATTTTGCTAAATATCTTTTATTTGAAATATAAATTGATTGTTCAATAAGAGATGCATATTAGTTCTTGCCTTTACATGATATTGTTTTATTTTGCCATGATATTTGTGTTGGAAATTAAATCTAAATCTTTTGTGAAAATTATAGCCCAAGAATCATTTATGCTCAATCATCAAGAATTTATAATCGATAAACGGAAGCGTACCTGAATCCATATGTTGAAGATTAAATTTAAACTTTTTGGTGAAAACCATAGCCCAAGAATCATTCATGTTCAATCATCAAGAATTCATAATCGATAAACAGAAGCGTACCTGAATCCATATTGCTTGATTGCTCTTCAGAGTCCTGCGGTTGGCCTTCCAGATCAACACGTACTCCCAGAAAGCCCTTCAGATAAGGTCATACGTGACCATAACCGCTATATATAGATAATTTCATTATTATCTTTTGGTATTTCTATTTTAACCCATCATAAAAATAGAAATAACCCCTTGGATCTTTACACATTAAAGGGCCACACCTTATCAGATACATTAAAACCCAAATTATTGAAACCTTAGCTGATCACTTTTAATTGGGCTTAACCTTATTTGACAGTCCACAACACATAATTATTTCACATATAAGCCCAATGTTGGATTAAAAATCCAACAATCTTCCACTGGGCTATATGTGTAACCTTATAATTATGTTGCAAAAATAACCAAATTGGCTCAATTTTACTGTCATTACCGAAATGTATCTATAACCAATCCGGTCCATCAATCATACCAACATATGATCAAAGCGGCCTTTGTTATATCTATCATAACTCGACCCATCAATGGTCACATATGTTAATACAACTGAATGACATGGATCATGATGTGGATGTGTAGTATGAAAATTACATGTAATGTAATTTAACATGCCTATTTTCAACTGGTCCTTCTTAAATTTGAGTGAGATCAAAACTTTAATATAATTATATAAAGTGTACTGAACCGAATAAAATACTTTATTTCTGATCAAAAAATATCTAAACACATAAGTGTGCACAAACCAAACATAAAGCATAAAATAGAAGCAATACAAACTCCTACTAAATCTAATCATCATTATGCTCTATAACACCCATGTGAGCAGTATGGTCATGAAAGATCTTGGGCGGCACATCCTTTGTAAGGGGATCTGCAACCATGGAGTTTGTCTCTATATGCTCTATAGAAATATGACCACTATGTATCCTTTCCTTTACAACCAAAAACTTGATGTCAATATGCTTTGACTTGATCGAGCTCCTATTGTTGTTGGAATACAATACGGTTGACTTGTTGTCACAAAATAACTTTAGCGATCTTTCAATTCCTTCTAATATACGTAGCCCAATGATAAATTTTTTTAAGCCATATCCCATGATTGGATGCTTCATAACATGTTATAAATTCCGCTGCCATGATAGAAGAAGCTATGAGTGTCTATTTTGTACTTCTCCAAGAAATAGCCCCACCACCTAACATATATACATAGCCCGAAGTGGATCTTTTACTATCTTGGCATCCCACAAAGTCGGAGTCAGAATACCAAATGATCTCAAAATGATTTGATCTCCTATATATGAGCATGTAATCTTTTGTTCTTTTCAGATATCTCATAATCCTTTTGGTTGCTTTCTAGTGATCCATACTTGGGTTGCTTAAATATCTGTCTAACACTCTAATAATGTACGTAATATCCGGACGCGTACAAACTTGAGCATACATTAGACTCCCTATAACCGAAGCATAAGAAATCTTCTGCATCTTTTCAACTTCAAGGTTTCCTTTTGGGCACTGATTAATACTGAATTATCTCCTTTAGCGACAGGGGTATCACCTAGTTTGCACTTTTGCATGCCAAATCTCTTAAGTACTTTATCGATATAGCTCCTTTGTGATAATCCAAGGATACCCTAAGAACGATCTCGATGTATCTGGATTCCCAATACAAAGGAGGCATCACCAAGATCTTTCATTTGAAAATTGCTTGATAGAAATCTCTTGGTTTCGTGCAACATGCCTATATCATTTGTGGCAAGCAAAATGTCATCCATGTACAAAACCAAAAAAATGTATTTACTCCCACTGAACTTATGATACACACAATCATCAACTACATTCACTTCAAAATTAAATAAAAGAATTACTTGATGAAATTTATAGTACTATTGACGAGAAGCTTGCTTTAACCCATAAATGGATTTTGTCAATTTGCAAACAAAGTTTTTTGGTTGCACCATATAAATTATCCCATCAATGTCTCTATTGAGAAACGTCGTCTTGACATCCATTTGATGGAGTTCCATATCATACTGTGTAATAAGAGCCATGATTGTCCTAAAAGAGTCCTTCGATGAAATTGGAGAGAAGGTCTCTTTAAAGTCAATCCCTTCCTTTTGAGTATAGCCTTTAGCCACAAGACGAACTTTATACCTTTTCACATTACCCTTTGAATCCCGTTTGGTCTTAAAAATTCATTTGCAACTAATGGGTTTCACACCTTCTGATAATGGGACACGTTTCCAAACTTTATTATCTTGCATAGATTTATACTCTTCTTTCATTGCTTCAATCCACTTTTCTGAATTAAAACCTTGTATTGCTTGAAGGAAGTTGGCAGGATCATCTTCCATCACACCATTATTTTTCTCATGTTCTTGAAGAAACACTATATAGTCATCTGGAATAGCATTCTTTCTTTCTCTAGTGGATCGCCACAAAGGCACTTGTTCTTGATGCACTTGTTCTTGAGGTTGTTGAGTTTGTACCTCTGAGGGCTGAACAACAATTTTTTGTTGTTCTATAATTGCAACTTGATCATTATCAAAAACAATTATAGGAATAGGAACTAGCTGCTCTTCAACAAGAGTAGTAAGTTTCAATTCCTCCTCAAAGACAAAGTCTCTAACTTTATTGCATTATTTCCGGAGTTCAACTCTTCCATGCCTCATACAGGATAAAAAAAAAGGAATGACTCTGTTAGACGTTCTAACATATCTAATTTCATAATCATGCGCAACCTCCTTTTGTATTGTTTAATTGGTTCCATAAAGCAAAGCTTTATCCATTAGGATAAATTATATTTTCTATTACAAAGATTGAGTTGGAACCACAAAATAACATATTGTTATTTTTTTTAAAAAAATGTTCAATCAAATTCAAATTAATGGTATTTTTATGCCTAATAAATTTGTCCATCATTCGAAATTGAACTAATTGAAACAAGATATCACCAAAGTGACCTCTCTTGTGTAGATGGTTCATGAAGGATGTTGGATGTTGTGTATGTGTATGTTTCATGCGGGTATTAATCGGCCCAAAGGAAGGTTAATGCTTGGCCGAACTACACATATGTGTGATGGTAACACATAACGATTATAAGGATTTACATGTGAGTAATAAGTCGATCCAAAGATAGATTTATTATTTGACATGCATTATTGTTAGTGTTTGATCATTACAACAAGAGTACCACTAGCAGTTAATATTACTGTCCAAAGACTTGATATTAATGTTGCACTGGATATCTTGAGATGGGATTTACCATTATTTGAATTTATTGATATTTGGTATTAATTATTTATATGAGCATGCTATTTATATATTGCTTTTTTTTTTCTTTACAGCTAATGTTGCTAATATTTTTACTAACATCAATTTAGTGTCGGTCCTTAATGGTAATAACTTCAAGGGCAAGGATAAAGGCAAGAAAAGAAAGAATAAGGTTGCTAAGGGTCAGCAAAGAAGAAACAAAATCAAGATAAAGACAGTTGTTTCTTCTGCAATAAGCCTGGATATATTAAGAATGAATGTTTCAAGTATCATGTATGACATGAAAAGAAAGGTATATTTCTTAATTTGGTCTATTCTGAAGTGAATATAGCTTCAGTGCCTAGAAACACTTGGTGGTTAGATTCTGGTGCTACTACTAACATCAGTGTTTCAATGGAGGGTTGCTTGAGCTACCGAAAACCAGCTGATACTAAAAGACACATTTATGCGGGAGATGACAAATCGGTAGATATGGAGGCAATTGGGCATTTTAGATTGTTATTAAGTTTTGGTTATTATTTGGATTTGAAAGACACTTTTGTAGCATCATCATTTAGACGGAATTTGGTTTCTATTTCAACTTTGGACAAATTAAGATATTGTTGTTCATTTAGAAATAGTCAATTTAGTCTTTCGTTAAATTCAAATATTATTAGAACTGGTTCTCTTATGGTGTATGATAATCTATATTTGCTTGATGCTGTTGCTTCTTATAATGAAACCCTGAATATGGAATCAAGATGTACTAAGCGTAAAATTTGTAATAAAAATTCAGGAACATTATGGCATAAGCGATTGGGTTATATCTCTAAAAATAGAGTTGAACGACTTGTATCAGATGAAATTTTGGATTCTCTTGATTTTGCAGACTTTAATGTCTGTGTTGATTGCATTAAGGACAAACAGACCAAAACAAAGAAATTGGGTGCATATAGAACTATGGAAGTCTTAGAGTTGATACATACGAATATTTGTAGACCATTTCCTACACCTTCTTCGAATGGTCAACAATATTTTGTATCATTCATAGATGATTATTTAAGATATTCATACCTATTTCTTATTCATGAAAAGTCTCAAGTTTTGGACGTGTTCAAATCATTTAAAGCTAAAGTTAAGCTTCAACTCAACAAAAGGATTAAAGGAGTTAGATCTGACCATGATGGTGAATATTATGGTAGATATGATGGATCATGTGAACAACGTCCAGGACCATTTGCCAGATACCTAGAGGAGTGTGAATTATCCCACAATACACCATGCCAGGGTCACCTAGCATGAATGGTGTAGCTGAAAGATGTAATCGCACTCTTAAAGATATGGTAAGGAGTATGATTTGTCATTCTACCTTACCAGAGTCACTCTGGGGAGAGGCACTAAAGATAGCAGCCTACATTCTGAATAGAGTACCAACTAAAGCAGCTGTCAAAACACCTTATGAGCTTTGGATAGGACGAAAGCCTAGTCTAAAGCATTTTCATGTTTGAGGATGTCCAGCTGAGGCAAGGCCTTATAGGCCATATGAAAAGAAATTGGACTCTAGAACAGTGAGCAGCTACTTTGTTGGGTATTCTGAGCGATCCAGAGGTTTCAAGTTTTATGATCCCAAATTAAGGATAATTTTTGAGACGAAAACCAATATTCTTTGAGGATATTGAGTTTGGAAGGAGAAATAAAGTTAGAGACTTTGTCTTTGAGAAGGAATTGGAACCTACTACTCTTGTTGAAGAGCAGCTAGTTCCTATTCTTATAATTGCTTTTGATAATGATCAAGTTGCAATTATAGAACAACAAGAAATTGTTGTTCAACCCTCAGGGTACAAACTCAACAATCTCAAGAACAAGTGCCTTTGCGGCAATCCACTAGAGAAAGGAAGAATGCTATTCCAGATGACTATATAGTGTTTCTTCAGGAACATGAGAAAATAATGGCGTGATTGAAGATGATCCTATCAACTTCCTTCAAGCCATACAAGGTTCCAATTTAGAAAAGTGGATTGAAGCAATGAAAGAAGAGTATAAGTCTATGCAAGATAATAAATTTTGGAAACTTATCACATTACTAGAAAGTGTGAAACCCATTGGTTGCAAATGGATTTTTAAGATCAAACGAGATTCAAAGGGTAATGTGGAAAGGTATAAAGCTCGTCTTGTGGCTAAAGGCTATACTCAAAAGGAAGGGATTGACTTTAAAGAGACCTTCTCTCCAGTTTCATCGAAGGACTTTTTTAGGACAATCATGGCTCTTGTTGCACAGTATGATATGGAACTCCATCAATGGATGTCAAGATGAAGTTTGTCAATGGAGACATTGATGAGACAATTTATATGGTGCAACTAGAAAACTTTGTGTCAGAAGACCCAAAATGGTTTGCAAATTGACAAAATCATTTATGGGTTAAAGGAAGCTTCTCGTCAATGGTACCACAAATTTCATCAAGTAATTATCTTATTTAATTTTGAAGTCAATGCAGTTGATGATTGTGTGTATCATAAGTTCAGTGAGAGTAAATACATTTTTTTGATTTTATATGTGGATAACATTTTGCTTGCTACAAATGATATAGGCATGTTGCATGAAACCAAGAGATTTTATCAAGCAATTTTCAAATGAAAGATCTTGGTGATGACTCCTTTGTATTGGGAATCTAGATACATCGAGATGTTCTCAGGGTATCTTTGGATTTATCACAAAGGAGCTATATCGATAAAGTACTTAAGAGATTTGGCATACAAAATTGCAAATGAGGTAATATCCCATCGCTAAAGAGATAAATTCAGTATTAATCGATGCCCAAAAAGAAACGTTGAAGTTGAAAAGATGTAGAAGATTCTTTATGCTTCGATTTTAGGGAGTCTAATGTATACTTTGTACGCGTTCGAACATTGCGTACATTGTGGGAGTGAGTGTTAGGTAGATATTTAAGCAATTCAGTTATGGATCATTAAAAAGTAGCCAAAAGGGTTATGAGATATATGAAAAGAATAAAAAATTTTATACATTAATTAATACCCTTATAGAATCAGTTATACCAATAAATTCCATAGAAATCACGTGTCTCCTTTTTTTTTTTTTCCATTAATGACAAAAATCTCAGGATTTCCTTTTTTTTTTTTTTTTTTTTTTTACTGAGGCCCACCAGCGATTTTCGTGGAGTGAAAACCTACATGACGTGAGGGGAAGGAAATCTCCACTCACAGCGCCCAGATTTCCGAGGAATATCTTAGCATTCTAGGATTGCGTCACATTTCCAGCGAAGGAACTCAATGCAACGCCTCAAATTATTTTTTTATTACATAAAAAAATGAGGCAGAAAAAGAATTCTCAGCGGATATAACACCCTTCAAAAGAAAAAACACACCTAAAATAGACGCGATTTCTGGTTATGAAGGTTACGAGGAGTTAAAATAAAAAATTTAAAAAATAAATCCCCCACATGCTAGTCCAAGGAGGATTTGGTTATAAAAATGGCCAAACGGCCAGCACCAGATTTCTAGCGGAAAAAATCGGCCAACACCATATTTCAAGCAGAATCCAGGAAAAAGAAATCTGCCAATGTATGAGTCCCACAAAATTCCCGTCCTTTGAATAACTGAACGTTCCGCTAGCAATCTGGCCTCACGCAATCATGAGGCATTTATTTATTTATTTATAATCATAACAGCATGTGCAATATCCTTTTTTCATGAAACTTCATTCTATTGCCAAGATATATCCCATAATTTTTATGGAACAAAGCCATGAAAACCTCATATGACATGTGAGGAGAAGTGATTCTGTGTAGACTCACATTCCCTTCACGTGATTCTTTTATTTAAAATTAAATTAAATATAGATTTGATTTTATCTGTAATTTAATTTATCTCTTATGAGGTAAAAGATCATATCTCCTAAAAGGAAAAGAACCGATGAAACTGATTTGCCGATGCAGCGAATATCTTTTGCTCTTAACATCAGAATTCATAATCATCAAACTAGAACTAAAATAAAGTTTTGATCCACTGTGACTTATTTTATTTAAAAATCTGGATCTACAGATATTAAAAATATCATTCAATAAACTAATGAGTATTTGTCTCACGATTGCTGAATATAACCAAATAAACATATACACAAATACGAATATCAATGCATATAACCAAAATATTTCTCAATGATTCAATATGAATTGGGGCTCTGATACCAATTGTTGGAGATTAAATCTGAACCTTTTGGTGAAAACTATAGCCCAAGAATCATTCATGTTCAATCATCAAGAATCCATAAATCCATATTGCTTGATTGCTCTCCAGAGTCCTGCGGTTGGCCTTCCATATCAACACGTACTCCCAGCGAGCCCTTTAGAATTTTCTCTAGACTATTCTTTGTGATGATGAGATTTAGAGAAGAAGGTCATACGTACGATCCAGGGACCATAACCGCTATATATAGATAATTTCATCATTATCTTTTGGTATTTCTATTTTAGCACATCATAAAAATAGAAATAACTCCTTAGATCTTTACACATTAAAGGGTCATACCTTATTAGATACATTAAAGCCCAAATTACGAAAACCTTAGCTGATCACTTTTAATTGGGCTTAATATTATTTAATAGTCCGCAACATATAATTATTTCACATATAAGCCCAATGTTGGATTAAAAATTCAACACCATATTGCTTGATTGCTCTCCAAAGTCCTACGGTTGGCCTTCCAGATCAACACGTACTCCTAGAGAGCCCTTTAGAATTTTCTCTAAGCTATTTTTTTTTGATAATGGGATTCAGAGAAGAAGGTCATACGTGTGATACAGGATAAATAACTTCATCATTATCTTTTCGTATTTCTATTTTAGCCCATCATAAAAATAGAAATAACCCCTTAGGTCTCTACACATTAAAGGGCCACACCTTATCAAATACATTAAAGCCCAAATTACTGAAACCTTAGCTGATCACTTTTAATTGGACTTAACCTTATTTGACAGTCTGCAACACATAATTATTTCACATATAAGTCCAATATTGGATTAAAAAATCCAACAACCTCCCACTGGGCTATATGTGTAACCTTATAATTATGTTTTGCAAAAAAAAACTAAATGAGCTCAATTTTATTGTCATTACCGAAATATATGTATAATCAATCCGGTCCATCAACCATACTAACATAGGATTAAAGCGGCCTTTATTACATCTATGATAACTCGACCCATCAATGGTTACATATGTTGATACAACTGAATAACATGGATCATGATGTGGATGTGTTGCATGAAAATTATATGTAATATGATTTTAATGTGCCTATTTTCAATGGGTCTTTCTTAAACTTGAGTAAAATCAAAACTTTAACATAATTGTATAAAGTGTACTGAACTGAATAAAATACTTTATTTCTGATCAAAAAATATCCACATATAAGTGTGCATAAACCAAACATAAAGCATAAAATTGAAGCAATACAAACTCCCACTAAATCTAAGCATCGTCATGCTCTATAATAACCATATGAGCAGTGTGCTCATGAAAGACCTTGGGCAGCACACCCTTTATAAGGGGATTTGTAATCATGGAGTTTATCCCTATATGCTCTATATAAATCTGATCACTCTGTACTCTTTCCTTTACAACCAGAAACTTGATGTCAATATGCTTTGACTTGATCGAGCTCCTATTATTATTGGAATACAATACGGCTGACTTATTGTCACAAAATAACTTTAGCCTAGTGATAAAATTTTTTTAGCCATATCCCATAATTGGACGCTTCATAACATGCTATAAATTCTGTTGCCATGGTAGAAGAACCTATGAGTGTCTATTTTGCACTTCTCCAAGAAATAGCCCCAACACCTAATAGATATACATAGCTCGAAGTGGATCTTTTACTATCTTGGCATCCCGCAAAGTCGGAGTCAGAATACCCAATGATCTCAAAACGATCTGATCTCCTATATGTGAGCATGTAATCTTTTGTTCTTTTCAGATATCTCATAATCCTTTTGGCTTCTTTCTAGTGATCCATACTTGGGTTGCTTAAAAATCTGTCTAACACTCCAACAATATATGCAATATCCGAACGCATATAAACTTGAGCATACATTAGACTCCCTATAACTGAAGCATAAGGAATCTTCTGCATCTTTTTAACTTTAAGGTTTCCTTTTGGGCACTGATTAATACTGAATTTATCTCCTTTAGCGATAGGGGTATCACCTGGTTTACAATTTTGCATGCCAAATCTCTTAATTACTTTATCGATATAGCTCATTTGTGATAATCCAAGGATACCTAAGAACGATCTCGATGTATTTGGATTCCCAATACAAAGGAGGCGTCACCAATATCTTTCATTTAAAAATTGCTTGATAGAAATCTCTTGGTTTCGTGCAACATACCTATATCATTTGTGGCAAGCAAAATGTCATCCACATACAAAACCACAAAAATGTATTTACTCCCATTGAACTTATGATACACACAATCATCAACTGCATTGACTTCAAAATTAAATGAGAGAATTACTTGATAAAATTTATGGTACCATTGACAAGAAGCTTGCTTTAACCCATAAATGGATTTTGTCAATTTGCAAACCATTTTCTTTGGGTCTTCTGACACAAAGTTTTTTTGTTGCACCATATAAATTATCTCATCAATGTCTCCATTGAGAAACATCGTCTTGATATCCATTTGATGGAGTTTCATATCATACTGTGCAGCAAGAGCCATGATTGTCCTAAAAGAGTCTTTCGACGAAATTGGAGAGAATGTCTTTTTAAAGTCAATTCCTTCCTTTTGAGTATACCCTTTAGCCACAAGACGAGCTTTATACCTTTCCATATTACCTTTGAATTTCGTTTGGTCTTAAAAATCCATTTGCAACCAATGGGTTTCACACCTTCTGGTAATGGGATAAGTTCCCATACTTTATTATCTTGCATAGACTTATACTCTTTTTTCATTGCTTCAATCAACTTTTCTAAATTGGAACCTTATATGGCTTGAAGGAAGTTGACATGATCATCTTCCATCACGCCATTATTTTCCTCATGTTCCTGAAGAAACTATATAATCATCTGGAATATTATTTTTCCTTTCTCTAATGGATCGCCGCAAAGGCACTTATTTTTTATGTACTTGTTTTTGAGGTTGTTAAGTTTGTACCTCTGAGGGTTAAACTATAATTTCATGTTGTTCTGGAATTGCAACTTGATCAATAACAGAAATAGAAACCTGATCATTGTCAGAAGCAATTATAGGAATAGGAACTAGCCTCTTCAACAAGAGTAGTACGATCCAATTCCTCCTCAAAGATAAAGTCTCTAACTTTATTTCTTCCCCCAAACTCAATATCCTCAAAGAATATTGCAGTTCCCATCTCAAAAATTATCCTTAATTTAGGATCATAAAACTTGTAACCCATGGATCGCTCAGTATACCCAACAAAATAGCTACTCACTGTCTTAGAGTCCAATTTCTTTTCATATGGCCTATAAGGCCTTGCCTCTGCTGGACATCCCCAAACATGAAAATGCTTTGGACTAGGCTTTCGTCCTATCTAAAGCTCATAAAGTATTTTGATAACTGCTTTAGTTGGTACTCTATTTAGAATGTAGGCTATTGTCTTTAGTGTCTCTCTCTAGAGTTACCATATCCTTAAGAGTCCTGTTTCATCTTTCAGCTACACCATTCATGCTAGGTGTCCCTGGCATGGTGTATTATGGGACAATCCCGCATTTCTCTAGGTATTTAGCAAAGGTCCCTGACGTTGTTCACCTGAACCATCATATCTGCCATAATATTCACCACCATAGTCATATCTAACTCCTTTAATCCTTTTGTTGAGTTGAAGCTCAACCTCAGCTTTAACTGATTTGAACACATCCAAAACTTGGGACTTTTTATAAATAAGAAATAGGTATGCATATCTAAATAATTATCTATGAATGATACAAAATATGTTGACCATTCCAAGAAGGTATAGGAAATGGTCCACAAATGTCCGTATGTATCAACTCTAAGACTTCCATAGTTCTATATGCATCCAATTTCTTTATTTTGGTCTGTTTGCCCTTAATGCAATCAACATAGACATTAAAGTCTGTAAAATCAAGAGAATCCAAAATTTCATCTGATACAAGTCGTTCAACTCTATTTCTTAAGATGTGACCTAATCGCTTATGCCATAATGTTCCTAAATTTTCATTGCAAATTTTACTTTTAGTACATCTTGATTCCATATTCAGTGTTTCATTATAAGAAGCAACAGTATCAAGCAAATATAGATTATCATATATTATAAGAAAACTAGTTCCAATAATATTTGAATTTAACGAAAGACTAAACTGACTATTTTCAAATGAACAATAATATCTATTTGTCCAAAGCTGAAATAGAAACCAAATTCCGTCTAAATGACGGTACTACAAAAGTGTCTTTCAAATCCAAATAATAACCAGAACTTAATAACAATCTAAAATGCCTAATTGCTTTCACATCTACCGACTTGCCATCTCCTGCATAAATGCGTCTTTCAGCATCAGTTGATTTTGGTAGCTCATGCAACCCTCCATTGAAACACCGATATTAGTAGTAGCACCAAAATCTAACCACCAAGTGTTTCTAGGTACTGAAGCTATATTTACTTCATAACATACCAAATTAAGAAATGTACCTTTCTTTTCATGCTATGCATGATACTTTGAACATTCCTTCTTAATATGTCTTATTGCAGAAGAAACAACTATCCTTATCCTGTTTTTGTTTCTTCTTTGCTGGACCCTTAGTAGCCTTATTCTTTCTTTTTTTGCCTTTATCCTTGCCCTTGAAGTTATTACCATTAAGGACCGGCACTGAATTGAGGTTAGCAGAAATATTAGCAGCATTAGTGGTAAAATAAAAGCAATACATAAATAACATGCTTATAAATAATTAATACAAAATATCAACAAATTCAAATAATGGTAAATCCCATCTCAAGATACCCAATGCAATATTAATATCAAGTCTTTGGACAGTAATATTAACGGCTAGTAGTATTCTTGTTGTAATGATTAAACGCTAACAATAATGCATGTCAAATAATAAATCTATCTTTGGATCGACTTATTACTCACATGTAAATCCTTATAATCGTTACGTATTTACCATCACATATATGTGTAGTTCAGCCAACATTGACCATCCTTTGGGTCGATTAATACCCGCATGAAATATACACATACACAACATCCAACATCTTTCATGAACCATCTGCACAAGAGAGGTCACTTTGGTGATTTCTTGTTTCAATTAGTTTAATTTAGAGCGATGGAAAAATTTATTATGCATAAAAAATTACTATTAATTTGAATTTGATTGAAATTTAAAAAAATAATGATATGTTATTTTGTGGTTCTAACTCATATCAAAAATAAAACTATCTATTTTAAAGCCATCTTTATAACAAAAAAATAATTTATCCTAATGAATAAAGCTTTGCTTTATGGAACGAGATTGCTTATGCTTATAGAATGGAATGATCCGTGAAGCCACTATATATATATATATATAATTTTGTGTGAGGCGTATAAGAGATGGAAGTCCAAAATTACGGAAACAGTGCCCATTTATGAAGCCTCTTTTAAAAATTTCATGCATTAAATGCCATGTATGTAATATCGATTTTCTTTAATAAACATAATGGCCAAGATCTTAGAATAAATGATTTTTACATGTAAACATAAACCAAAAATGCGTACCTTGATCCATTGATATTTGTTGACGAGAAACTACAGGCTGCATACAGATTCAGTTTTTCCCTCTTTCCTAATTCTCTTCCTTATCTATTTTGATGGTCAAACAGACTATATATAGGAGAGAAAGGACCAATCTGATAATACGATAAATTTCTCTTTCCATCAAAGAGAGGTTATCAGATAACAACTTCCCAAAAAATGAACCAATAGAAAATTAGCTTTATTAAACCATCATTATCACTTAAATTTAAATATCTGATAAAATCAAATATCATAATTATCATTTATAAATAAATGATAAATCAATCATATATCTACGTGGGCCACATAAAAGGAAATGCTAACATTCTCCCACTTGGCCCATGTGAGATATTAAACATACTGGTTTAATAATCAATCATAATGCGCATAACATAAGCTAAAATCCTTCATAATATTGGTCAAACATGAAATCATCATTAAGCAAAAACTAATAAGGATCATGGCGGTTGTATGCTATTGTTTTGACGTACTCCCTTCCATGTATCACATTACTAGTTCTATACTTAACATGACCTATAATGGGAATTGCAATAAGGTCTAACAATAATGTCTTTATCAAAGACAAATCCTGTTAACATTCTCATAATTCATTTATGTATATATACCAGCATAATTAAACAGGATCTATAAGTGATTTAGAAACAATAATTAATTGAGCTCAGAGTGTCAAATACATAAGGAACTTAAAGCTTTAAACATAACATCATTAATGGTTTTCAATAATGCCCATTCTTTTGACATGTTCATGAAATATCTTTGGCGGCAACCCTTTAGTCAGTGGATCTGCAATCATGAGATTGGTGCTAATATGTTAAATTGACACTCTTTGTTTTTGAACTTCTTTAACGGCAAAGTATTTTAATTCCATATGTTTAGCACCCTTTGAATACTTATCGTTTTTAGAAAAGAAGACTACTGCGAAGTTATCACAATAAATTTTCAGCGGCTTGGCAATACTGTCGACAACCCCAAGTCCTGAAATAAAGTTTTGCAACCATAAACCATGAATTGTATCCTCAAAGCATGCCACAAACTTAGCTTTCATAGTGGATGCAGCAATAACAGATTGCATCGCACTTTTCCATGAGATCGCTCCTCCAGCTAAAAAGAACAAATGGCCAAATGTGGACTTTCTAGCCAGCAAAATCTGAGTCTGAATATTCCTTTATGTACAAGGAACATAAGGAATTTGTTCCATTTATTTATGTTCCAATTCATTCTTTAAACATTGCATAAGGCTGAATTTATCTCCTTTCTGAATTGGAACAGCACTTGTAGAACATTTGTTTATGTTGAATATTTCAAGAACTTTATTAATATATATTTTCTGAGACAATCCTAACAATTCTTGTGATCTATCATAAAATATTTCGATTTCAATCACATAGGATGCCTCACCCATATCTTTCATTTCAAAGTTCTTAAAGAGAAAATTTTTGGTCTCATACAATAGGCCAAGGTCATTAGTAGCTAGCAAGATATCATCAACATACATAATCAAAAATATGATTTTGCTCACACTAACCTTCAGATATATACACCGATCAATGGTGTTTTCTTTAAATCCAAAGGATGTAATGGTATCATTGAACTTAAGATACCATTATCAGGAATAAGTCCGTATATTGACTTCTTCAATTTACACACCATGTGTTCCTTTCCTTCAAATAAAAAGCCTTCAAGTTGGTCCATATAAACCTCTTCATTCAAACTCCCATTTAGAAAGATGGTTTTCACATCCATTTGATGCAACTCCAAATCATAATGAGCTCCCAGTGCCATAATAATTTTAAATGAGTCTTTCTTAGAGACTGGAGAAAAATTCTCTGTGTAGTCAATGCCACATTTTTTGAGTAAAACCTTTGGCAACAAGTCCAGCTTTACAACGTTCAATATTGCCATTTGAGTTGTGTTTGGTCTTAAAGACCCATTTACACCCAACTCTTTTACAATCTTCAGACAATTCAACAAGATCCTAGACTGCATTGTAATCCATTGATTTTAACTCATCTTTCATAGCATCTAACCATTTAGATGAATTAGCACTTTGTATGGCTTGTGAAAAAGAAATTAAATCATCATTAATACCAAAATTGAAATCTGATTCTTATAGATAAACTACATAATCATTAGAAATAGCAGTTCGTCTTTGTCGTTGAGACTTTCTTAATGCTACTTCATTGGGTTTGTTTATTACAAGTTCATTAGTAATATCATCATTTTGTGGTGTTTGATCATTAATTTATTGTTCTTGAAAGTTATTAAAAGGTTCAACAACTCTATGAACAACAACTTGAGAAGAAGTTATAGGTAAAGAAACTTACACCTTAACTTCTTGGATTTCCACTTTATGTGGTTCCAAACTCTCACTAATTTCATTATTCTCAATGAACCTTGCATTTTCAGATTCAACAATTCTTGTACTATGGTTAGGACAATAAAATTTATACCCTTTTGATCTTTCTGGATAACCAATGAAGAAACCACTGGTTGTTCTTAAGTCCAATTTCTTTTCATGTGGATTATAAATCCTTACTTCTGCTGGGCAACCCCAAACATGTAAATGCCTCAAAATGGGTTTCCTTCATGTCCACAGTTCAAAAGGAGTCTTTGAAACTGCCTTACTAGGAAACTTATTTAGCAAATACATAGCGGTCTTTAAAGCATGCATCCACAATAATGAGGGTAATGATGAATTTTTTAACATACTCCTAACCATGTCCATTAGAGTTTGATTATGCCTTTCTGCAACACCATTTTATTCTGGTGTTCCAGGCATTGTGTATTAAGCACATATGCCATACTTTTAAGGAATTTGGCAAATGGACTAGGGTATTGTCCAGATTCATCATACTTTCCATAATATTCATCACCTCTGTCAGACCTAATAATTTTTACTTTTCTGTCTAGTTGTCTTTTAACCTCATTGATAAACACCTCTAGAGTATTTACCGATTGAGATTTTTCATGCAATAAATAGACATAGCCATAACGTGAAAAATCATCAATAAAGGTGATAAAATACTTTTCTCCACCAAAAGATAGAACATCAAAAGGCCCACATATATCGGTGTGTATAATTTTAAGGAGCTGTTTGCTTCTTGTGGCGCTTTTCTTGATTGTGTTTTGTGTGTTTTCCCTTAATACAATCCATACAAATCCCAAGATCAGTAAAATCTAAATCGGAAAGGATTTTATTCTTTACTAATCTCTCAATTCTTTCTTTGGATATACGATCCAAACGTTTATACCATAAGTAAGCTGATTGTTCATTTATTAAACCACGTTTAGTACCAACATTATGATGCAAGGTTAACAATCTCTCAGCAAAAAGACTATCAAGCTTAAATTTGTACAAACCATCAGAAAGAATACCAGAACTAATAAGATGATTGTGTTTAAACAAATTGAAACGTCCATTTCCAAATTTAAAAGAATATCCAATTGAGTCCAGTTTGGATAAAGAAACTAAATTATAAGAAATAGAAGTGACATAAAGTGTTTGGAAAAGGTCTAAATGATGTCTAGTGTCTACAATCAAACGATAAGTTCCAACAGCTTCAACTGGAGCTTCGACTCTTTCCCATTGAGACAAAGTTTTTATTTGGGTTTATGGTTTGGATCGTAAGGAATCCCTACATCATATTAGAAATATGAGCGGTACAACCAGTATCAATCCACCAAGTATTATAAGGAACTTATGTCAGGTTTGATTCGAAACATACAAAAGCCCTAGGCTTATCTTTCTTTTCGAACCATGCCTTACGTTTCAGGCAATCTTTTTGGTAGTGTCCATGCTTTTTTTTTCAAAAGTGACACTTATCATCATTTTGTTCCTTCTTATGGATTTGAGCAGTTGACCCATTTATCTTTAGTGATCATTGCTTGCTCTTTCCTTTCTTATCTTTCTTTGATTTCTTTCCAACTCCTTGTTGATCCATGAGATTGATAGAATGATTTTCTTGTTTCTTAAGTCTTGCTTCCTCTTGAATGAACATACGTTGCAGTTCATTCACATTCCACTTATCCTTCATAGTGTTATAACTCATGTGAAATGGTCCATACTCAGGAGGCAAGAATTGATAATGAATTACACAAGAAAATTCTTATTCACTTCCAATCCCATTGTCTTTAGTCTTGCTGCTATGTTTGTCATTTCAACAACATGCTCATACATAGTACGGGAACCATCAAACTTAATATTGATTAAAGTACTCATTAATGTCCCAGCAAGTGACTTATTAGCAGAGTCAGATTCGAAACGTGCTTCCACAAACTTCATAAATTCCTTAGCACTTTTAGTAGCAGGAATTATGGACTTAATATTGTTTGCTATAGTCATTCGCATGAACATCAGGCTAAGTCTGTTTGATCTTTTCCAAGTCCTATGGAAAGACCTTTTTTCAGCATTGCTAGAGTCAGTAAGAGCAATGGGTTTCTCATTTATGAGTGCCAAATCAAGATTCAGAACATTAAGGTGAAACTGAACTTATTCGTACCATTCAGAGAAATTAAGCCATTGAAAGTTTGAACAGACATAGCTTGCGAATGAAGAGAATCAGGAACAAATAAAATATGCTCACACGTTAATGCTTTGAGTAATATATTTAAATAAATATTCAGACTCTATCAAGTAAACAATAAGTGCATATTGAAGTTCTCCTTTGGGTGATACAATAATATACAACAGTAAACATAATTGATACTTAGTTTTAATTTTACATACTTGGCAATTATATATACTCAAATTAGATATGTTTGCTATCTTTGGATATGCTAAACATACCTAACCAAGCATATTAATTGACCACATCATGTCCATAAATTATAGAATGGCTAGTCAACCTTTGGGCAACCCTTAAATATTTATAATCAATGAACTTTAATATACTCATAACAATTAAACAATTATGTCATTCATTTATAAGCATCACATAATTATGAGTAATTGAATTATTTAATTAAATTTGATATATATAAACTTTCAAATTTGGCCACTTTGGTGACTAACAAATTACATAATATAAACATCAAATTTAATTAATGATAATATGTTACGTGAATACTAAAGACTTAAGTGTATCCACATAATTTTACTATAATAATTTTTCAAAACATTAATCTCCCATTGGAGAAATATCTTTCATCCTTTATTATTAACCATTAGATTGATGAAGTGGTGATGTATTTATCCTTAAACCTTTTTGGTTATCGGTACGAAGCACCACAGCCCTTTGTTTTATTTATTTATTTTTCCTGAATCCCCTTCCCCAAGATGCCTTCCGTGCATCTCCTTTCATGCACGGGAGACGTCTCTTCATGTCTCTCGTGAAGAGAGATTCTTCATGGAAGGGTTTCCTTTTTTTTTTTAATCTTGTTCCTTAATCTGTGATCGGAATCCCTGGCTTTACGGAAGGAAGAGGAGACGGTTGCTTGAGATGATCAAAAGAAGAAATCCCACGGTAAGCAAGACCCCCTTTGCCTCCATCGTACTTAATGTTGGAATCCCTCTCCACTGCCTTTAATGCCTTCCCTCTCCACCATCTTTAATGCTGGAATCCCATGGTAAATCCCATGTGGCTAGAGGAAGAACATGGCTTACGCTGTGTTAACGAGATCCAGACTTCCATAAAAATCTCAAAAAAAAAAAAAAAAGAAAAAGAAAGACACGTGAAACGGCGCTTCATCGACTCACAGCATAGAGGGGGTCTTACGTACGATAAAGGAAAGGAGACGTTCCAGCAATAAAAATTTAATTATTTTGTTCTATATATATATATATATATAAGAATAGTCAAACATAGATTCATAATGAAAAATCATAAATTCTTCAATCAAGGCTTTGATACCACATATAAGATCCATTAAGGATTTCCTTTAATAAACATAATGGCCAAGATCTTAGAATAAATGATTTTTACATATAAACATAAACCAAGAATGCGTACCTTGATCCATTGATATTTATTGACGAGAAACGATAGGCTGCGTACATATTCAGTTTCTCTTTCTTTCCTAATTCTCTTCCTTATCTATTTTGATGGTCAAATAGACTATATATAGGAGAGGGAGATGACCAATCTGATAATACTATAAATTTTTCTTTCTATGAAAGAGAGTTTATCAGATAACAACTTCCCAAAAAATGAACCAATAGAAAATTAGCTTTATTAAACCATCATTATCACTTAAATTTAAATATCTGATAAAATCAGATATCATAATTATCATTTAGAATAAATAAATGATAAATCAATCATATATCTACATGAGCCATATAAAAGGAAACGCTAACAATGTATGCATTAAATGCTCTTATTCCCTCGTACAACTCCAACGCTACTTTGTTGCCCCCATATTCCCATGTAAAGCCTTCGAGGAGAAGATGTGAAAGGCATTTTTTTTATTGTTATTATCACAACTTACTCCACGAAGATTTTTGCACATGAGCATAAAGCCCCAACATTAATTAACCGCCCTTGATGGAATCCTATGGAAATTAGGATCAAAAAAATATTCACGTAACCGTGAGGAGAAAGGAAAGAACTGGCTTCTGTTGCGTTCTTCTCACGTGATACTTAAGCGCAGAATTTTTTTAAAATTTAAATTAAATATAAATTTTATTTTATTCATAATTAAGCTTTATCTTACCAGATGAAAAACATTATCTTCGGATCACGTGAGACTATTTTCATGATACAGCGAATAACATCGAAGAAATTCATGATATCAAACTAGAAGTAAAATAAAGTTTTGACGCACCATGACGTTTTTTTTTTTTTTTGAAAAACTAGATCTATATATATTAAAAATATCAATGGCATCAAAACAAAATTTACAATACACTAATAAGTATTTATCTTACGATTGCTGAATTAAAACCAAAGAATACATATGCACAAATACAAATATCAATGTATATGACCGAAAAATTCAAAATTCCTAATGATTCAATATGAATAAGGGCTCAGATACCAATTGTTGGAAATAAAACCCAAACCTTTTGGTGAAAACCATAACCCAAGAATCATTCATGTTCAATCATCAAGAATCCATAATCGATAAACGGAAGCGTACCTCCATATTGCTTGATTGCTTTCCAGAGTCCTACGATTGGCCTTCCAAATCAACACGTATTCTCATAGAGTCCTTTAGGATTTTCTCTAGGCTATTCTTTGGATTCAGAGAAGGTCATACGTGCGATCCAAGGACTATAACCGCTATATATAGATAACTTCATCATTATTTTTTTAAATTTCTATTTTAGCCCATTATAAAAATAGAAATAACCCTTAGGTCTCTACACAGGCCACACTTTATCAGATACATTAAAACCTTAACTGATCACTTTTAATTGGGCTTAACCTTATTTGACAGTTTATAACACATAATTAATTCATATATAAGTCCAATATTGAATTAAAAAAATCTAGCAATTTAAACTTAAAAAATATATTATTTTAACTCATGAACTTTAAAAAATTATAAAATTTATTTTAAACTTTATCTTTTATTTCTATTTGATCCTTATCGTTAAAATAAGATAACTTCGTAAGCAACTTGCTTGTCATCTCATTGCCACGGCATTGCCACGGCACCAGTAAGAAAGAGAAAGAGAGAGGAAAAGGGCAGTGCCGGCATCACCACCTTCCTCACACGGTACGCATTCCTTTCTCGATGGAAGTCCTCCCGCAGCATGCATTCCTTCCTTGGAACTTTTTTCCACCTGAGTATCCAAGAATGGCAAGTCCATTGAAGTCGATCGGTGGATCGACTGAAGCCCACCTTCCACCAAATCGGCCTACAGCCAAAGCTCGTAGCTTTCCAGCAATTGGTCGATCAAAATTTTAGTTCCAATTTCGGTCTCCAACCCTTTATCCACTTCTTCCTTGTCTTGCCCCCGGATGGGGCCAGTTGACCCCATGGGCAATAAAGACAATAATTTTTGGATGGTATCCTCTCAAGATTACGATTTTCAGACAATTTTCCTAGACGGCCGTGGCGGCCTTCCTGGATGGCTTAATTCCTAGGCGGCCTCACTGTTCTACTAGGTTTTCTTTTCAAAGGGCACGATGAGCATTAAACATTTCCTTCACGGCATTGCTCCGTCATGATGAAGAAAGAGAACAAAAAGAAAAAAAGGGCCATGTTACGTGGGCCACCTTTTGTCATTAATGGCCAGTAGTCAAGTCAAAGGGCTAGAGCATTTAATGGTGCAGAATGATGTTGGCCAGCATTTAATGGAATGGAGCATGACGAACACGTAATGAAAAGAGAAGAGAAAGTCCAAGTCGGCCTCCTCCCTCCTCTCGCTCTCATTCAAGTCGGCCCCACCTCGATATCGTCCCGTCCTCTTCTAAGTTGGCCCCGCCTCATTCAAGTCGGCCCTCTCATTCAAGTTGGCCCGCCTCATTCAAGCCGGCCCCGACTTTTCCAAGTCGGCCCCGCTCGGCCCCGACACCTCCCAGTCGACCGAGCCAGCCCCAACTTCTCCAAGTCGGCCCCGCTCGGCCCCAGCATATCCAAGTCGGCCGAGTTGGCCCCGACTTCTCTAAGTCGGCCCCGCTTAGCCCTGGCACCTCCCAGTCAGTCGAGCTGGCCCCGACTTCTCCAAGTTATCCCCGCTTGGCCCCGGCATCTCCAAGTCGGCCGAGTCGGCCCTGACTTCTCCAAGTCGGCCCCGGCACCTCCCAGTTAGCCGAGCTGGCCCCGACTTCTCCAAGTCGGCCCCGCTCAGCCCCGGCATCTCCAAGCCGGCCGAGCCGGCCCCGACTTCCTCAAGTCAGCCCTGCTCGGCCCTGGCACCTCCCAGTCGGCCGAGCCGGCCCCGACTTCTTTAAGTCAGCCCCGCTCGGCCCCGGCACCTCCCAGTCGATTGAGCCAGCCCCGACTTCCCTAAGTCGGCCCTGCTTGGCCCCGGTTACTAACTTGAGCATCGGAGGATCCCCACCGGAGCACCCCTCCGATCTTGGAACTTTTTTGCAGTTCATCTGATCAGGCATGGATTCATGGATTAAGCAGCTCTCTTCTCCTGACGTTCAAGACTGGTGATCGGGCGTCATCAGATTGGCGCGCCAAGAAGGGAGAGACTGCAAAAGAAAAGAAGGCCCGAACCCTACAGTATACTTCTCTTTTCTCCCCCTCTCCCAATAATGGTGATGACACGAGCTTAGGATGCCTCGGTTAGTCACCCTGGGGTGCATCTTCCCCTAGCTAGGCAGTAGGAGACCAACCCCCTACCGCTGATCCTCCCATTACTTCCCCTCAACCAGAGGCGGCTGCCCCGGCTGCAGAACAGCTGGCAACTCTCACTCAGCAAGTCCAGGCCCTCATCGCCATGGTCCATGGACTTTAGCAGCAGCAGTCCGTAGCCACCCAGCATCATACCGCTCCCCCTGCTACACAACAGTCTGCAAGGGGAGGCTCTCCTCAGTGAGAGGCCGGTTGTCGCTGAGCTTCTCCAAGGAAACCTCGCCGTGATCCCTCCAAGCGGCCACGATCTCCAGATTGTGGCCCGAGCAAGTTTCCTTCCGAGCCGCACTGCCAGGAGGAACCAAAGCAGAAATCCCACCTTCTGCATCCTTCTCCTTCTTCTTCGTCTTCCTCTTCTTCATCCTCCGAGCCGCCTCAGAGGGCCCCGATGATCAGCTGCCAGGCGAAGGAGCACCTGGACGAGTACAACTAGCGACTAGACGAGCTCGCCAGAAAGATCAACAACCAGCCGGAGGAGGAATATGACACTCGTCCTCCTTATACTCGTCGGATACTGGAGGAGCCCGTCCCCTCTAGATTCTGATTCCCCAGATAGATCCGTACGATGGTACGACGGATCCTCTTGACTACCTCGAGAGTTACAAGGTCATGATTCAAGTTCAGGGTGCCTCAGATGCCCTTCTCTGCAAGGCTTTCCCTGCTACTCTGCAGAAGACTGCTTGCGCTTGGCACTCGCGCCTGTCCCCCAACTGGGAGGGTCCTTATCGTATCGCCGAGACACTTCATCGGGAGGCATACCGACTAGAAGAGCTCAATGGACAACCCATTCTACGTACCTGGAACGCGGATAACCTCCGCCAATATTATCAATGATGTATCCCCCCAGAGTATGAGCAATAAAGAGGGCCCCTTCCAACGCCACAGCCTATTCTCCCTTGTGTCCAAGGACCAGATCTCGAAAAGAGCTCACTGGCATCGTGACCTACGGGACACCACTCGGCCCCAGCACGGAGGTGCTCCCGAGTCGGTTAAGACCCTAAAGGCTCCATACCCGGTCCAGTCGCCCCTCGGATGGCACACAAACCCCCGAGGTGGTTCTAAAGGAGCTCATCGGCATCGCAGCCTATGGGACACCACTCGGCCCCGACACGGAGGTGCCCCCAAGTCGGTTAAGACCCTAAAGGCTTCGTACCCGATCAAGTCACCCCTCAGACGGTACACAAACCCTCTAGGTGGTTCTAAAGGAGCTCGCCGGCATCGCGGCCTATGGGACACCACTCGGCCCCGACACGGAGGTGCCCCCTAGTCGATTAAGACCCCTAAAGGCTTTGTACCCGGTTGAGTTGCCCTTCGGGTGGCACACAAACCCCCGAGATGGTTCTAAAGGAGCTCGCCGGCATCGCGGCCTATGGGACACCACTCGACCCCAGCACGGAGGTGCCCCCGAGTCGGTTAAGACTCTAAAGGCTCCGTACCCGATCGAGTCGTCCCTTAGACGGCACACAAACCCCCGAGATAGTTCTAAAGGAGCTCGCCGGCATTGCGGCCTATGGGACACCACTTGGCTCTGGCACGGAGGTGCCCCCGAGTCGGTTAAGACCCTAAAGGCTCCGTACTCGGTCGAGTTGCCTCTCGGGCAGCACACAAACCCCCGAGGTGGTTCTAAAGGAGCTCGCCGGCATCGTGGCCTACAGGACACCACTCGGCCCCGGCACGGAGGTGCCTCTGAGTCGGTTAAGACCCTAAAGGCTTCGTACCTGATTGAGTCACGCATCGACGGCACACAAACCCCCGAGGTGGTTCTAAAGGAGCTTGCTATCATCGCGGCCTACGGGACACCACTCGGCCCCGGCATGGAGGTGCCCTTTAGTCGATTAAGACCCTAAAGGCTCCGTACCCGATCGAGTCACCCCTCGGGCGGCACACAAACCTTTGAGTTGGTTCTAAAGGAGCTCGTCGGTATCGCAGCTAATGGGACACCACTCGGCCTCAGCATAGAAGTGCCCCCCCGAGTTGGTTCAAGTCCCTAATAGCTCCGTACCCGGTCGAGTCACCCCTCGGGCAGTACATAAACTCCTGAGGCGGTTCAAAAAGGAGCTCATCGGCATCGTGGCTAATGGGACACCACTCGGCCCCAGCACAGAAGTGCCCCCCGAGTCGGCTCAAGTCCCTAACAGCTTCGTACCCAGTCGAGTTGCCCCTGGACGGCACACAAACCCCCGAGGTGGTTCAAAAGGAGCTCCTCGGCATCGCGGCTAATGAGACACCACTTAGTCCCAGCACAGAAGTGCCCCTACGAGTCGGTTCAAGTCCCTAACAACTTCATACCCGATCGAGTCGCCCCTCGAGTGGTACATAAACCCCCAAGGTGGTTTGTAGCTTCAACGGCTTTCTCTTTGCCTCAGTGGCACTATTGCAGCCTTGATGGCTTTATCTCTGCCTTAACGGCATCATCTCTACCTCAGCGGCATTATTGCAGCCTCAACAGCTTTATCTCAGCCTCAGCGGCATCATTGCAGCCTCCATGGCTCTATTTCTGCATCGGTAATTTTATCTCAACCTCAATGGCATCATTGCATCCTTCACAGCTCTATTTCTACTTCAGCAATTTTATCTCAACCTCAGCGGCATCATTGCAGCCTCTATGGCTCTATTTCTGCTTCAGCAATTTTATCTCTGCCTCAGCCGCATTATTGCGGCCTCAATGGCTTTATCTTTGCCTCAGTGGCTAATTAACGAGCATACCCCCAGAAATTGGCGTACGCTGCTTTAAGTGGCGGGCATAAGGTAATTAATTTACCTCCAAAATTTCTTAAAGTTCTACACTCCTTTCGCTTAGCTGATGCGGGGCACACAAGCTCAAGGAGTGTGGGGGGCATTTGATAGGGCCAGTTGACCCCATGGGCAATAAAGACAATAATTTTTGGATGGCATCCTCTTAATATTACGATTTCCAGACAATTTTCCTAGATGGCCGCGGCGGCCTTCCTGGACGGCTTAATTCCTATGCGGCCTCACTGTTCTTCTCGGTTTTATTTTCAAAAGGCACGATGAGCATTAAACATTTCCTCCACGGCATTTCTCATTCATGATGAAGAAAGAGAATAAAAAGGAAAAAGGGGCCACATTACGTGGGCCACCTTCTGTGTCGATAGTCAAGTCAAAGGGCTAGAGCATTTAATGGTGCAGAATGACATTGGCCAGCATTTAATGGAATGGAGCGTGATGGATGCGTAATGAGAAGAGAGTAGAAAGTCCAAGTCAGCCTCCCCCCTCCTCCTGCTCTCATTCAAGTCGACCCCGCCTCGTTCCGTCTCGGTCTCTTCCAAGTCGGCCCTGCCTCATTTAAGTTAGCCCTCTCATTCAAGTCGGCCCCGACTTCCCCAAGTCGGCCCCGCTTGGCCCCGGTACCTCCCAGTCGGCCGAGCCGGCCCCGACTTCTTCAAGTCGGCCCCGGCATCTCCAAGTCGGCCGAGTCGACCCCGACTTCTCCAAGTCGGCCCCGGTACCTCCCAGTAGTTAAACTAAAAGATATAATTTGTTATATCTTTAAAAATATATATTAATTATATAAAAAATAAATTCTCGATAATTTTAAATTTTTATATTTTATAAAAATATAATTTATAGTAGTTAAAATAAAAGATATAATTTGTTAAAATAAAAACATGCCCTGATATCACTAATTGAAATAAAAATATGCTAATAAAAAAATAGCGATGTTGAAGCAACTTGATCTATATTTATTTAGTAAAAATGAAAAAAACAAAAAAAAATTGTTTTCGATCAAAATATTTGGAATATTCAAACAAAGTCCAGTGAAATATTTCTTATATGGCAACCATCAAACACCTTTTATTTTCCAATATACCTTGATCAATCCCATGGCTATTATAGGATCGATTTAGCCACTGGCCAACTACCCAAAACCCAATCTCTCTCTCTCCTTTTATAATTGTATTCCCAAATCTTTTTTTATAATACACTTGGTGTCCATGATATGATGAACCCTCCCGAACTAGATAGCCCAGGGTGAACCGAACCAATTTGGAAACATGATGGTTCGGCCTATCGGTTTGGTACAAAAGAAGAACCGACTGAACCAACCCCGAACCAACCAAGCCAGCCCCGGACCAAATCAAACCATCCAGTTTGGCCCAAATCAAATCATTTCACCTAATCAGTATGCTATCGGTATGGTACGATACACTCCATTCCGAAACATACCAGTCCAATACCGAAATGCTACCAGTTCCCAATACGGTGAACCTTGCTTGCATCAATAAACAAATTGATTATTCTAACACATTATAGAGTTAATCATGGACATCTCTTACCCTTTTGCGTGCAGCAGCTTGTGCTTTGGCTTCTCTTGAAGAGAGCATGACCTTCAAATTAGGCTCAGCAGAATTAGCACCATCTTCTTCTGGCTTTTGTACTGAAATATAACTCTGTTAATTGAAGTAAATGAGTCACAATATGCCAACTTTTCAGAAGCACTTTCCTCATCATAGATTATTTGTAAAGATTCAGACCAAGTTAGCATGGAACTAAATTTCACTATGTGGACATGAATTTATGGAAAACACAAAATTAGTAACAGATGTACTTGTGGGAGGATCTCATTGTCAGCATTCTTTGACATGCTTGCAGATTCTTCTTCAGAGCTCGGTACTGAATACCCAACCTGAAAATAGAACTACTTAATAATTTTTGAAAAATAGTACCAGTATTAAGGGTGAGTATGAGTTAGATCAAGCTAAAAATAATAAAAAATAGCTTAAAATATTGAAGCAGGCAAGCATTGAATAGTTGAACCCTTAAAAATAAAAAAATAAAAGCTTCGATAAAAGAATATCAAATAACATCTGTTTTAATCAATCTTCTTATCTTTGTCTACTAAGATATAAATATAAATTTATGCTTTTAATATATACATACATACATACATACATACATACATACATACATATATTATATATATGTAATATGGTTTAAATTTCTTACCTAACCTTATTTGATATCCACTTTTAAAGAAAATATGTGTGTATTATTGTAGTGTTGAATTAACCTACTTTCTACTCAATATATTTTGTTTGGTCATTTTAAAGTTTTATTTTGTGATTAAATCTATTTTCAATGTTTGATTTGTATTTATATCCATCGAAAAGTATATATGGATATAATTTTAATATACAGCCAACATTCATAATCTTATTCATGATCATCAAATAAAAAATGGGTCACAATATAAACATATTAATATCTCGAGCACTTAAAGTCTTCTCTCCCGGGCAGAGAGCTAACGCTCCTACTTTGTTGTTCTATGAAAGAAAGCCATAAAGACAACCCTTGTAAAAACTAAAGAATCCATGGCACACATCTATGTGGAAAAGAAATATCACGCGGTTCGATTCGTAGTTATTACTGCTGGATTTTGATTTTTCTTTGCGTAAAGTGAAGTGTTTTATGAATTTCCCCATGGAACGGAAGTTGCCACCATTGCATTTATCATTCATAAAATTGAGAGAGAGAGAGAGAGAGTAGAGAAATTAACCTGAAGCTCTTCTACCGGAAACTCGATGGTAGTATGTATATCATCCAATTATTATCACGTTTGTAAAATGGTGGTTGTGATGATGAAAAAATAAATAAATAAATAAATAATAAAAATAGAGGGACCGTTGATACATCTGGAAGATTACTCCCGGTATTCCATATTCAGATATATACATTAATGAACTTAGGTATGGACTTCAATTTTATATAATTGTTTTTCCTTTTTAAATTAAGAATAAACTCATAAATTTATTTTATTAAGTGCGTATTTTTAATGCTCATCAATAATGAATTGAAGCGCATTTGGGCTGGTGGGATGAATTTAAAAAAATAAAATAATGCTATATAAGAACTGGATTGGATTGGATTGGATGGAAGATGAAAATAGTAAGAGATCTTTTTTATTTTTTAAATGTTAAATATGATAATTCATTAAAATATTTTTGATGATTTTTAAAATATTTAATTCAATAAATTCTTTAATATATATATATATATATATATATATATATAAAAATATTTTTTGATAATTTTAAATTTTTTATTTTAAAAAAATTATAATTTATAGTAGTTAAAATAAAAGATATAATTTGTTAAAATAAAAGTACACCCTGATATCACTAATTGAAATAAAAATATGCTAATATAAAAAATAACGATGTTGAAACAACTTGATCTATATTTATTTTAGTTAAGGTGAAAAAAATGAAGAAAATTTTGTTTTCAATCAAAATATTTCGAATATTCTAACCAAGCCCAGTGAAATCATTCTTATATGACAATCATCAAACAACTTTTTATTTTCCGATATACTTTGATCGTCCGATAAGAATCCCATGGATTTAGCCACTACCCAAAACCCAATCTCTCTCTCTCTTCTTTTATAATTCTATTCGCAGCCGGCGGAGGAGAGAAGAGGCGTTTCGATGGAGGGGAATCTTGAGTCTTACTACAAGGTCATTGTCCACGATCTCAATCATATTAGTAAAGTGACAGTTAAAATAAGAATCAACACAATTTGAGCATGTAAATTTAGGAACCAATTCTCCGGTCCTCCTCCTATAAAAAAACATGGGAACGCTTTCTATAATTGACGTCAAAACAATGGTATTATTAGTCCCACATCAAAATTATTAAGAAAATAAATTTCTTTAAATCGTTGCAGTATCAAATCTTCAATCGCCGAGCTCAGTTGCGCGGGCTTATCACCCCAGCGGGTGGCATTAAACGGCGCAGATGGGGCGAGTTTCAGCTATCCTGTAGGAGGAGCAGTTTCCGGTCCCTGTTAAGGTAGGCTATGGTTAATAATAAACAAGAATAGGAATAGGTTTAATTAATTAATTAATATGCCGAGGACACGAACATGAACAAGACTGGAACTTCTTGACGAACAGGGAACATCTTCTACACAGGACGAATGAACAGGGGACTGGAACACACGACAAACAGGGGCTTCATCTTCTACTTTAACAAACCCTAACAACCCACACGAACTGCTTTAACAGGAACATGAAACATCACTGCTCCAGACGGCAAAATTTTTTTGATATTCATGTTCCCTTCTCGCGCGTTCGTATCGCTCTATCTTTTTGTTTTTTCCCCTTAATGTTGTTTGATCTAGAGTCGTTAAAATCCTAACGTTCATCCAGGCCCAAAAGTTAAACTTGAGCCCAAAAGAAAGATAAAAAGGCCGAGTCCAGTTCCGTCTCGACCCCTCCTACCATTTGCAGACGTAGGCAATCATCGGTCTCTACATTCAAGTGTCCTGTTTGCTTAGTCTGATGATGTCCAGTTTCAAATTCAACACGGAGATCATTGCCTATTAGCATATCCCATAAATACATTGACACAGTGTCAGCTAATTATTCTTCAACAACTATGGTAAAGACAATAATCCCTATCTGCATATATCACTCTGAGTACTCAATCCCAAACAGACACAAAGGCATGTCGAAGATATTAAATACACAGACATGCAAACGTCTTCCTTTACGTGCATACATTGCACTCTCTCTACTAAAATTGGAGGGCAAACAAACCTCAATCCATCTTTCAAGAAAGAGAGAAAACAAAAAATTATTATTTTTATATTGATATCTTCTTACTTTGGATAATATGAGGTCTTGGAGAGGTGGTTTTAAGGTTGCAGTATTGAATTATTATTTTGTTCAATGTAGCTAGATAACTAATCTTATTTTAGTTAGAGTATTTTTATCAAAAAACATATATATTGGAATCCTAATACATTTTTGAAAATTTGTTTGTAAATGTATTATAAACTTTTGTTATGATTACAAATTATAATAATATTTTATTTTGAATTTAATGAAAGACTTGAATATTTAATTTAGAAAATATATGTATATGTTAATTCTTTAAAATATTGATATTATGAATAAATACTATTTAAGGATAAGTGGGCTGTGTAAATTGTAAAATGAGATAAGGTGGTACTGATTTGTAATTGTGTATATTATAAACTGTTCAACTACGTTTTCAATCTTGCAAAGCATCTATTTGTTTTAAACTTTATGTATTTGAACATACTCTATCAAGATTAAATGCAATACTTTAGATCTACTTTTTAAAAATTAAATGTGGCACTTTAAATTTATGTCATATAAATTAAATGTGATATTTTATTGGCACCTTCTTACAAGGATCATAAGTGATCTTAGTATTATGAACTGCCAAGTATTAAAATAATTTTAGAAAAAAAAATTAAGATTATCATAATTATATAAGAAATACCGAATGAAAAATGATTCCTTCTCTTATGTATGCATTATGTAAATTATGGAAGTATGTATCAAATGCTCTTTCAAATTATATGTTGCATTAATTCTTGAAAACAATTGAATTATAAGTATGCGTAAATACTGAGTCCTTTGAAATAATGTGCGTAATTTTATTTATGATTCTTATTAGGCAACATTAGTATGTTATGCATGAATTCTAAAATAATTTATGCTTATATTATGCATTAATATATGATTAAAAGTAAATTTTGATGAATTTACTTGATCTCTTTAAATATAGTTATGATTGATTATTGAGCTTTCAACTCACATTGCTTTTATTCCTCTTTTTTAGAGCATAAGGCATAGGAAGATACGAGGCAGAAGTTAGCGGGACCATAAGCCTAGTTAGTCAAATATTATTAAATAGCTTTAAAAAATTTATGTTATGTATTATTATTAGTTACTTAAAATAACTATTTCAAATGAAAGCCTTGGCATGAGACTTAACCTGCATGCGACAGAGTATCATGTTCCATGAACCCATGATTAGGAGGATGGTATTAGAGATAGAACTAGGATAAGTGCTGGTGTGATAGACATTGAACTAGAATAAGCCTTGGTGTGATAGACATTTGGCAAATAGAAAAATATGTCTCATTTATATATATATATATATATATATATATATCTGTGTGTTTCTTCTCAGTCCAATTATAGTTTAAACTAAAAAAAAATTAAAAGGCTTTAGGTTCAAACCGAGGCAGTAAATATACCTCAAATAAAATAACCTAGTTCTGCAAGAACATAATATTATTCATAAGGTAACACCATTGTACTTCTCAATTCAACTGTATAACTAAATAAAAAAAATGTATCTTAATGGACGTGGTTAATTTAATATTACCTAGTTAAGATGCACTCAAGAAATTGCGATTGGAAACTCTTTTAGTTGTTGGTTATATATATCCTTTAAGGATAACCCAAAAATGCCTTTTAAGCTTTTAAAGAAAGAAATAGATTAGCTAAAAAATATCATAATTATGTATTAATTATTATCTAGCTAGACATTATCGATCTAGTTAGTAAAAATTCTGATGTACTAAATGCAGATGGGATCCCATCAGCTATTGCGACAATCGTTATCTTTTCTTTTTAAGTAAATTATTTATTACTAAAAAAATATCTTTAAAAATAAAATAATAATTTTATAAAAAATATAAATTATATTTTAAAAGAAAATATAATAAATTTTATTTTATCAAGAGAAGGAAAGGTATAGCTCAAAATAAAGACTATTCATACCGCCCACCGTTAAAAGGCATCTAAGTGCAGACAATTGAGCTGCCCGGGATTGCACCCCTTGGCGTCTACAAATTACTCAGCTGCCACCCCATCTCCTCTCAAGCAGGAGGCCAGTGGCAGAGAGGGTGAGAGAGAAAGCTTGGAGAACCCGTCGGCCCTGAACCTGGCCTCGGCCAAGGGTGCGTGCTGGATGACCTGGGCGGCCTCAAGGCCTACACCATCGACCCATCGGACTCCAAACTCGCCGTCCTCCTCGCTGCCGATGCCTATGGTAGTACTAATCTCTCTCTCACCTATTCCTTCTGTTCCCCCTTCATTCTTCCACATTCTTGCCAATGGTTGGTAGGAGTGAGGGAGGGAGGAGAGCTGGTCATGGATGGACAGCGAATTTGTTTTGGAGTGCATAGGTGATAGTGTAGAACTTTTGTAGGAAGGGTAAGGAAGGGAGGTGTGGTCCATTAATTTATGAGGTTTCTTTAATTAAATTGAGAAGAAGAAAGGAGGGACATTTTCTATTCCTATTCATGGGATTAGAATACTTAAGTCAACTGCTTCTTTTTTTTTTTTTTATTTGAAAGGCAATTGCCAAGTATGACTGCTACACACATGACAATATCAAAGTTGTGAGATCGGATTTGGTTTGCATTTAGTTATTGATTCTGTTGATGTCTCTGCCTTCATGATTACTAAGCTTCAATTTTGCTGCTTTGATCAACATGTTGTTGCTGTCGTCTTGGTTATTGAAATCAAATTTTTATCTTCATAGTCATCATCCATGATTTCTTAGTTTACATATTCTATTCTTTGCAGGATATGAAGCACCAAACTTGAGTATCTATCACTCCTTTACATATCATTGGACCAGTATATTGAATTTTCAAGAGGGAAATGGGGGAATCCTATGCTCATTCACCTTAGATCATCTTGGTTATTTGTACATTAATTATTTTGTTGCTTCATCCTGCTAAGCAAATTGTTACATGTTTTAGTTTTTTTCTCGTAAATTACAATCCAATGGTTGATTGGTCTATTATTGAAGATATTGATTATAATGATAAAACTTTTTGTGACACTTGCATTTTTTGAAAAATTAGAAAAAGATATGCTTCTCTCCTTTCTTCTTATTGTTTCTGGTGTTCATTTTTGTGTGAATTGGGTGGCCCAACCTAAATTTTCTAATAATGAAAAAAGGTTGGTTAGTGTACTTTGATCTAGTATAGTTTTTCTTCCCTTTAAGACCGAACTACGCTATAACTTATTAATGTAGGACAAACTATATGTGTATGTTATGCGAGATGATTGCTAATTGAATATTATTATGCTTATTTAGAGGACATGGCAATTAAGGGAATTAGTAGCCTTTTGGGATAGCCTAGGAAATTTGAAAATTCCCATGCAAAAGGAGAAATATGAAACAGAAAACTTTTTGCAATGTTGACAAGTTCGTATGCGGTAAAAGGGGGTAAGTGGTCAGGGCTGATAAGATATTGTTGACAATCATTGTAATACTTTTGATACACAATGAGGAGGAAGGGAGAAGCTCTATGTTGGTGTCACCAATCTAACCTCTTAACTAGTAAGTTGAAACTATACTTAGTTTCAACAAATCAGCTTTGAGATTTGATTTTAAAATATACTGAAACTCCCTCTCTCTCTCTCTATCTATCTCTGTGTGCGCGCACAAGTGTGCGCGCGTGCGTGTGCATGCAAATACAGCAAGAGAGATGGATTGTACTCCTTTCGAGAAGAAAGGGTATCTACTACTCCTGAGTTTGAAACCAATAATGAGTTTTCAAAATTAAAGATCGATACCATTTATCATGATATTTGGTCTACTAAAACCATATAGAAACTAAAGAATCACATATTGTGGTAACATGTAACTTATGCATAGGTGTAAAATAAAATGGTTAAAATTATAAGCAACCATGTTTTGCCATGGTTAAGTGTTAAATTTTATTAATTTTAATGTGTGTGTGTATTTTAACTATGTAGATCATGATTAATGAGTTGGACTTTTAATTTAAATGCTTTATCATGTATTTTAGCATACTAGCATAATAAACACTATTCTTTTTTATATCCACATGATACATATTTTAGAAATTGCCAAAATATATGATTTTTATTCTTTGGAACATTTTTAGTACTGTTGATGCAAATTTTCAATTTAGATGCCTTATTATAGATTTTGGAATCAAGAGAGTAGATCTCTTCTCCTCTTGAGCGAAAGGAGGTACATCACTCTCTGCTCTCTCTCTCTCTCTCTCTCTATTTATGTATGTATGAGAATATTTGTTGTTTGTAATTAAGTTCAGTACTATTTATGTATGCTTATTACAACGAAGAATAATTTTGCCGTCATAAGTATAACAATTTTTTTTTCTCGTTCTATTATGATGAAATTTTTAAAATATTTTTTAAAATTTCACCGTAATAGCTAGGCTTATGACGACGAAAGATAGTTTTGCCGTAATAAGTATAACCGACTTTTTTTATTAAATTTTTTTTTCTCGTTCTATTACGTGAAATTTTAGTTTCACTGTAATAGCTATGCTTATGACGATGAAAACTTGTTTCCCGTAATAAGTATAACGATTTTTTTTATTAAATTTTTTCCTCATCTTTTATGGCGAAATTTTAGTTTCGCCGTAATACCTATGCTTGTGATGATGAAAAATAGTTTCTCCATAATAAGTATAATGATTTTTTTTTCTTGTTCTATTACGGTGAAATTTTAGTTTCGCCTAATAGCTATGCTTATGACGACGAAAAATCGTTTCACCGTAATAAGTATAACGATTTTTTTATTAATTTTTTTCTCTTTTATTACAACAAAATTTTAGTTTTGCCGTAATAGCTACGCTTATGACGATGAAAACTTGTTTCCGTAATAAGTATAATGATTTTTTTATTAATTTTTTTCCTTGTTCTATTACGGTGAAATTTTAGTTTCACCGTAATAGCTATGCTTATGACGACGAAAAATAGTTTTGCCATAATAAGTATAATATTTTTTTTCTCGTTCTATTATAGTGAAATTTTAGTTTCACCGTAATAGCCATGCTTATGCTGACGAAAAATAGTTTCGCCATGATAAGTATAACGATTTTTTTTATTAATTTTTTCGTTCTGTTACAGTGAAATTTTAGTTTCATCGTAATAGCTATGCTTTGATGACGAAAACTTGTTTCCCCTAATAAGTATAATTTTTATTAAATTTTTTTTCCTCATTCTATTACGACGAAATTTTAGTTTTGGCGTAATAGCTATGCTTATGACGACAAAAAATATAGTTTCGCTGTAATAGTATAATATTTTTTTTATTATTTTTTTTTCTCGTTCTATTAGGAAATTTTAGTTTCACCGTAATAGCTATGCTTATGACGATAAAAAATAGTTTCATCGTAATAAGTATAACGATTTTTTTAAATTTTTTTCTCTTTCTATTACGGCGATATTTTATTTTTGTCGTAAGAGCTAGGCTTATGACGAGAAAGATAGTTTCCCTGTAATAAGTATAATGATTTTTTTTATTAAATTTTTTTTTCTCATTCTATTACGGTGAAATTTGAGTTTCGCCGTAATATCTATGCTTTTGACAATGAAAACTTGTTTCGTAATAAGTATAATGATTTTTTTTTTTTTTTTTGTTCTATTACGGCAAAATTTTAGTTTCGTCGTATTAGCTATGCTTATGACGACGAAAAATAGTTTCATAATAAGTATAATGATTTTTTTATTAATTTTTTTCTTATTCTATTACGGTGAAATTTTAGTTTCACCGTAATAGCTATGCTTATGAGTTATGAGGACAAAAAATAGTTTTGCCATAATAAATATAATGATTTTTTTATTAAATTTTTTTTCTCGTTCTATTACGGTAAATTTATGTCGCCGTAATAACGTCTAACCTATTACGGTGACTTAATTTCATCGTAATAGGAATCAATTACGATGAAATTAAGCTACCGTAATAAATTTTTATTTTAATTTATATTTTTTTAAAATTTATAACGATGATATATTTTCATCGTAATATGTTATTTATTACAATGACTTTTATACTTATTGCGATGAATTAATTCGTAAGTCATTTTTTGTAGTGTTGACTCAGTTACATTTCAAATCCAATAAAAGGTTTAATGTACTTACTCCTGAACAACTCCAGCAAGTGCATCAATTTCAGAAAAAAAGGAAAAGAAAAGAAAAGTCACATTGCGATCATAAAAGAGGCCTTAGCTGTCTCTCTCTCTATATATATATATATATATATCATAAAATATCCTTTGGGAATCCCATGCACATGCATGTTTAATATATTTTATTTTTAACAAAACACGTGCTATAACAGGCTATTTTGATCCTTACTGCTACTTTTATCGGGATTTGTATATAAAACAAACGAAAGGCATATAATACTATAGTTTTATATATTAGCGTAGATGGACAAAGGCACCCTACCTTTTTTTTCCGAGTGAAAGGAAAACCAATCTGTTGCCGCAAAAATTCGCTCTCCGACTAGGGTGGCTTGGCTCGGATCTGGACGGTGATCTCTCGCCCGGGGTGGAACCTGCAAGGCAATTCTCATGTAGAGGGTGTTTGGGTGGCCCTCTACGGAAGACCCTCCGACGCAAGTCAGTGAAAATTTACAGCAAGCAGATGTAGGAGAAGGCTCTCGCAGAAGAGTTTTTCAAGATGAATGGCCTCTCGAGAACTCGAGCTCTGCTCAAGCTTCAATGGAGTTTTCTTAGTTAGAGTATCAATGGAAGCATACCTGAGAGATTTCAGGGCTAGGGTATTTATAGGCGATCACCTGATTCCTTGGGCACGTCATAGGGGGTCCGAAAACCATTCAGATTCAAATCGGATTCGAATCAAGTTGGTTACGAGGCCGTGGGATCTTATCTAGTTAGTTAGAGGATCGATGGTCAGGAGAGTTAGTTGATGCTTTGAGATTCAATGATTCTATAGGCCCTAGACCATTCCTGTAGGCCTTAGGCCACTTCCGGCATCATTTGCATAATTTTCTGTTTGAGGCTTGTTCAACTATTATGACTTAGAACTCTTCCATGTTTGGTTCCGAGGTGCTTCAACGCCTTGGTCTGGTCGGGGCGTAGAAGTAATTTAGTTTGCTGAGGCATGAGAATAGCTCGGTTTGCTGAGGCGCAAGACTAGTTGGTTCGCAAGGTGACAATAGCTTGGTTCGCCGAGGTGACTTGACTTCGCTGAAGGTGATTCGGCCCTGCTTTTTCGGATGTGACAGCTGTCCGACGGGATGTTGGATTGATTTCGATCCGCTATTAGATCGCACGAAATTAATGCAATGATAATTTACCCTTATCACAACTGTTTGACAAAGTGAACTGTGAGTGAACGGGTGCGATCAACATTTGTAAGACTTGTGTCCATGATATGATGAACCCTCCCAAATCAAACAGCTGGTGAACCGAACCAATTTGGAAACGGGATGGTTCGGCCTATCGGTTGGTACAAAAGAAGAACCGACTGAACCAACCCCGAACCAACCAACCAGCCCCGAACCGAATCAAACCATCCGGTTTGGCCCAAATCAAAACCATTCCACCTAATCAGTATGCCATCGGTATGTACAATACACTCCATACTAAAACATACCGGTCCAGTACCAAAATGGTATCAGTTCTCAATACGGTGAACCTTGCTTGCATCAATAAACAAATTGATTATTCTACCACATTATAGAGTTAAGCATGGACTCTCTTACCTTCTGCTTGCAGCAGCTTGCGCTCTGGCTTCTCTTGAAGAGAGCATGACCTTCAAATTAGGCTCAGCAGAATTAGCACCATCTTCTTCTGGCTTTTGTACTGAAATATAACCTTGTTAATTGAAGTAAATGAGTCACAATATGCCCACTTTTCAGAAGCGCTTTCCTCATCACAGATTATTTGTAAAGATTCAGATCAAGTTAGCATGGAACTAGATTTCACTATTGGGACATGAATTTATGGAAAACACAGAATTAGTAACAGATGTACTTGTGGAAGGATCTTATTTTCAACATTCTTTGACATTGCAGATTCTTCTTCAGTGCTCGGTAGTAAATACCCAATTTGGCACTACTTAATAATTTTTCAAAATAGTACCAGTATTAAGGGTGTATGAGTTAGATCAGCGAAAAAAAAAAAAAAAAAATAGCTTAAGAAATCTTCCACTTAAAAAAAAAGAAATACTAGCTTAACAAACCTTCCATTAGTCACTAGAAAGATTACTCTTATGNATATATATATATATATATACTACATATATATATATATATATATATATATATATATATATATATATATATATATATAATATATATATATATATATATATATATCTATATATATATATATATACATATCTACATATATTATATATATATATATATATATGTATGTATGTATGTGTATATATATATATAGATATATATATCTATATATATATATAGTATGTATAGATATATATAGATATTATTATATTATATTATATAGGTTTAAAATATACCCCTTATTTGACCCCACTTTTAAAGAAATATGTGTGTATTATTGTAGTGTTGAATTAACCACTTTCTACTCGATATTTTGTTTGGGGGTTTGTTTATTTTGTGATTAATCTATTTCAATGTTTGATTTGTATTTATACGATATATCCATTAAAAATTATATATGGATATAATTTTAATATACAACTAACATTCATATCTTATTTATGATCATCAAATAAAAATGGGTCACAATAGAAACATATTATATCTCGAGCACTTAAAGTCTTCTCTCACAGCGGAGAGCTAACGCTCCTACTTTGTTGTTCCATGAAAGAAAGCCATAAAGATAACCCTTGCAAAAATTGGCACACTTCTATGTGGAAAAGAAACATCACTGCTGGATTTTGATTTTTCTTTGCGTAAAGTGAAGTGTTTAGTGAATTTCCCCACGGAACGGAAGTTGCCACCATTGCATTTATCATTCATAAAATTGAGAGGGAGAGAGAGAGTAGAGAACTTTGAAGCTCTTCCACTGGAAACTCGATGGTAGCATGTATATCATCCAATTATTATCACGTTTTTAAAATGGTACCTTGTGATGACCACAAAATAAAAAATAAATAAATAATAAAATAAAGGGATGGTTGATACATCTGGGATTTACATATTTATATACATTCATGAACTTAGGTATGGACTTCAATTCTATATAATTATTTTTTCTTTTAAATTAAGAATATAAACTCATAAATTTATTTTATTAAGTGCGTATTTTAATGCTCATTAATAATGAATTGAAGCGCATATGGGCGGTGGATGAATTTTAAAAATAAATAAAAAAATGCTATATAAGAATGGGATTGGATTGGATGGAAGTTGAAAATAATGAAAGATCTTTTTTAATTTTTTAAATGCTAAATATGATAATTCATTAAAATATTTTTGATGATTTTTTAAAACATTTAATTCAATAAATTCTTTAAAAATATATATTAATTATATAAAAAATAAATTCTTGATAATTTTAAATTTTTATATTTTATAAAAATATAATTTATAGTAGTTAAAATAAAAGATATAATTTGTTAAAATAAAAGCATGCCCTGATATCACTAATTGATATAAAATATGCTAATAAAAAAATAGTGATGTTGAAGCAACTTGATCTATATTTATTTTAGTAAAAATGAAAAAAAAAAAAAAATTTTTTCGATCAAAATATTTGGAATATTCTAACGAAGTCCAGTGAAATCTTTCTTATATGGCAACCATCAAACACCTTTTTATTTTCCGATATACCTTGATCGTCCGATAAGAATCCCATGGCTATTATAGGATCGATTTAGCCACTGGCCCACTACCCAAAACCCAATCTCTCTCTCTCTCCTTTTATAATTGTATTCCCAAATCTTTTTTTATAATACACTTGGTGTCCATGATATGATGAACCCTCCCGAACTAGACAACCCAGGGTGAACCAAACCAATTTGGAAACATGATGGTTCGGCCTATCGGTTTGGTACAAAAGAAGAACCGACTGAACCGACCCCGAACCAACCAAGCCAGCCCCGGACCAAATCAAACCATCCGGTTTGGCCCAAATCAAATCATTTCACCTAATCAGTATGCTATCGGTATGGTACGATACACTCCATTCCGAAACATACTAGTCCAGTACCGAAATGCTACTAGTTCCCAATACGGTGAACCTTGCTTGCATCAATAAACAAATTGATTATTTTACCACATTATAGAATTAAGCATGGACATCTCTTACCCTTTTGCGTGCAGCAACTTGTGCTTTGGCTTCTCTTGAAGAGAGCATGACCTTCAAATTCGGCTCAGCAGAATTAGCACCATCTTCTTCTGGCTTTTGTACTAAAATATTACTATGTTAATTGAAGTAAATGAGTCACAATATGCCCACTTTTCAGAAGCACTTTCCTCATCACAGATTATTTGTAAAGATTCAGACCAAGTTAGCATAGAACTAAATTTCACTATGTGGACATGAATTTATGGAAAGCACAGAATTACTAACAGATGTACTTGTGGGAGGATCTCATTTTCAGCATTCTTTGACATGCTTGCAGATTCTTCTTCAGAGCTTGGTACTGAATACCCAACTTGAAAATAGCACTACTTAATAATTTTTCAAAAATAGTACCAGTATTAAGGGTGAGTATGAGTTAGATCAAGCTAAAAATAATAAAAAATAGCTTAAAATATTGAAGCAGGCAAGCATTGAATAGTTGAACCCTTAAAAAAAAAAAATAAAAGCTTCGATAAAAGAATATCAAATAACATCTATTTTAATCAATCTTCTTATCTTCGTCTACTAAGATATAAATATAAATTTATGCTTTTAATATACATACATACATACATACATACATACATACATACATACATACATATATATATATATATATATATATATATATATATATATATATATATATATATATATATGTGTGTGTGTGTGTGTGTGTGTGTGTGTGTGTGTGTGTGTGTGTGTAATATGGTTTAAATTTCTTACCTAACCTTATTTGATATCCACTTTTAAGAAAATATGTGTGTATTATTGTAGTGTTGAATTAACCCACTTTCTACTCAATATATTTTGTTTGGTGGTTTTAAAGTTTTATTTTATGATTAATCTATTTTCAATGTTTGATTTGTATTTATATCCATCAAAAAGTATATATGGATATAATTTTAATATACAGCAACCTTCATAATCTTATTCATGATCAGAAATAAAAAATGGGTCACAATATAAACATATTAATATCTCGAGCACTTAAAGTCTTCTCTCCCGGTGGAGAGCTAACGCTCCTACTTTGTTGTTCTATGAAAGAAAGCCATAAAGGCAACCTTGCAAAAATCAAAGAATCCATGGCACACATCTATGTGGAGAAGAAACATCACACGGTTCGGTTCATAGTTATTACTGCTGGATTTTAATTTTTCTTTGCATAAAGTGAAGTGTTTTATGAATTTTCCCGTGGAACGGAAGTTGCCACCATTGCATTTATCATTCATAAAATTGAGAGGGAGAGAGAGAGTAGAGAAATTAACCTAAGCTCTTCCACCGGAAACTTGATGGTAGTATGTACATCATCCAATTATTATCACGTTTTTAAAATGGTGGCTTGTGATGACCAATAAATAAATAAATAAATAAATAATAAAAATAGAGGGACCGTTGATACATCTAGAAGATTACTCCCGGTATTCCATATATATACATTCATGAACTTAGGTATGGACTTCAATTTTATAATATTTTTTTCTTTTTAAATTAAGAATATAAACTCATAAATTTATTTTATTAAGTGCGTATTTTTAATGCTCATAATGAATTGAAGCGCATTTGGGCTAGTGGGATGAATTAAAAAAAATAAAATAATGCTATATAAGAGATCTTTTTTATTTTTTAAATAAAAAATAGAGATTGGATTGGATGGAAGATGAAAATAATAAGAGATCTTTTTTATTTTTTAAATGTTAAATATGAAAATTCATTAAATATTTTTGATAATTTTTTAAAATATTTAATTCAATAAATTCTTTAATATATATATATATATATATTATAAAAAATATTTTTTTGATAATTTTAAATTTTTATATTTTAAAAAAATTATAATTTATAGTAGTTAAAATAAAAGATATAATTTGTTAAAATAAAAGTACACCCTGATATCACTAATTGAAATAAAAATATGCTAATATAAAAAATAATGATGTTGAAACAACTTGATCTATATTTATTTTAGTAAAGATGAAAAAAACGAAGAAAATTTTGTTTTCGATCAAAATATTTTGAATATTCTAACCAAGCCCAGTGAAATCTTTCTTATATGACAATCATCAAACAACTTTTTATTTTCCAATATACTTTGATGTCCGATAAGAATCCCATGGATTTAGCCACTACCCAAAACCCAATCTCTCTCTCTCTTCTTTTATAATTCTATTCGCAGCCGGCGCAGGAGAGAAGAGGCATTTCGATGGAGGGGAATCTTGAGTCTTACTACAAGGTCATTGTCCATGATCTCAATCATAGATTAGTAGAGTGACAGTTAAAATAAGAATCAACACAATTTGAGCACATAAATTTAGGAACCAATTCTCCGGTCCTCCTCCTATAAAAAAAACAGGGGAACGCTTTCTATAATTGATGTCAAAACAATGGTATTATTAGTCCCACATCGAAAACTATTAAGAAAATAAATTTATTTAAATTGTTGCAGTATCAATCTTCAATCGCCGAGCTCAGTTGCGCGGGCTTATCACCCAGCGGGGGGCATTAAACGGCTCGGATGGGGCGAGTTTCAGCTGTCATGTAGGAGGAGCAATTTTTGGTCCCTGTTAAGGTAGGCTGTGGTTAATAATAAACAGGAATAGGAATAGGTTTAATTAATTAATTAATACGTCGAGGAACACAAATATGAACAGGACTGGAACTTCTTGACCAACAGGGAACATCATCTTCTACTTTAACAAACCCTAACAACCCACACGAACTGCTTTAACAGGAACATGAAACATCACTGCTCCAGACGGCCAAAATTTTTTTGATATTCATGTTCCCTTCTCGCGCATTCGTATCGCTCTATCTTTTTGTTTTTTCCCCTTAATGTTGTTTGATCTAGAGTCGTTAAAATCCTAACGTTTAGCCAGGCCCAAAAGTTAAACTTGAGCCCAAAAGAAAGATAAAAAGGCCGAGTCCGGTTCGTCTCGACCCCTCCTACCATTTTGCAGACGTAGGCAATCACCGGTCTCTACATTCAAGTGTCCTGTTTGCTTAGTCTAATGATGTACAGTTTCAAATTCAACAAGGAGATCATTGCCTATTAGCATATCCCATAAATACATTGACACAGTGTCAGCTAATTATTCTTCAACAACTATGGTAAAGACAATAATCCCTGTCTGCATATATCACTCTGAGTACTCAATCCCAAACGGACACAAAGGCATGTCGAAGATATTAAATACACAGACATGCAAACGTCTTCCTTTACGTGCATACATTGCACTCTCTCTACTAAAATTGGAGGGCAAACAAACCTCAATCCATCTTTCAAGAAAGAGAGAAAACAAAAAATTATTATTATTATATTGATATCTTCTTACTTTGGATAATATGAGGTCTTGGAGAGGTGGTTTTAAGGTTGCAGTATTGAATTATCATTTTGTTCAATGTAGCTAGATAACTAATCTTATTTTAGTTAGAGTATTTTTATCAAAAAACATATATATTGGAATCCTAATACATTTTTGAAAATTTGTTTGTAAATGTATTTATAAACTTTTGTTATGATTACAAATTATAATAATATTTTATTTTGAATTTAATGAAAGACTTGAATATTTAATTTAGAAATATATGTATATGTTAATTCTTTAAAATATTGATATTATGAATAAATACGTATTTAAGGATAAGTGGGCTGTGTAAATTGTAAAATGAGATAAGGTGGTACTGATTTGTAATTGTGTATTATAAACTGTTCAAACTACGTTTTCAATCTTGCAAAGCATCTATTTGTTTTAAACTTTATGTATTTGAACATACTCTATCAAGATTAAATGCAATACTTTAGATCTACTTTTTAAAAATTAAATGTGGCACTTTAAATTTATGTCATATAAATTAAATGTGATATTTTATTGGCACCTTCTTACAAGGATCATAAGTGATCTTAGTATTATGAACTGCCAAGTATTAAAATAATTTTAGAAAAAAAAATTAAGATTATCATAATTATATAAGAAATACCGAATGGAAAATGATTCCTTCTCTTATGTATGCATTATGTAAATTATGGAAGTATGTATCAAATGCTCTTTCAAATTATATGTTGCATTAATTCTTGAAAACAATTGAATTATAAGTATGCGTAAATACTGAGTCCTTTGAAATAATGTGCGTAATTTTATTTATGAGATTCTTATTAGGCAACATTAGTATGTTATGCATGAATTCTAAAATAATTTATGCTTATATTATGCATTAATATATGATTAAAAGTAAATTTTGATGAATTTACTTGATCTCTTTAAATATAGTTATGATTGATTATTGAGCTTTCAACTCACATTGCTTTTATTCCTCTTTTTTAGAGCATAAGGCATAGGAAGATACGAGGCAGAAGTTAGCGGGACCATAAGCCTAGTTAGTCAATATTATTAAATAGCTTTAAAAAATTTATGTTATGTATTATTATTAGTTACTTAAAATACCTATTTCAAATGAAAGCCTTGGCATGAGACTTAACCTGCATGCGACAGAGTATCATGTTCTTCACCATGAACCCATGATTAGGAGGATGGTATTAGAGATAGAACTAGGATAAGTGCTGGTGTGATAGACATTGAACTAGAATAAGCCTTGGTGTGATAGACATTTGGCAAATAGAAAAATATGTCTCTATATTTATAACTTTATGATATATATATCTGTGTTTCTTCTCAGTCCAATTATAGTTTAAACTAAAAAAAAATTAAAAGGCTTTAGGTTCAAACCGAGGCAGTAAATATACCTCAAATAAAATAACCTAGTTCTGCAAGAACATAATATTATTCATAAGGTAACACCATTGTACTCTTCTCAATTCAACTGTATAACTAAATGAAAAAAATGTATCTTAATGGATGTGTTAATTTAATATTACCTAGTTAAGATGCACTCAAGAAATTGTGGAAACTCTTTTAGTTGTTGGTTATATATATCCTTTAAGGATAAACCAAAAATGCCTTTTAAGCTTTTAAAGAAGAAATAGATTAGCTAAAAAAATATCATAATTATGTATTAATTATTATCTAGCTAGACATTTATCGATCTAGTTAGTAAAAATTCTGATGTACTAAATGCATGATGGGATCCCATCAGCTATTGCGACAATCGTTATTTCTTTTCTTTTTAAGTAAATTATTTATTACTAAAAAATATCTTTAAAAATAAAATATAATTTTTATAAAAAATATAAATTATATTTTAAAAGAAAAGAAAATAAATTTTATTTTATCAAGAGAAGGAAAGGTATAGCTCAAAATAAAGACTATTCATATCGCCCACCGCTTAAAAGGAATCTAAGTGCAGACAATTGAGCTGCCCGGGATTGCACCCCTTGGTGTCTACAAATTAACTCAGCTGCCACCCCATCTCCTCTCAAGCAGGAGGCCAGTGGCAGAGGGTGAGAGAGAAAGCTTGGAGAACCCGTCGGCCCTGAACCTAGCCTCGGCCAAGGGTGCGTGCTGGATGACCTGGGCGGCCTCAAGGCCTACACCATCGACCCATCGGACTCCAAACTCGCCGTCCTCCTCGCTGCCGATGCCTATGGTAGTACTAATCTCTCTCTCTCCTATTCCTTCTGTTCCCCCTTCATTCTTCCACATTCTTTCCAATGGTTGGTAGGAGCGAGGGAGGGAGGAGAGCTGGTCATGGATGGACAGCGAATTTGTTTTGGAGTGCATAGGTAATAGTGTAGAACTTTTGTAGGAAGGGTAAGGAAGAGAGGTGTGGTCCATTAATTTATGAGGTTTCTTTAATTAAATTGAGAAGAAGAAAGGAGGGACATTTTCTATTCCTATTCATGGGATTAGAATACTTAAGTCAACTGCTTCTTCTTCTTCTTCTTTTTTATTTGAAAGGAAATTGCCAAGTATGACTGCTACACACATGACAATATCAAAGTTGTGAGATCGGATTAGGTTTGCATTTAGTTATTGATTCTGTTGATGTCTCTGCCTTCATCATTACTAATCTTCAATTTTGCTGCTTTGATCAACATGTTGTTGCTGTCGTCTTGGTTATTGAAATCAAATTTCTTATCTTCATAGTCATCATCCATGATTTCTTAGTTTACATATTCTATCTCTTTGCAGGATATGAAGCACCAAACTTGAGGTATCTATCACTCCTTTACATATCATTGGACCAGTATATTGAATTTTCAAGAGGGACAGTGGGGGAATCCTATGCTCATTCACCTTAGATCATCTTGGTTATTTGTACATTAATTATTTTGTTGCTTCATCCTGCTAAGAAAATTGTTACATGTTTCAGTTTTTTCTCGTAAATTACAATCCAATGGTTGATTGGTCTATTATTGAAGATATTGATTATAATGATAAAACTTTTTGTGACACTTGCATTTTTTGAAAAATTAGAAAAAGATATGCTTCTCTCCTTTCTTCTTATTGTTTCTGGTGTTCATATTTTTGCGTGAATTGGGTGGCCCAACCTAAATTTTCTAATAATGAAAAAAGGTTGGTTAGTGTACTTTGATCTAGTATAGTTTTTCTTCCCTTTAAGACCGAACTACGCTATAACTTATTATGTAGGACAAACTATATGTGTATGTTATGCGAGATGATTGCTAATTGAATATTATTATGCTTATTTAGACGACATGGAATTAAGGGAATTAGTAGCCTTTTGGGATAGCCTAGGAAATTTGAAAATTCCCATGCAAAAGGAGAAATATGAAAACAGAAAACTTTTTGCAAATGTTGACAAGTTCGTATGCGGTAAAAGGGGGTAAGTGGTCAGGGATATTGTTGACAATCATTGTAATACTTTTGATACACAATGAGGAGGAAGGGATAAGCTCTATGTTGGTGTCACCAATCTAACCTCTTAACTAGTAAGTTGAAACTATACTTAGTTTCAACAAATCAGCTTTGAGATTTGATTTTAAAATATACCTGAAACTCTCTCTCTCTCTCTATCTATCTCTGTGTGCGCGCGCACAAGTGTGTGCACGCGTGCGTTGCATGCAAATACAGCAAGAGAGATGGATTGTACTCCTTTCGAGAAGAAAGGGTATCTACTACTCCTGAGTTTGAAACCAATAATGAGTTTTCAAAATTAAAGATCGATACCATTTATCATGATATTTGATCTACTAAAACCATATAGAAACTAAAGAATCACATGTTGTGGTAACATGTAACTTATGCATAGGTGTAAAATAAAATGGTTAAAATTATAATCAACCATGTTTTCCATGGTTAAGTGTTAAATTTTATTAATTTTAATGTGTGTGTGTATTTTAACATATGTAGATCATGATTAATGAGTTGGACTTTTAATTTAAATGCTTTATCATGTATTTTAGCATACTAGCATAATAAACACTATTCTTTTTTATATCCACATGATACATATTTTAGAGATTGCCAAAATATATCATTTTTATTCTTTGGAACATTTTTAGTAATGTTGCTGCAAATTTTCAATCAAGAGAGTAGATCTCTTCTCCTCTTGAGCGAAAGGAGGTACATCACTCTATGCTCTCTCTCTCTCTCTATTTATGTATGTATGAGAATATTTGTTGTTTGTAATTAAGTTCAGTACTATTTATGTATGCTTATTACGACGAAGAATAATTTTGCCGTCATAAGTATAACAAATTTTTTTTCTCGTTCTATTGCGGTGAAATTTTTAAAATATTTTTTAAAATTTCACCGTAATAGCTAGGCTTATGACGATGAAAGATAGTTTTGCCGTAATAAGTATAACAACTTTTTTTATTAAATTTTTTTTTCTCGTTCTATTACGGTGAAATTTTAGTTTCACCGTAATAGCTATGCTTATGACGACGAAAACTTGTTTCGCCGTAATAAGTATAACGATTTTTTTTATTAAATTTTTTTTCTCATTCTTTTACGGCAAATTTTAGTTTCGCCGTAATAGCTATGCTTGTGACGATGAAAAATAGTTTCACCGTAATAAGTATAATGATTTTTTTTCTTATTCTATTACGGTGAAATTTTAGTTTTGCCTAATAGCTATGCTTATGACGACGAAAAATCGTTTCGCCGTAATAAGTATAACGATTTTTTTATTAAATTTTTTTCTCATTTTATTACAACAAAATTTTAGTTTTCCGTAATAGCTATGCTTATGACGATGAAAACTTGTTTCACCGTAATAAGTATAACGATTTTTTATTAATTTTTTTCCTTGTTCTATTACGGTGAAATTTTAGTTTCGCCGTAGCTATGCTTATGACAATGAAAAATAGTTTTGCCATAATAAGTATAATAATTTTTTTCTCGTTCTATTACGGTGAAATTTTAGTTTCACCGTAATAGCCATGCTTATGCTGACGAAAAATAGTTTCGCCATGATAAGTATAATGATTTTTTTTATTAAATTTTTTTTTCGTTCTGTTACGGTAAAATTTTAGTTTCATCGTAATAGCTATGCTTATATGATGACAAAAACTTGTTTCACCGTAATAAGTATAACGATATTAAATTTTTTTTCCTCATTCTATTACGACGAAATTTTAGTTTTGGCGTAATAGCTATGCTTATGATGACAAAAAATAGTTTCGCCGTAATAAGTATAATGATTTTTTTATTATATTTTTTTTCTTGTTCTATTACGGTGAAATTTTAGTTTCACCATAACAGCTATGCTTATGATGACAAAAAATAGTTTCGTTGTAATAAGTATAACGATTTTTTTAAAAAAAATTCTCATTCTATTACGGTGATATTTTATTTTTATCGTAAGAGCTAGGCTTATGACGACGAAAGATAGTTTCGCTGTAATAAGTATAATGATTTTTTTTATTAAATTTTTTTTTCTCATTCTATTACGGTGAAATTTGAGTTTCGCCGTAATATCTATGCTTAAGACAACAAAAACTTGTTTCGCCGTAATAAGTATAACAATTTATTATTTTTTTTTTCTCGTTCTATTACGGCAAAATTTTAGTTTCGTCGTATTAGCTATGCTTATGATGACAAAAATAGTTTCATCGTAATAAGTATAATGATTTTTTTATTAATTTTTTTCTTATTCTATTACGGTGAAATTTTAGTTTCACCGTAATAGCTATGCTTATGAGTTATGACGACGAAAAATAGTTTTGCCATAATAAATATAATGATTTTTTTATTAAATTTTTTTTCTCGTTCTATTACAGCAAAATTATGTCGCCGTAACAATGTCTAACCTATTACGGTGACTTAATTACATCGTAATAGGAATCTATTACGACGAAATTAAGCTACCGTAATAAATTTTTATTTTATTTATATTTTTTAAAATTTATAACAATGATATATTTTCATCGTAATATGTTATTTATTACGATGACTTTTATACTTATTGCGATGAATTAATTCGTAAGTCATTTTTTTGTAGTGTTGACTCAGTTACATTATCAAATCCAATAAAAGGTTTAATGTACTTGCTCCTGAACAACTCCAGCACGTGCATCAATTTTAGAAAAAAAAGGAAAAGAAAAGAAAAGTCATGTTGTGATCATAAAAGAGGCCTTAGCTGTCTCATATATATATATATCATAAAATATCCTTTGGGAATCCCATGCACCTGCATGTTTAATATATTTTATTTTTAACAAAACACGTGCTATAATAGGCTATTTTGATCCTTACCACTATACTTTTGCTAGGATTTGTATATAAAACAAATGAGAGGCACATAATACTATAGTTTTATATATTAGCGTAGATGGACAAAGGCACCCTACCTTTTTTTTCCGAGTGAAAGGGAAACCAATCTGTTACCGCAAAAATTCGCTCTCTGACTCGGGTGTAGCTTGGCTCTGGATCTGGACGGTGATCTCTCGCCCGGGGTGGAACATACAAGGCAATTCTCATGCAGAGGGTGTTTGGGATGGCCCCTATGGAAGACCCTTCGACGCCCAAGTCAGTGAAAATTCACAGCAAGCAGATGTGAGAGAAGGCTCTCGCAAAGAGTTCCTCAAGATGAATGGCCTCTCGAGAACTTGGAGCTCTACTCAAGCTTCAATGGAGTTTTCTTAGTTAGAGTATCAGTGGAAGCATACATGAGAGATTTCAGGGCTAGGGTATTTATAGGCGATCACCTAATTCCTTGGGTACGTCATAGGGGGTCCGAAAATCATTCAGATTCAAATCGGATTCGAATCAAGTTGGTTACGAGGCCGGTGGGATCTGTATCTAGTTAGTTAGAGGATCGATGGTCAGGAGAGTTAGTTGATGTTTGAGATTCGATGATTCTGTAGGCCCTAGACCATTCCTGTAGGCCTTAGGCCACTTCCGGCATCATTTGCATAATTTTCTATTTGAGGTTTTGTTCAACTATTATGACTTAGAATTCTTCCATGTATGGTTCCGCAGAGGTGCTTAAACGCCTTGGTCCGATCGGGGCGTAGAAGTAATTTAGTTTGCCGAGGCATGAGAATAGCTCGGTTTGCTGAGGCGCAAGACTAGCTCAGTTCGCCGAGGCACGAGAATAGATTGATTTCGATCTGCTATCTTGGATTGCATGAACATTAATGCAATGATAATTTTACCCTTCATCATAATGGTTTGACAAAGTGAACTATGAGTGAACGGGTGCGATCAACATTTGTAAGACACTTGTGTCCATGATATGATGAACCCTCCCAAATCAAACAACTCAGGGTGAACTGAACCAATTTGGAAATAGGATGGTTCGGCCTATCGGTTTGGTACAAAAGAAGAACCGACTGAACCGACCCCGAACCAACCAACCAGCCCCGAACCGAATCAAACCATCCGATTTGGCCCAAATCAAACCATTCCACCTAATTAGTATGCCATCGGTATGGTACAATACACTCCATACTAAAACATACCGGTCCAGTACCAAAATGGTATCAGTTCTCAATACGGTGAACCTTGCTTGCATCAATAAACAAATTGATTATTCTACCACATTATAGAGTTAAGCATGGACATCTCTTACCCTTCTGCTTGCAGCAGCTTGCGCTTTGGCTTCTCTTGAAGAGAGCATGACCTTCAAATTAGGCTCAGCAGAATTAGCACCATCTTCTTCTGGCTTTTGTACTGAAATATAACTCTGTTAATTGAAGTAAATGAGTCACAATATGCCCACTTTTCAGAAGCACTTTCCTCATCACAGATTATTTGTAAAGATTCAAATCAAGTTAGCATGGAACTAAATTTCACTCAGTGGACATGAATTTATGGAAAACATAGAATTAGTAACATATGTACTTGTGGAAGGATCTCTTTTCAGCATTCTTTATCATGCTTGCAGATTCTTCTTCAGTGCTCGGTACTAAATACCCAATAAAATAGCACTACTTAATAATTTTTCAAAAATAGTACCAGTATTAAGGGTGTGTATGATTTATATCAAGCTAAAAATAAAAAAAATAGCTTAAGATATTGAAGCAGGCAAGCATTGAATAGTTGAACCCTTAAAAATAAAAAAATAAAAGCTTCGATAAAAGAATATCAAATAACATCTGTTTTAATCCATTGTCCTATCTTCGTCTACTAAGATATAAATATAAATTTATACTTTTATATATACATACATGCATACATACATATACACACACATACATACACATATATATATATATATATATATATATGGTTTAAAATTCTTACTAACCTTATTTGACATCCACTTTTAAAGAAAATATGTGTGTATTATTGTAGTGTTGAATTAACCTACTTTCTACTCGATATATTTTGTTTGGTGGTTTTAAAGTTTTATTTTGTGATTAAATCTATTTTCAATGTTTGATTTGTATTTATATCCATCAAAAAGTATATGGATATAATTTTAATATACAGCTAACATTCATAATCTTATTCATGATCATCAAATAAAAAATGGGTCACAATATAAACATATTAATATCTCGAGCACTTAAAGTCTTCTCTCCCAGCGGATAGCTAACGCTCCTACTTTGTTGTTCTATGAAAGAAAGCCATAAAGACAACCCTTGCAAAAATTAAAGAATATGGCACACATCTTTGTGGAAAAGAAACATCACGCGGTTGGTAGTTATTACTGCTGGATTTTGATTTTTCTTTGCGTAAAGTGAAGTGTTTTACGAATTTCCCCATGGAACAGAAGTTGCCACCATTGCATTTATCATTCATAAAATTGAGAGGGAGAGAGAGAGAGTAGAGAAATTAACCTGAAGCTCTTCCACCGAAACTCGATGGTAGTATGTATATCATCCAATTATTGTCACGTTTTTAAAATGGTGGCTTGTGATGACCAAAAAATAAAAAATAAATAAATAATAAAAATAGAGGGACTGTTGATACATCTGGAAGATTACTCCGGTATTCCATATTCAGATATATACATTCATGAACTTAGGTATGGACTTCAATTTTATATAATTATTTTTCCTTTTTAAATTAAGAATATAAACTCATAAATTTATTTTATTAAGTGCATATTTTTAATGCTCATCAATGAATTGAAGCGCTGGTGGGATGAATTTTAAAAAAATAAAATAATGCTATATAAGAACTGGATTGGATTGGATGGAAGATGAAAATAAAAAAGATTTTTTTATTTTTTAAATGTTAAATATGATAATTCATTAAATATTTTTGATGATTTTTTAAAATATTTAATTCAATAAATTCTTTAATATATATATATATATATTAATTATATAAAAAATAATTTTTTGATAATTTTAAATTTTTATATTTTATAAAAATTATAATTTATAGTTTAAAATAAAAGATATAATTTGTTAAAATAAAAGTACACCCTGATATCACTAATTGAAATAAAAATATGCTAATATAAAAAATAACGATGTTGAAACAACTTGATCTATATTTATTTTAGTAAAGATGAAAAAAACGAAGAAAATTTTGTTTTCGATCAAAATATTTCGAATATTCTAATGAAGCCCAGTGAAATCTTTTTATATGACAATCATCAAACAACTTTTTATTTTCCGATATACTTTGATCATCCGATAAGAATCCCATGGATTTAGCCACTACCCAAAACCCAATCTCTCTCTCTCTCTCCTTTTATAATTCTATTCCTGAATTCTATTTATAAATCGGTACGCAGCCGGCGAGAGCGGAGGAGAGAAGAGGCGTTTCGATGGAGGGAAAGAAGGAAGAGGAGGCACGGGTCGGCCACCTGCTTCGTGATGGTGGTTTACGTCTTCCTCCTAATTCTCCGGTCATTGTCCACGATCTCAATCACAGATTAGTAAAGTGACAGTTAAAATAAGAATCAACACAATTTTAGCATGTAAATTTAGGAACCCATTCTCCGGTCTTATAAAAGGAACAAGGGAATGCTTTCTATAATTGACGTGCTTTCTATAATTGACGTTACAATGGTATTATTAGTCCCACATCGAAAATTATTTAGAAAATAAATTGCTTTAAATTGTTGCAATATCAAATCTTCAATCGCCGAGCCTGGTAGCGCGGGCTTATCACCAGCGGGGGCATTAAAGGGCGCGGATGGGGGTAAGTTTCAGCTGTCTGTAAGAGGAGCAAGAGCAGTTTCCGGTCCCTGTTAAGGTAGACTGTGGTTAATAATAAACAGGAATAGGAATAGGTTTAATTAATTAATTAATAAGGAGGAACAACTGGATTGGACTGGACTGGAACTTCTTGACGACGAACAGGGACACTTTAACAAACCCTCTTCTACACAGGACAGCCCAAATTTTTTTGATATTCTTCATGTTCTCTGTATTTTGTATTTTTATTTGTTCCCTTCTCGCGCATTCGTATTGCTCTATCTTTTTGTTTTTTCCCCTTAATGTTTGATCTAGAGTTCGTATCGCGCGTTCGTATTGCCTAAAATAATAATATGAGATCCATCCAAAGAGAAATTAGAATTACAATGCCGTGAAGGGCCATACTACAAGAGGACACAGTCATCGCATACAATTGGCAATAATATAACTAGCATCATTCGATGGGAATTTTGGAGGCTTCTTCCGCGCAGGCCCAAGTCATAAACCAGCGGGCAGTAGTCGCCACACCAACTCTGATCTTCTCTATTTAGTTTTAAAATTGCTGATAAAGAAATCTGAAAGGCTTGAGTGGAGAGTGGCCAGAGGACAAAACCAATGGAATAGAGGCGATTTATGCGTTGTTTGAAGGCAATATAAAAGTCTCATAAAAAAGACGTATGACCAACACCATCGGTTTACATAACTGGTGCAATTGTAAAGTAGTAGGGTGATTTTTTTTATGGAGAGTCAGAGCCAGAACGAATCACCCTCATTGGATTTAAGAATAGTTTTCAAGTTGAATTCGTTTGCCAACATCATATGGATGCTGACAAGCCTTCCACATGCCTACTTTTTTTTTTTGTGACAATTTGAATTCGATATATCTAGAAAAGTTGATGGGCGTTTAAGATTGCTTTAGGAATCAGATTACCGTATTTTGTGATAATTTGATTTCTGCTAGAAAGTTAGGTAGACTCAGATTGTTGGCAGATGGAAATCTTTGTCTTACTTTTTTTTTCAAATTATCCTTAAAAACAAAACATCATTCATGAGAGAGAAGAGCCCATTTAACATAATATGTTATATTAAAATTTTAATTAATTTTTTGTTACATATTAATATAATAATAAAAAATATTATGTTAAATTATGTATAATAATTAATTATTTCAATATAATTATACTTATATTTATTATGATAATAATTATAGTGTTTTTATACTAATGTATTAAAATTTAATATTGTATAATATAATATTAAATTTATATATATTAATGTAATTAATAATATTATTAAATTATTATTGTAATGTTATTGCATTATTATTTATGTTATATTTATTTTATAATATATAAATAGTATATTGAATATATATATATTTATATTATAAATATAGCAATACAATAAATGGATATAGTTATTATAATCATGATAATATTGTATGTTAATTAGTATACTATATAGTATTATTAATATTATTAATAATAATATTTTTGATATTTAAATGTATTAATAGTTATAATGATTATTTACTTATAACAATGTGATGTATTATATTTATAAATATTTAATTTCTATATATATTTTAATTTCATTTATATTAAAATATATTCTCAACTCATCTAATCCTTTTTCCAACTACATGGGTTTGGCATATTAAAATATAATATTATATGCTTTTTATAATATACATAATTATAATATATTCTATTTTTGTATTAGTAATATTTTATATAATTATTAATAATTGGTATCATATTGTATAATATATATATTTAATTATTATATTATAAATAATTATTATACATTTTATATAATATATAATTATATATTGAAAATACTACTCTGCTTTACTTTCTTTTCAATTTGAAAAATAGGGATATTTTTGGAATTTTAATATGCTTACCATCTGAATTGCATGTAATCTAGCCCATCAACCAAACATGTTAAAGCAAGATACCTAGCAATCTGCAATCAGATTACTGCATGACCAAACATTTCCTACATGCTCAGGCATTTAAATTTCATAAATCACATGCCTGGTAAATGTAATGCTAGGATGGAGCCTTGCAATTTATGAATCAAATGCCTCTTGAGGGGGGGATATGGTTCAGGCTAGGAAGGTGTGAATAGCAGTGCATTCTAGAAAGAGTGAGAACAGGTGGAATAAGGAGGGGAGGGGAGAGGTGGAGAGGAGAAGAATAGGAGACACCCTAACAAAGGTGGGGCTAAGGTGCTTAGCCAGCTTGTGAAGCTCCAATGTTTAAATGCTCTAGTATGTAGCAATGTAGAGGGGACCGAGAGTAGGGGTGGCCATTTTGGACATGATCCGTGAACACGTCTCAATCCCAACATGAAGTTAGCGGGTTTGAGTTGGGCATAAACATGATTGGATCAAAATCTAGTTAACCCATCAGATACGATTAATAAACAAGTTGGATTTTGGGTTGAACTATTAATCTGAAATTAATGCACAATTGATGTGCTTATTTAATAGGTCAATTTGTGTAAATTAACCCACCAAACCTATTTATCCAAATTAATTTCACCTTTTAATTAATTATTATTTTACCATCAATTAGGATCTAGTGATTGGATGGTAATGGATATATAATTACATTGCGTTGATATATAATTACTTTAGAGTTATAACTTTGAGTAATTACTTTATGATTAAATTGGTATAAATAAGTCACACAGATCGATTTATGTCAAATGGGTCACATGGGTCAATTTGTGTCAAATGGGTCATTGGGGAACATGGGATAAACAGGTCACATTGGTTACATAGGTTAGACGGGTCATGTTGTGTAACCCATGTAATGTATAGGTTAGATTCAGGTTTAGATTTCTGGCCAGATTAATAAACGGCTTAGGTTTGGGTTGACCCATTTGTAGTTATACTTTGGAGTTGACCCATTCTTCTACACAGGACGAACGAACAGGGGACTGGAACACACGACAAATAGGGGCTTCATCTTCTACTTTAACAAACCCTAACAACCCACACGAACTGCTATAACAGGAACATGAAACGTCTTCTATACACACAGCTGCTCCAGACGGCCAAAATTTTTTTGATATTCATGTTCTCTGTATTTTATATTTTTATTTGTTCCCTTCTCGCGCGTTCGTATCGCTCTATCTTTTTGTTTTTTCCCCTTAATGTTGTTTGATCTAGAGTCGTTAAAATCCTAACGTTCAGCTAGGCCCAAAAGTTAAAATTGAACCCAAAAGAAAGATAAAAAGGCCGAGTCCGGTTCCGTCTCGACCCCTCCTACCATTTTGCAGACGTAGGCAATCACCGGTCTCTACATTCAAGTGTCCTGTTTGCTTAGTCTAATGATGTCCAGTTTCAAATTCAACAAGGAGATCATTGCCTATTAGCATATCCCATAAATACATTGACACAGTGTCAGCTAATTATTCTTCAACAACTATGGTAAAGACAATAATCCCTGCTGCATATATCACTCTGAGTACTCAATCCCAAACGGACACAAAGGCATGTCGAAGATATTAAATACACAGACATGCAAACGTCTTCCTTTACATGCATACATTGCACTCTCTCTACTAAAATTGGAGGGCAAACAAACATCAATCCTTCTTTCAAGAAAGAGAGAAAACAAAAAATTATTATTTTTATATTGATATCTTCTTACTTTGGATAATATGAGGTCTTGGAGAGGTGGTTTTAAGGTTGCAGTATTGAATTATTATTTTGTTTAATATAGCTAGATAAATAATCTTATTTTAGTTAGAGTATTTTTATCAAAAAACATATATATTGGAATCCTAATACATTTTTGAAAATTTGTTTGTAAATGTATTTATAAACTTTTGTTATGATTACAAATTATAATAATATTTTATTTTGAATTTAATGAAAGACTTGAATATTTAATTTAGAAAATATATGTATATGTCAATTCTTTAAAATATTGATATTATGAATAAATACGTATTTAAGGATAAGTGGGTTGTGTAAATTGTAAAATGAGATAAGGTGGTACTGATTTGTAATTGTGTATATTATAAACTGTTCAAACTACGTTTTCAATCTTGCAAAGCATCTATTTGTTTTAAACTTTATGTATTTGAACATACTCTATCAAGATTAAATGCAATACTTTAGATCTACTTTTTAAAAATTAAATGTGGCACTTTAAATTTATGTCATATAAATTAAATGTGATATTTTATTGGCACCTTCTTACAAGGATCATAAGTGATCTTAGTATTATGAACTGCCAAGTATTAAAATAATTTTAGAAAAAAAATTAAGATTATCAGAATTATATAAGAAATACCGAATGGAAAATGATTCCTTCTCTTATGTATGCATTATGTAAATTGTGGAAGTATGTATCAAATGCTCTTTCAAATAATATGTTGCATTAATTCTTGAAAACAATTGAATTATAAGTATGCGTAAATACTGAGTCCTTTGAAATAATGTTCATAATTTTATTTATGAGATTCTTATTAGGCAACATTAGTATGTTATGCATGAATTCTAAAATAATTTATGCTTATATTATGCATTAATATATGATTAAAAGTAAATTTTGATGAATTTACTTGATCTCTTTAAATATAGTTATGATTGATTATTGAGCTTTCAACTCACATTGCTTTTATTCTTCTTTTTTAGAGCATAAGGCATAGGAAGATACGAGGCAGAAGTTAGCCGGACCATAAGCCTAGTTAGTCAATTATTATTAAATAGCTTTAAAAAATTTATGTTATGTATTATTATTAGTTACTTAAAATACCTATTTCAAATGAAAGCCTTGGCATGAGACTTAACCTGCATGCGACAGAGTATCATGTTCTTCACCATGAACCCATGATTAGGAGGATGGTATTAGAGATAGAACTAGGATAAGTGCTGGTGTGATAGACATTGAACTAGAATAAGCGTTGGTGTGATAGACATTTGGCAAATAGAAAAACATGTCTCTATATTTATAACTTTATGATATATATGTGTGTGTGTTTCTTCTCAGTCCAATTATAGTTTAAACTTAAAAAAAAATTAAAAGGCTTTAGGTTCAAACCGAGGCAGTAAATATACCCCAAATAAAATAACCTAGTTCTGCAAGAACATAATATTATTCATAAGGTAACACCATTGTACTCTTCTCAATTCAACTGTATAACTAAATGAAAAAAAATGTATCTTAATGGACGTGGTTAATTTAATATTACCTAGTTAAGATGCACTCAAGAAATTGCGATTGGAACTCTTTTAGTTGTTGGTTATATATATCCTTTAAGGATAACCCAAAAATGCCTTTTAAGCTTTTAAAGAAAGAAATAGGTTGGCTAAAAAAATATCATAATTATGTATTAATTATTATCTAGCTAGACATTTATCGATCTAGTTAGTAAAAATTCTGATGTACTAAATGCAAGATGGGATCCCATTAGCTATTGTGACAATCGTTATTATCTTTTCTTTTTAAGTAAATTATTTATTACTAAAAATATCTTTAAAAATAAAATAATAATTTTATAAAAAATATAAATTATATTTTAAAAGAAAATATAATAAATTTTATTTTATCAAGAGAAGGAAAGGTATAGCTCAAAATAAAGACTATTCATACCGCCCACCGCTTAAAAGGCATCTTAGTGCAGACAATTGAGCTGCCCGGGATTGCACCCCTTGGCGTCTACAAATTAACTCAGCTGCCACCCCATCTCCTCTCAAGCAGGAGGCCAATGGCAGAGAGGGTGAGAGAGAAAGCTTGGAGAACCCGCCGGCCCTGAACCTGGCCTCGGCCAAGGGTGCGTGCTGGATGACCTGGGCGGCCTCAAGGCCTACACCATCGACCCATCAGACTCCAAACTCACCGTCCTCCTCGCTGCCGATGCCTATGGTAATACTAATCTCTCTCTCACCTATTCCTTCTGTTCCCCCTTCATTCTTCCACATTCTTGCCAATGGTTGGTAGGAGCAAGGGAGGGAGGAGAGCTGGTCATGGATGGACAGCGAATTTGTTTTGGAGTGCATAGGTGATAGTGTAGAACTTTTGTAGGAAGGGTAAGGAAGGGAGGTGTGGTCCATTAATTTATGATGTTTCTTTAATTAAATTGAGAAGAAGAAAGGAGGGACATTTTCTATTCCTATTCATGGGATTAGAATACTTAAGTCAACTGCTTCTTCTTCTTCTTCTTTTTATTTGAAAGGCAATTGCCAAGTATGACTGCTACACACATGACAATATCAAAGTTGTGAGATCGGATTAGGTTTGCATTTAGTTATTGTTTCTGTTGATGTCTCTGCCTTTATGATTACTAATCTTCAATTTTGCTGCTTTGATCAACATGTTGTTGCTGTCGTCTTGGTTATTGAAATCAAATTTCTTATCTTCATAGTCATCATCCATGATTTCTTAGTTTACATATTCTATCTCTTTGCAGGATATGAAGCACCAAACTTGAGGTATCTATCACTCCTTTACATATCATTGGACCAGTATATTGAATTTTCAAGAGGGACAGTGGGGGAATCCTATGCTCATTCACCTTAGATCATCTTGGTTATTTTACATCAATTATTTTGTTGCTTCATCCTGCTAAGCAAATTGTTACATGTTTTAGTTATTTTCTCATAAATTACAATCCAATGGTTGATTAGTCTATTATTGAAGATATTGATTATAATGATAAAACTTTTTGTGACACTTGCATTTTTTGAAAAATTAGAAAAAGATATGCTTCTCTCCTTTCTTCTTATTGTTTCTGGTGTTCATTTTTTTGTGTGAATTGGGTGGCCCAACCTAAATTTTCTAATAATGAAAAAAGGTTGGTTAGTCTACTTTGATCTAGTATAGTTTTTCTTCCCTTTAAGACCGAACTACGCTATAACTTATTAATGTAGGACAAACTATATGTGTATGTTATGCGAGATGATTGCTAATTGAATATTATTATGCTTATTTAGAGGACATGGCAATTAAGGGAATTAGTAGCCTTTTGGGATAGCCTAGGAAATTTGAAAATCCCATGCAAAAAGAGAAATATGAAAATAGAAAACTTTTTGCAAATGTTGACAAGTTCGTATGCGGTAAAAGGGGGTAAGTGGTCAGGGCTGATAAGATATTGTTGACAATCATTGTAATACTTTTGATACACAATGAGGAGGAAGGGATAAGCTCTATGTTGGTGTCACCAATCTAACCTCTTAACTAGTAAGTTGAAACTATACTTAGTTTCAACAAATCAGCTTTGAGATTTGATTTTAAAATATACCTGAAACTCCTCTCTCTCTCTCTATCTATCTCTGTGTGCGCGCGTACAAGTGTGTGCGCGTGCGTGTGCATGCAAATACAGCAAGAGAGATGGATTGTATTCCTTTCGAGAAGAAAGGGTATCTACTACTCCTGAGTTTGAAACCAATAATGAGTTTTCAAAATTAAAGATCGATACCATTTATCATGATATTTGGTCTACTAAAACCATATAGAAACTAAAGAATCACATATTGTGGTAACATGTAACTTATGCATAGGTGTAAAATAAAATGGTTAAAATTATAAGCAACCATGTTTTGCATTGTTAAGTGTTAAATTTTATTAATTTTAATGTGTGTGTGTATTTTAACATATGTAGATCATGATTAATGAGTTGGACTTTTAATTTAAATGCTTTATCATGTACTTTAGAATACTAGCATAATAAACACTATTCTTTTTTATATCCACATGATACATATTTTAGAAATTGCCAAAGTATATGATTTTTATTCTTTGGAACATTTTTAGTACTATTGATGCAAATTTTCAATTTAGATGCCTTATTATAGATTTTGGACTCAAGAGATAGATCTCTTCTCCTCTTGAGCGAAATGAGGTACATCACTCTCTGCTCTCTCTCTCTCTCTATTTATGTATGTATGAGAATATTTGTTGTTTGTAATTAAGTTCAGTACTATTTATGTATGCTTATTACGATGAAGAATAATTTTGCCATCATAAGTATAACAAATTTTTTTTCTCGTTCTATTACGATGAAATTTTTAAAATATTTTTTAAAATTTCACCGTAATAGCTAGGCTTATGACGACGAAAGATAGTTTTGCCGTAATAAGTATAACAATATTTTTATTAAATTTTTTTTTCTCGTTCTATTACGGTGAAATTTTAGTTTCACGATAATAGCTATGCTTATGATGACGAAAACTTGTTTCGCCGTAATAAGTATAACGATTTTTTTATTAAATTTTTTTCCTCGTTCTTTTATGGCGAAATTTTAGTTTCGCAGTAATACCTATGCTTGTGATGATGAAAAATAGTTTCGCCGTAATAAGTATAATGATTTTTTTTCTTGTTCTATTACGGTGAAATTTTAGTTTCGCCTAATAGCTATGCTTATGATGACAAAAATCGTTTCGTCGTAATAAGTATAACGATTTTTTTATTAAATTTTTTTTCTCATTTTATTACAATAAAATTTTAGTTTTGCCGTAATAGCTATGCTTATGACGACGAAAACTTGTTTCTCCGTAATAAGTATAACGATTTTTTTTATTAATTTTTTTTCTTGTTCTATTATGGTGAAATTTTAGTTTCGCCGTAATACCTATGCTTATGACGACGAAAAATAGTTTGGCCATAATAAGTATAATGATTTTTTTTTCTTGTTCTATTATGGTGAAATTTTAGTTTCACCATAATAGCCATGCTTATGCTGATGAAAAATAGTTTCGCCATGATATGTATAATGATTTTTTATTAATTTTTTTTTTCGTTCTGTTACGATGAAATTTTAGTTTGTCGTAATAGCTATGCTTATGATGACGAAAACTTGTTTCGCCGTAATAAGTATAACGATATTAAATTTTTTTCCTCATTCTATTACGATGAAATTTTAGTTTTGGCGTAATAGCTATGCTTATGACGACAAAAAATAGTTTTGTTGTAATAAGTATAATGATTTTTTTATTATATTTTTTTTCTTGTTCTATTATGGTGAAATTTTAGTTTCGCCGTAACAGCTATGCTTATGACGACAAAAAATAGTTTCATCGTAATAAGTATAATGATTTTTTTTAAAAAAAAATTCTCATTCTATTACGGCATATTATTTTTTTATCGTAAGAGCTAGGCTTATGATGATGAAAGATAGTTTCGCTGTAATAAGTATAATGATTTTTTTTATTAAATTTTTTTTCTCATTCTCTTACGGTGAAATTTGAGTTTGCCGTAATATCTATGCTTAAGAAAACGAAAACTTGTTTCGTCGTAATAAGTATAACAATTTTTTTTTTTTTTTTTCTCGTTCTATTATGGCAAAATTTTAGTTTCGTCGTATTAGCTATGCTTATGATGATGAAAAATAGTTTCATCGTAATAAGTATAATGATTTTTTATTAATTTTTTTTCTTATTCTATTACGGTGAAATTTTAGTTTCGCCGTAATAGCTAGCTTATGAGTTATGACGACGAAAAATAGTTTTGCCATAATAAATATAATGATTTTTTATTAAATTTTTTTTCTCGGCAAAATTATCACCGTAATAACGTCTAACCTATTACGGTAACTTAATTACATCGTAATAGGAATCTATTACGATAAAATTAAGCTACCATAATAAATTTTTATTTTAATTTATATTTTTTTAAAATTTATAACAATGATATATTTTCATCGTAATATGTTATTTTTATGACTTTTATACTTATTGCGATGAATTAATTCGTAAGTCATTTTTTTGTATTGTTGACTCAGTTACATTATCAAATCCAATAAAAGGTTTAATGTACTTGCTCTTGAACAACTCCAGCATGTGCATCAATTTTAGAAAAAAAAGGAAAAGAAAAGAAAAGTCACGTTGTGATCATAAAAGAGGCCTTAGCTATCTCAATATATATATATATATCATAAAATATCCTTTGGGAATCCCCTGCACCTGCATGTTTAATATATTTTATTTTTAACAAAACACGTGCTATAATAGGCTATTTTGATCCTTACTACTATACTTTTGCTAGGATTTGTATATAAAACAAACGAGAGGCATATAATACTATAGTTTTATATATTGGCGTAGATGGACAAAGGCACCCTACCTTTTTTTTTCCGAGTGAAAGGGAAACCAATCTGTTACCGCAAAAATTCGCTCTCCAACTCGGGTGCGGCTTGGCTCTGGATCTGGATAGTGATCTCTCGCCCGGGGTGGAACATACAAGGCAATTCTGATGCAGAGGGTGTTTGGGATGGCCCTCTACGGAAGACCCTCCAATGCCCAATCAGTAAAAATTCACAGCAAGCAGATGTGAGGAGAAGGCTCTCGCAGAAGAGTTCCTCAAGATGAATGGCCTCTCGAGAACTCGGAGCTCTACTCAAGCTTCAATAGAGTTTTCTTAGTTAGAGTATCAGTGGAAGCATACATGAGAGATTTCAGGGCTAGGGTATTTATAGGCGATCACCTGATTCCTTAGGCACGTCATAGGGGGTCCGAAAACCATTAAGATTCAAATCGGATTCGAATCAAGTTGGTTACGAGGCCGGTGGGATCCGTATCTAGTTAGTTAGAGGATCGACGGTTAGGAGAGTTAGTTGATGCTTTGAGATTCGATGATTCTGTAGGCCCTAGACCATTCCTGTAGGCCTTAGGCCACTTTCGGCATCATTTGCATAATTTTCTATTTGAGGTCTTGTTCAACTATTATGACTTAGAATTCTTTCATGTTTGGTTCCGTAGAGGTGCTTAAACGCCTTGGTCTGGTCGGGGCATAGAAGTAATTTAGTTTGCCGAGGCATGAGAATAGGTGCAAGACTAGCTCAGTTCGCCGAGGCATGAGAATAGATTGATTTCGATCCGCTATCTTGGATCGCATGAACATTAATGCAATGATAATTTTACCCTTCATCATAATGGTTTGACAAAGTGAACCGTGAGTGAACGGGTGCGATCAACATTTGTAAGACACTTGTGTCCATGATATGATGAACCCTCCCAAATCAAACAGCTCAGGGTGAACTGAACCAATTTGGAAACAGGATGGTTCGGCCTATCGGTTTGCTACAAAAGAAGAACCGACTGAACCGACCCCGAACCAACCAACCAGCCCCGAACCAAATCAAACCATCCGATTTGGCCCAAATCAAACCATTCCACCTAATCAGTATGCCATCGGTATGGTACAATACACTCCATACTAAAACATATCGGTCCAGTACCAAAATGGTATCAGTTCTCAATACGGTGAACCTTGCTTGCATCAATAAACAAATTGATTATTCTACCACATTATAGAGTTAAGCATGGACATCTCTTACCCTTCTGCTTGCAGCAGCTTGCGCTTTGGCTTCTCTTGAAGAGAGCATGACCTTCAAATTAGGCTCAGCAGAATTAGCACCATCTTCTTCTGGCTTTTGTACTGAAATATAACTCTGTTAATTGAAGTAAATGAGTCACAATATGCCCACTTTTCAGAAGCACTTTCCTCATCACAGATTATTTGTAAAGATTCAGATCAAGTAGCATGGAACTAAATTTCACTCAGTGGACATGAATTTATGGAAAACACAGAATTAGTAACATATGTACTTGTTGAAGGATCTCATTTTCAGCATTCTTTATCATGCTTGCAGATTCTTCTTCAGTGCTCGGTACTAAATACCCAATCTAAAAATAGCACTACTTAATAATTTTTCAAAAATAGTACCAGTATTAAGGGTGTGTATGAGTTATATCAAGCTAAAAATAAAAAATAGCTTAAGATATTGAAGCAGGCAAGCATTGAATAGTTGAACCCTTAAAAATAAAAAATAAAAGCTTCGATAAAAGAATATCAAATAACATCTGTTTTAATCCATTGTCCTATCTTCGTCTACTAAGATATAAATATAAATTTATGCTTTTAATATACATACATACATACATACATACATATATATATATATATATATATATATGTATATATGTTTAAAATTCTTACCTAACCTTATTGACATCCACTTTTAAAGAAAATATGTGTGTATTATTGTAGTGTTGAATTAACCTACTTTCTACTCGATATATTTTGTTTGGTGGTTTTAAAGTTTTATTTTGTGATTAAATCTATTTTCAATGTTTGATTTGTATTTATATCCTTCAAAAAGTATATATGGATATTTTTAATATACAGCTAACATTCATAATCTTATTCATGATCATCAAATAAAAAATGGGTCACAATATAAACATATTAATATCTCGAGCACTTAAAGTCTTCTCTCCCGCGGATAGCTAATGCTCCTACTTTGTTGTTCTATGAAAGAAAGCCATAAAGACAACCCTTGCAAAAATTAAAATCCATGGCACACATCTTAGTGGAAAAGAAACATCATGCGGTTCGGTTGGTAGTTATTACTGCTGGATTTTGATTTTTCTTTGCGTAAAGTGAAGTGTTTTATGAATTTCCCCATGGAACGGAAGTTGCCACCATTGCATTATCATTCATAAAATTGAGAGGGAGAGAGAGAGAGAGTAGAGAAATTAACCTGAAGCTCTTCCATCGGAAACTCGATGGTAGTATTATATCATCCAATTATTGTCACGTTTTTAAAATGGTGGCTTGTGATGACCAAAAAATAAATAAATAAATAAATAATAAAAATAGAGGGACTGTTGATACATTTGGAAGATTACTCCGGTATTCCATATTCAGATATACATTCATGAACTTAGGTATGGACTTCAATTTTATATAATTGTTTTTCCTTTTTAAATTAAGAATATAAACTCATAAATTTATTTTATTAAGTGCGTATTTTAATGCTCATCAATGAATTGAAGCGCTGGTGGGATGAATCTTAAAAAAATAAAATAATGCTATATAAGAACTAGATTGGATTGGATGGAAGATGAAAATAAAAAAAGATATTTTTTTATTTTTTAAATGTTAAATATGATAATTCATTAAAATATTTTTGATGATTTTTTAAAATATTTAATTCAATAAATTCTTTAATATATATATATATTATATAAAAAATAATTTTTTGATAATTTTAAATTTTTATATTTTATAAAAATTATAATTTATAGTAGTTAAAATAAAAGATGTAATTTGTTAAAATAAAGGTACACCCTGATATCACTAATTGAAATAAAAATATGCTAATATAAAAAATAACGATGTTGAAACAACTTCATCTATATTTATTTTAGTAAAGATGAAAAAAAAAGAAAATTTTGTTTTCGATCAAAATATTTTGAATATTCTAATGAAGCCTAGTGAAATCTTTTTTATATGACAATCATCAAACAACTTTTTATTTTCGATATACTTTGATCATCCGATAAGAATCCCATGGATTTAGCCACTACCCAAAACCCAATCTCTCTCTCTCTTTTATAATTCTATTCCTGAATTCTATTTATAAATCGGTACGCAGCCGGCGAGAGCGGAGGAGAGAAGAGGCGTTTCGATGGAGGGAAAGAAGGAAGAGGAGGCCAAGAGGAGGCACGGGTCGGCCACCTACTTCGTGATGGTGGTTTACGTCTTCCTCCTAATTCTTCGGTCATTGTCCACCATCTCAATCACAGATTAGTAAAGTGACACAATTTGAGCATGTAAATTTAGGAACCAATTCTCCGGTCCTCTTCTTATAAAAGGAACAGGGGAACGCTTTCTATAATTGACGTGCTTTCTATAATTGACGTTACAATGGTATTATTAGTCCCACATCGAAAATTATTAAGAAAATAAATTGCTTTAAATTGTTGCAATATCAAATCTTCAATCGCTGAGCCTGGTAGTACGGGCTTATCACCCAGCGGGCGCATTAAAGGGCACGGATGGGGGTGAGTTTCAGCTATAAGAGCAAGAGCAGTTTCCGGTCCCTGACTGGATTGGACTAGACTGGAACTTCTTTCCAGACGGTTTGTATTTTTATTTGTTCCCTTCTCGCGCGTTCGTATCGCTCTATCTTTTTATTTTTTTCCCCTTAATGTTTGATCTAGAGTTCGTATCGCGCATTCGTATCGCCTAAAATAATAATATGAGATCCATCCAAAGAGAAATTAGAATTACAATGCCGTGAAGGGCCATACTACAAGAGGACACAGTCATCGCATACAATTGGCAATAATATAACTAGCATCATTCGATGGGAATTTTGGAGGCTTCTTCCGTGCAGGCCCAAGTCATAAACCAGTGGAACTCTGATCTTCTCTATTTAGTTTTAAAATTGCTGATAAAGAAATCTGAAAGGCTTGAGTGGAGAGTGGCCAGAGGACAAAACCAATGGAATAGAGGCGATTTATGCATTGTTTGAAGGCAATATAAAAGTCTCATAAAAAGACGTATGACCAACACCATCGGTTTACATAAACTGGTGCAATTGTAAGTAGTAGGGTGATTTTTTTATGGAGAGTCAGAGCCAGAATGAATCACCCTCATTGGATTTAAGAATAGTTTTCAAGTTGAATTCGTTTGCCAACATCATATGGATGCTGACAAGCCTTCCACATGCCTACTTTTTTTTTTGTGACAATTTGAATTCGATATATCTAGAAAAGTTGATGGGCGTTTAAGATTGCTTTAGGAATCAGATTACCGTATTTTGTGACAATTTGATTTCTGCTAGAAAGTTAGGTAGACTCAGATGTTGGCAGATGGAAATCTTTGTCTTACTTTTTTTTTTTCAAATTATCCTTAAAAAACAAAACATCATTCATGAGAGAGAAAGAGCCCATTTAACATAATATGTTATAAAAATTTTAATTAATTTTTTGTTACATATTAATATAAATAATAAAAAATATTATGTTAAATTATGTATAATAATTAATTATTTCAATATATTATACTTATATTTATTATGATAATAATTATAGTGTTTTTATACTAATGTATTAATAAAATTTAATATGTATAATATATTAAATTTATCTAATTAATGTAATTATAATATTATTAAATTATGATTGTAATGTTATTGCATTATTATTTTATGTTATTTATTTTATAATAAATAGTATATATTGAATATATATATATAATTATAAATATAGCAATACAATAAATGGATATAGTTATTTAATCATGATATATTGTATGTTAAGTATACTATATAGTATTAATATTATTAATAATATTTTGATTTAAATGTATTAAATAGTTAGATGATATTACTTATAACAATGTGATGTATATTATATTTAAATATAATTCTAGAAATTTTTAATCATTATTAAAATATAATATTCTCAACTCATCTAATCCTTTTTCCAACTACATGGGTTTGGCATATTAAAATATAATATTATATGCTTTTTATAATACATAATTATAATATATTCTATTTTTGTATTAGTAATATATTTTATATAATATATTAATAATTGGTATAATATTGTATAAATATAATATTATTATTATATTAGTATAAATAATTATTATACATTTTATATAATATATAATTATTATATTTGAAAATACTACTCTGCTTTACTTTCTTTTCAATTTGAAAAAATAGGGATATTTTTGGAATTTTAATATGCTTACCATCTGAATTGCATGTAATCTAGCCCATCAACCAAACATGTTAAAGCAAGATACCTAGCAATCTGCAATTAGATTACTGCATGACCAAACATTTCCTACATGCTCAGGCATTTAAATTTCATAAATCACATGCCTGGTAAATGTAATGCTAGGATGGAGCCTTGCAATTTATGAATCAAATGCCTCTTGAGGGGGGGATATGGTTCAGGCTAGGAGGGTATGAATAGCAGTGCGTTCTAGAAAGAGTGAGAACAGGTGGAATAAGGAGGGGAGGGGAGAGGTGGAGAGGAGAAGAATAGGAGACACCCTAACAAAGGTGGGGCTAAGGTGCTTAGCCAGCTTGTGGCGCTCCAATGTTTAAATGCTCTAGTATGTAGCAATGTAGAGGGGACCGAGAGTAGGGGTGGCCATTTGGACATGATCCGTGAACACGTCTCATCCCAACATGAAGTTAGCGGGTTTGAGTTGGGCATAAACATGATTGGATCAAAATCTAGTTAACCCATCAGATACGATTAATAAACAAGTTGGATTTTGGGTTGAACTATTAATCTGAAATTAACGCACAATTGATGTGCTTATTTAATAGGTCAATTTGTGTAAATTAACCCACCAAACCTATTTATCCAAATTAATTTCACCTTTTAATTAATTATTATTTTACCATCAATTAGGATCTAGTGATTGGATGGTAATGGATATATAATTACATTGCGTTGATATATAATTACTTTAGAGTTATAACTTTGAGTAATTACTTTATGATTAAATGGTATAAATAAGTCATTTATGTCAAATGGGTCACATGGGTCAATTTGTGTCAAATGGGTCATTGGGGAACATGGGATAAACAGGTCACATTGGTTACATAGGTTAGACGGGTCATGTTGTGTAACCCATGTAATGTATAGGTTAGATTCAGGTTTAGATTTCTGGCCAGATTAATAAACGGCTTAGGTTTGGGTTGACCCATTTGTAGTTATACTTTGGAGTTGACCCATTCTTCTACATAGGACGAACGAACAGCGGACTGGAACACACGACAAACAGGGGCTTCATCTTCTACTTTAACAAACCCTAACAACCCACACGAACTGCTTTAACAGGAACATGAAACATCTTCTATACACACAGTTGCTCCAGACGGCCAAATTTTTTTTGATATTCATGTTCTCTATATTTTGTATTTTTGTTTGTTCCCTTCTCGTGCGTTCGTATCGCTCTATCTTTTGTTTTTTCCCCTTAATGTTGTTTGATCTAGAGTCGTTAAAATCCTAACGTTCAGCCAGGCCCAAAAGTTAAACTTGAGCCCAAAAGAAAGATAAAAAGGCCGAGTCCGGTTCCGTCTCGACCCCTCCTACCATTTGCAGACGTAGGCAATCACCAGTCTCTACATTCAAGTGTCCTGTTTGCTTAGTCTGATGATGTCCAGTTTCAAATTCAATAAGGAGATCGTTGCCTATTAGCATATCCCATAAATACATTGACACAGTGTCAGCTAATTATTCTTCAACAACTATGGTAAAGACAATAATCCCTGTCTGCATATATCACTCTGAGTACTCAATCCCAAACAGACACAAAGGCATGTCGAAGATATTAAATACACAGACATGCAAACATCTTCCTTTACATGCATACATTGCACTCTCTCTACTAAAACTGGAGGGCAAACAAACATCAATCCTTCTTTCAAGAAAGAGAGAAAACAAAAAATTATTATTTTTATATTGATATCTTCTTACTTTGGATAATATGAGGTCTTGGAGAGGTGGTTTTAAGGCTGCAGTATTGAATTATTATTTTGTTCAATATAGCTAGATAAATAATCTTTTTTAGTTAGAGTATTTTTATCAACAAAACATATATATTGGAATCCTAATACATTTTGAAAATTTGTTTGTAAATGTATTTATAAACTTTGTTATGATTACAAATTATAATAATATTTTATTTTGAATTTAATGAAAGACTTGAATATTTAATTTAGAAAATATATGTATATGTCAATTCTTTAAAATATTGATATTATGAATAAATACGTATTTAAGGATAAATGGGCTGTGTAAATTGTAAAATGAGATAAGGTGGTACTGATTTGTAATTGTGTATATTATAAACTGTTCAAACTATGTTTTCAATCTTGCAAAGCATCTATTTGTTTTAAACTTTATGTATTTGAACATACTCTATCAAGATTAAATGCAATACTTTAGATCTACTTTTTAAAAATTAAATGTGGCACTTTAAATTTATGTCATATAAATTAAATGTGATATTTTATTGGCACCTTCTTACAAGGATCATAAGTGATCTTAGTATTATGAACTGCCAAGTATTAAAATAATTTTAGAAAAAAAAATTAAGATTATCAGAATTATATAAGAAATACCGAATGGAAAATGATTCCTTCTCTTATGTATGCATTATGTAAATTGTGGAAGTATGTATCAAATGCTCTTTCAAATAATATGTTGCATTAATTCTTGAAAACAATTGAATTATAAGTATGCGTAAATACTGAGTCCTTTGAAATAATGTGCATAATTTTATTTATGAGATTCTTATTAGGCAACATTAGTATGTTATGCATGAATTCTAAAATAATTTATGCTTATATTATGCATTAATATATGATTAAAAGTAAATTTTGATGAATTTACTTGATCTCTTTAAATATAGTTATGATTGATTATTGAGCTTTCAACTCACATTGCTTTTATTCTTCTTTTTTAGAGCATAAGGCATAGGAAGATACGAGGCAGAAGTTAGCCGGAACATAAGCCTAGTTAGTCAATTATTATTAAATAGCTTTAAAAATTATGTTATGTATTATTATTAGTTACTTAAAATACCTATTTCAAATGAAAGCCTTGGCATGAGACTTAACCTGCATGCAACAGAGTATCATGTTCTTCACCATGAACCCATGATTAGGAGGATGGTATTAGAGATAGAACTAGGATAAGTGCTGGTGTGATAGACATTGAACTAGAATAAGCCTTGGTGTGATAGACATTTGGCAAATAGAAAAACATGTCTCTATATTTATAACTTTATGATATATATATGTGTGTGTGTTTCTTCTCAGTCCAATTATAGTTTAAACTTAAAAAAAAAAAAAAGGCTTTAGGTTCAAACCGAGGCGGTAAATATACCCCAAATAAAATAACCTAGTTCTGCAAGAACAAAATATTATTTATAAGGTAACACCATTGTACTCTTCTCAATTCAACTGTATAACTAAATGAAAAAAATGTATCTTAATGGACGTGGTTAATTTAATATTACCTAGTTAAGATGCACTCAAGAAATTGCGATTGGAAACTCTATTAGTTGTTGGTTATATATATCCTTTAAGGATAACCCAAAAATGCCTTTTAAGCTTTTAAAGAAAGAAATAGGTTGGCTAAAAAATATCATAATTATGTATTAATTATTACCACACGAACTGCTTTAACAGGAACATGAAACATCTTCTATACACACAGCTGCTCCAGACGGCCAAAATTTTTTGATATTCATGTTCTCTATATTTTGTATTTTTATTTGTTCCCTTCTCGCGCGTTTGTATCGCTCTATCTTTTTGTTTTTTCCCCTTAATGTTGTTTGATCTAGAGTCGTTAAAATCCTAACGTTCAGCTAGGCCCAAAAGTTAAACTTGAGCCCAAAAGAAAGATAAAAAGGCCGAGTCCGGTTCCGTCTCGACCCCTCCTACCATTTTGCAGACGTAGGCAATCACCGGTCTCTACATTCAAGTGTCCTGTTTGCTTAGTCTGATGATGTCCAGTTTCAAATTCAACAAGGAGATCGTTGCCTATTAGCATATCCCATAAATACATTGACACAGTGTCAGCTAATTATTCTTCAACAACTATGGTAAAGACAATAATCCCTGTCTGCATATATCACTCTGAGTACTCAATCCCAAACAGACACAAAGACATGTCGAAGATATTAAATACACAGACATGCAAACGTCTTCCTTTACATGCATACATTGCACTCTCTCTACTAAAATTGGAGGGCAAACAAACATCAATCCTTCTTTCAAGAAAGAGAGAAAACAAAAAATTATTATTTTTATATTGATATCTTCTTACTTTGGATAATATGAGGTCTTGGAGAGGTGGTTTTAAGGTTGCAGTATTGAATTATTATTTTGTTCAATATAGCTAGATAAATAATCTTATTTTAGTTAGAGTATTTTTATCAAAAAACATATATATTGGAATCCTAATACATTTTTGAAAATTTGTTTGTAAATGTATTTATAAACTTTTGTTATGATTACAAATTATAATAATATTTTATTTTGAATTTAATGAAAGACTTGAATATTTAATTTAGAAAATATATGTATATGTCAATTCTTTAAAATATTGATATTATGAATAAATACGTATTTAAGGATAAGTGGGCTGTGTAAATTGTAAAATGAGATAAGGTGGTACTGATTTGTAATTGTGTATATTATAAACTGTTCAAACTACGTTTTCAATCTTGCAAAGCATCTATTTGTTTTAAACTTTATGTTTTTGAACATACTCTATCAAGATTAAATGCAATACTTTAGATCTACTTTTTAAAAATTAAATGTGGCACTTTAAATTTATGTCATATAAATTAAATGTGATATTTTATTGGCACCTTCTTACAAGGATCATAAGTGGTCTTAGTATTATGAACTGCCAAGTATTAAAATAATTTTAGAAAAAAAAATTAAGATTATCAGAATTATATAAGAAATACCGAATGGAAAATGATTCCTTCTCTTATGTATGCATTATGTAAATTGTGGAAGTATGTATCAAATGCTCTTTCAAATAATATGTTGCATTAATTCTTGAAAACAATTGAATTATAAGTATGCGTAAATACTGAGTCCTTTGAAATAATGTGCATAATTTTATTTATGAGATTCTTATTAGGCAACATTAGTATGTTATGCATGAATTCTAAAATAATTTATGCTTATATTATGCATTAATATATGATTAAAAGTAAATTTTGATGAATTTACTTGATCTCTTTAAATATAGTTATGATTGATTATTGAGCTTTCAGCTCACATTGCTTTTATTCTTCTTTTTAGAGCATAAGGCATAGGAAGATACGAGGCAGAAGTTAGCCGGACCATAAGCCTAGTTAGTCAATTATTATTAAATAGCTTTAAAAATTTATGTTATGTATTATTATTAGTTACTTAAAATACCTATTTCAAATGAAAGCCTTGGCATGAGACTTAACCTGCATGCGACAGAGTATCATGTTCTTCACCATGAACCCATGATTAGGAGGATGGTATTAGAGATAGAACTAGGATAAGTGCTGGTGTGATAGACATTGAACTAGAATAAGCGTTGGTGTGATAGACATTTGGCAAATAGAAAAACATGTCTCTATTTTATAACTTTATGATATATATGTGTGTGTGTTTCTTCTCAGTCCAATTATAGTTTAATCTTAAAAAAAAATTAAAAGGCTTTAGGTTCAAACCGAGGCGGTAAATATACCCCAAATAAAATAACCTAGTTCTGCAAGAACAAAATATTATTTATAAGGTAACACCATTGTACTCTTCTCAATTCAACTGTATAACTAAATGAAAAAATGTATCTTAATGGACGTGGTTAATTTAATATTACCTAGTTAAGATGCACTCAAGAAATTGCGATTGGAAACTCTTTTAGTTGTTGGTTATATATATCCTTTAAGGATAACCCAAAAATGCCTTTTAAGCTTTTAAAGAAAGAAATAGGTTGGCTAAAAAAATATCATAATTATGTATTAATTATTACCACACGAACTGCTTTAACAGGAACATGAAACATCTTCTATACACACAGCTGCTCCAGACGGCCAAAATTTTTTTGATATTCATGTTCTCTATATTGTATTTTTATTTGTTCCCTTCTCGCGCGTTTGTATCGCTCTATCTTTTTGTTTTTTCCCCTTAATGTTGTTTGATCTAGAGTCGTTAAAATCCTAACGTTCAGCCAGGCCCAAAAGTTAAACTTGAGCCCAAAAGAAAGATAAAAAGGCCGAGTCCGGTTCCGTCTCGACCCCTCCTACCATTTTGCAGATGTAGGCAATCACCGGTCTTTACATTCAAGTGTCCTGTTTGCTTAGTCTGATGATGTCCAGTTTCAAATTCAACAAGGAGATCGTTGCCTATTAGCATATCCCATAAATACATTGACACAGTGTCAGCTAATTATTCTTCAACAACTATGGTAAAGACAATAATCCCTGTCTGCATATATCACTCTGAGTACTCAATCCCAAACAGACACAAAGACATGTCGAAGATATTAAATACACAGACATGCAAACGTCTTCCTTTACATGCATACATTGCACTCTCTCTACTAAAATTGGAGGGCAAACAAACATCAATCCTTCTTTCAAGAAAGAGAAAACAAAAAATTATTATTATTATATTGATATCTTCTTACTTTGGATAATATGAGGTCTTGGAGAGGTGGTTTTAAGGTTGTAGTATTGAATTATTATTTTGTTCAATATAGCTAGATAAATAATCTTATTTTAGTTAGAGTATTTTTATCAAAAAACATATATATTGGAATCCTAATACATTTTGAAAATTTGTTTGTAAATGTATTTATAAACTTTTGTTATGATTACAAATTATAATAATATTTTATTTTGAATTTAATGAAAGACTTGAATATTTAATTTAGAAAATATATGTATATGTCAATTCTTTAAAATATTGATATTATGAATAAATACGTATTTAAGGATAAGTGGGCTGTGTAAATTGTAAAATGAGATAAGGTGGTACTGATTTGTAATTGTGTATATTATAAACTGTTCAAACTACGTTTTCAATCTTGCAAAGCATCTATTTGTTTTAAACTTTATGTTTTTGAACATACTCTATCAAGATTAAATGCAATACTTTAGATCTACTTTTTAAAAATTAAATGTGGCACTTTAAATTTATGTCATATAAATTAAATGTGATATTTTATTGGCACCTTCTTACAAGGATCATAAGTGATCTTAGTATTATGAACTGCCAAGTATTAAAATAATTTTAGAAAAAAAAATTAAGATTATCAGAATTATATAAGAAATACCGAATGGAAAATGATTCCTTCTCTTATGTATGCATTATGTAAATTGTGGAAGTATGTATCAAATGCTCTTTCAAATAATATGTTGCATTAATTCTTGAAAACAATTGAATTATAAGTATGCGTAAATACTGAGTCCTTTGAAATAATGTGCATAATTTTATTTATGAGATTCTTATTAGGCAACATTAGTATGTTATGCATGAATTCTAAAATAATTTATGCTTATATTATGCATTAATATATGATTAAAAGTAAATTTTGATGAATTTACTTGATCTCTTTAAATATAGTTATGATTGATTATTGAGCTTTCAACTCACATTGCTTTTATTCTTCTTTTTTAGAGCATAAGGCATAGGAAGATACGAGGCAGAAGTTAGCCGGACCATAAGCCTAGTTAGTCAATTATTATTAAATAGCTTTAAAAAATTTATGTTATGTATTATTATTAGTTACTTAAAATACCTATTTCAAATGAAAGCCTTGGCATGAGACTTAACCTGCATGCGACAGAGTATCATGTTCTTCACCGTGAACCCATGATTAGGAGGATGGTATTAGAGATAGAACTAGGATAAGTGCTGGTGTGATAGACATTGAACTAGAATAAGCGTTGGTGTGATAGACATTTGGCAAATAGAAAAACATGTCTCTATATTTATAACTTTATGATATATATATGTGTGTGTGTTTCTTCTCAGTCCAATTATAGTTTAATCTTAAAAAAAAATTAAAAGGCTTTAGGTTCAAACCGAGGCGGTAAATATACCCCAAATAAAATAACCTAGTTCTGCAAGAACAAAATATTATTTATAAGGTAACACCATTGTACTCTTCTCAATTCAACTGTATAACTAAATGAAAAAAATGTATCTTAATGGACGTGGTTAATTTAATATTACCTAGTTAAGATGCACTCAAGAAATTGCGATTGGAAACTCTTTTAGTTGTTGGTTATATATATCCTTTAAGGATAACCCAAAAATGCCTTTTAAGCTTTTAAAGAAAGAAATAGGTTGGCTAAAAAAATATCATAATTATGTATTAATTATTACCACACGAACTGCTTTAACAGGAACATGAAACATCTTCTATACACACAGCTGCTCGAGACGGCCAAAATTTTTTTGATATCATGTTCTCTATATTTTGTATTTTTATTTGTTCCCTTCTCGCGCATTTGTATCGCTCTATCTTTTTGTTTTTTCCCCTTAATGTTGTTTGATCTAGAGTCGTTAAAATCCTAACGTTCAGCCAGGCCCAAAAGTTAAACTTGAGCCCAAAAGAAAGATAAAAAGGCCGAGTCCGGTTCCGTCTCGACCCCTCCTACCATTTTGCAGACGTAGGCAATCACCGGTCTCTACATTCAAGTGTCCTGTTTGCTTAGTCTGATGATGTCCAGTTTCAAATTCAACAAGGAGATCGTTGCCTATTAGCATATCATAAATACATTGACACAATGTCAGCTAATTATTCTTCAACAACTATGGTAAAGACAATAATCCCTGTCTGCATATATCACTCTGAGTACTCAATCCCAAACAGACACAAAGACATGTCGAAGATATTAAATACACAGACATGCAAACGTCTTCCTTTACATGCATACATTGCACTCTCTCTACTAAAATTGGAGGGCAAACAAACATCAATCCTTCTTTCAAGAAAGAGAGAAAACAAAAAATTATTATTTTTATATTGATATCTTCTTACTTTGGATAATATGAGGTCTTGGAGAGGTGGTTTTAAGGTTGCAGTATTGAATTATTATTTTGTTCAATATAGCTAGATAAATAATCTTATTTTAGTTAGAGTATTTTTATCAAAAAAACATATATATTGGAATCCTAATACATTTTTGAAAATTTGTTTGTAAATGTATTTATAAACTTTTGTTATGATTACAAATTATAATAATATTTTATTTTGAATTTAATGAAAGACTTGAATATTTAATTTAGAAAATATATGTATATGTCAATTCTTTAAAATATTGATATTATGAATAAATACGTATTTAAGGATAAATGGGCTGTGTAAATTGTAAAATGAGATAAGGTGGTACTGATTTGTAATTGTGTATTATAAACTGTTCAAACTACGTTTTCAATCTTGCAAAGCATCTATTTGTTTTAAACTTTATGTATTTGAACATACTCTATCAAGATTAAATGCAATACTTTAGATCTACTTTTTAAAAATTAAATGTGGCACTTTAAATTTATGTCATATAAATTAAATGTGATATTTTATTGGCACCTTCTTACAAGGATCATAAGTGATCTTAGTATTATGAACTGCCAAGTATTAAAATAATTTTAGAAAAAAAAATTAAGATTATCAGAATTATATAAGAAATACCGAATGGAAAATGATTCCTTCTCTTATGTATGCATTATGTAAATTGTGGAAGTATGTATCAAATGCTCTTTCAAATAATATGTTGCATTAATTCTTAAAAACAATTGAATTATAAGTATGCGTAAATACTGAGTCCTTTGAAATAATGTGCATAATTTTATTTATGAGATTCGTATTAGGCAACATTAGTATATTATGCATGAATTCTAAAATAATTTATGCTTATATTATGCATTAATATATGATTAAAAGTAAATTTTGATGAATTTACTTGATCTCTTTAAATATAGTTATGATTGATTATTGAGCTTTCAACTCACATTGCTTTTATTCTTCTTTTTTAGAGCATAAGGCATAGGAAGATACGAGGCAGAAGTTAGCCGGACCATAAGCCTAGTTAGTCAATTATTATTAAATAGCTTTAAAAAATTTATGTTATGTATTATTATTAGTTACTTAAAATACCTATTTCAAATGAAAGCCTTGGCATGAGACTTAACCTGCATGCGACAGAGTATCATGTTCTTCACCATGAACCCATGATTAGGAGGATGGTATTAGAGATAGAACTAGGATAAGTGCTGGTGTTATAGACATTGAACTAGAATAAGCGTTGGTGTGATAGACATTTGGCAAATAGAAAAACATGTCTCTATATTTATAACTTTATATATATATGTGTGTGTGTTTCTTCTCAGTCCAATTATAGTTTAAACTTAAAAAAAAAATTAAAAGGCTTTAGGTTCAAACCGAGGCGGTAATATACCCCAAATAAAATAACCTAGTTCTGCAAGAACAAATATTATTCATAAGGTAACACCATTGTACTCTTCTCAATTCAACTGTATAACTAAATGAAAAAAATGTATCTTAATGGACGTGGTTAATTTAATATTACCTAGTTAAGATGCACTCAAGAAATTGCGATTGGAAACTCTTTTAGTTGTTGGTTATATATATCCTTTAAGGATAACCCAAAAATGCCTTTTAAGCTTTTAAAGAAAGAAATAGGTTGGCTAAAAAAATATCATAATTATGTATTAATTATTATCTAGCTAGACATTTATCGATCTAGTTAGTAAAAATTATGATGTACTAAATGCAAGATGGGATCCCATTAGCTATTGTGACAATCGTTATTATCTTTTCTTTTTAAGTAAATTATTTATTACTAAAAAATATCTTTAAAAATAAAATAATAATTTTTATAAAAAATATAAATTATTTTTTAAAAGAAAATATAATAAATTTTATTTTATCAAGAGAAGGAAAGGTATAGCTCAAAATAAAGACTATTCATACCGCCCACCGCTTAAAAGGCATCTAAGTGCAGACAATTGAGCTGCCCGGGATTGTACCCCTTGGCGTCTACAAATTAACTCAGCTGCCACCCCATCTCCTCTCAAGCAGGAGGCCAGTGGCAGAGAGGGTGAGAGAGAAAGCTTGGAGAACCCGCCGGCCCTGAACCTGGCCTCGGCCAAGGGTGCGTGCTGGATGACCTAGGCAGCCTCAAGGCCTACACCATCGACCCATCGGACTCCAAACTCACCGTCCTCCTCGCTGCCGATGCCTATGGTAGTACTAATCTCTCTCTCACCTATTCCTTCTGTTCCCCCTTCATTCTTCCACATTCTTGCCAATGGTTGGTAGGAGCGAGGGAGGGAGGAGAGCTGGTCATGGATGGACAGTGAATTTGTTTTGGAGTGCATAGGTGATAGTGTAGAACTTTTGTAGGAAGGGTAAGGAAGGGAGGTGTGGTCCATTAATTTATGATGTTTCTTTAATTAAATTGAGAAGAAGAAAGGAGGGACATTTTCTATTCCTATTCATGGGATTAGAATACTTAAGTCAACTGCTTCTTCTTCTTCTTCTTTATTTGAAAGGCAATTGCCAAGTATGACTGCTACACACATGACAATATCAAAGTTGTGAGATCGGATTAGGTTTGCATTTAGTTATTGTTTCTGTTGATGTCTCTGCCTTCATGATTACTAATCTTCAATTTTGCTGCTTTGATCAACATGTTGTTGCTGTCGTCTTGGTTATTGAAATCAAATTTCTTATCTTCATAGTCATCATCCATGATTTCTTAGTTTACATATTCTATCTCTTTGCAGGATATGAAGCACCAAACTTGAGGTATCTATCACTCCTTTACATATCATTGGACCAGTATATTGAATTTTCAAGAGGGACAGTGGGGGAATCCTATGCTCATTCACCTTAGATCATCTTGGTTATTTTACATCAATTATTTTGTTGCTTCATCCTGCTAAGCAAATTGTTACATGTTTTAGTTCTTTTCTCGTAAATTACAATCCAATGGTTGATTAGTCTATTATTGAAGATATTGATTATAATGATAAAACTTTTTGTGACACTTGCATTTTTTGAAAAATTAGAAAAAGATATGCTTCTCTCCTTTCTTCTTATTGTTTCTGGTGTTCATATTTTTGTGTGAATTGGGTGGCCCAACCTAAATTTTCTAATAATGAAAAAAGGTTGGTTAGTGTACTTTGATCTAGTATAGTTTTTCTTCCCTTTAAGACCGAACTACGCTATAACTTATTAATGTAGGACAAACTATATGTGTATGTTATGCGAGATGATTGCTAATTGAATATTATTATGCTTATTTAGAGGACATGGCAATTAAGGGAATTAGTAGCCTTTTGGGATAGCCTAGGAAATTTGAAAATCCCATGCAAAAGGAGAAATATGAAAATAGAAAACTTTTTGCAAATGTTGACAAGTTCGTATGCGGTAAAAGGGGGTAAGTGGTCAGGGCTGATAAGATATTGTTAACAATCATTGTAATACTTTTGATACACAATGAGGAGGAAGGGATAAGCTCTATGTTGGTGTCACCAATCTAACCTCTTAACTAGTAAGTTGAAACTATACTTAGTTTCAACAAATCAGCTTTGAGATTTGATTTTAAAATATACCTGAAACTCCTCTCTCTCTCTCTCTCTCTCTCTATCTATCTATCTCTGTGTGCACGCGTACAAGTGTGTGCGCGCGTGCGTGTGCATGCAAATACAGCAAGAGAGATGGATTGTATTCCTTTCGAGAAGAAAGGGTATCTACTACTCCTGAGTTTGAAACCAATAATGAGTTTTCAAAATTAAAGATCGATACCATTTATCATGATATTTGGTCTACTAAAACCATATAGAAACTAAAGAATCACATATTGTGGTAACATGTAACTTATGCATAGGTGTAAAATAAAATGGTTAAAATTATAAGCAACCATGTTTTGCATTGTTAAGTGTTAAATTTTATTAATTTTAATGTGTGTGTGTATTTTAACATATGTAGATCATGATTAATGAGTTGGACTTTTAATTTAAATGCTTTATCATGTACTTTAGAATACTAGCATAATAAACACTATTCTTTTTTATATCCACATGATACATATTTTAGAAATTGCCAAAATATATGATTTTTATTCTTTGGAACATTTTTAGTACTGTTGATGCAAATTTTCAATTTAGATGCCTTATTATAGATTTTGGAATCAAGAGAGTAGATCTCTTCTCCTCTTGAGCGAAATGAGGTATATCACTCTCTGCTCTCTCTATTTATGTATGTATGAGAATATTTGTTGTTTGTAATTAAGTTAGTACTATTTCTGTATGCTTATTACGACGAAGAATAATTTCGCCATCATAAGTATAACAAAAATTTTTCTCGTTCTATTACGATGAAATTTTTAAAATATTTTTTAAAATTTCACCGTAATAGCTAGGCTTATGACGACGAAAGATAGTTTTGCCGTAATAAGTATAACGACTTTTTTATTAAATTTTTTTTTCTCGTTCTATTACTGTGAAATTTTAGTTTAACGTAATAGCTATGCTTATGACGACGAAAACTTGTTTCGCCGTAATAAGTATAACAATTTTTTTATTAAATTTTTTTCCTCGTTCTTTTATGGCGAAATTTTAGTTTCGCCGTAATACCTATGCTTGTGATGGTGAAAAATAGTTTCCGTAATAAGTATAATGATTTTTTTTCTTGTTCTATTACGGTGAAATTTTAGTTTCGCCTAATAGCTATGCTTATGATGACGAAAAATCGTTTCGTCGTAATAAGTATAACAATTTTTTTATTAAATTTTTTTTCTCGTTTTATTACAATAAAATTTTAGTTTGCCGTAATAGCTATGCTTATGACGACGAAAACTTGTTTCCCGTAATAAGTATAACGATTTTTTTATTAATTTTTTTCTTGTTCTATTATGGTGAAATTTTAGTTTCGCCGTAATAGCTATGCTTATGACGACGAAAAATAGTTTGGTCATAATAAGTATAATGATTTTTTTTCTCGTTCTATTATAGTGAAATTTTAGTTTCACCGTAACAGCCATGCTTATGCTAATGAAAAATAGTTTCGCCATGATAAGTATAATGATTTTTTTATTAAATTTTTTTTCATTCTGTTACAGTGAAATTTTAGTTTCGTCGTAATAGCTATGCTTATGATGACGAAAACTTGTTTCGCGTAATAAGTATAATGATTTTTTTTATTAAATTTTTTTCTCATTCTATTACGACGAAATTTTAGTTTTGGCGTAATAGCTATGCTTATGATGACGAAAATATAGTTTCCGTAATAAGTATAATGATTTTTTTATTAAATTTTTTTTCTCATTCTATTAGGCAAAATTTAGTTTCGCGTAATAGCTATGCTTATGACGAAAAAAATAGTTTTCGTAATAAGTATAAATTTTTTTTAAAATTTTTTTCTCATTCTATTACGGGATATTTTATTTTGTCGTAAGAGCTAGGCTTATGACGATGAAAGATAGTTTCGCTGTAATAAGTATAATGATTTTTTTTATTAAATTTTTTTCTCATTCTATTACGGTGAAATTTGAGTTTCGCCGTAATACTTATGACAACGAAAACTTGTTTTCGTAATAAGTATAATGATTTTTTTATTTTTTTTTCTCGTTCTATTACGGCAAAATTTTAGTTTCGTCGTATTAGCTATGCTTATGACGAAAAATAGTTTCGTAATAAGTATAATGATTTTTTTATTAATTTTTTTTTCTTATTCTATTATGGTGAAATTTTAGTTTCACCGTAATAGCTATGTTTATGAGTTATGATGACGAAAAATAGTTTTGCCATAATAAATATAATGATTTTTTTATTAAATTTTTTTTTCATTCTATTATGGCAAATTATGTCGCGTAATAACGTCTAACCTATTACGGTGACTTAATTTCATCGTAATAGGAATCTGTTACGACGAAATTAAGCTACCGTAATAAATTTTTATTTTAATTTATATTTTTTTAAAATTTATAACGATGATATATTTTCATCGTAATATGTTATTTATTACAATGACTTTTATACTTATTGCGATGAATTAATTCGTAAGTCATTTTTTGTAGTGTTGACTCAGTTACATTATCAAATCCAATAAAAGGTTTAATGTACTTGCTCCTAAACAACTCCAGCAAGTGCATCAATTTTAAAAAAAAAAAGGAAAAGAAAAGAAAAGTCACGTTACGATCATAAAAGAGGCCTTAGCTATCTCAATATATATATATATATATATCATAAAATATCCTTTGGGAATCCCATGCACCTGCATGTTTAATATATTTTATTTTTAACAAAACACGTGCTATAATAGGCTATTTTGATCCTTACTGCTATACTTTTGCCGGGATTTGTATATAAACAAACGAGAGGCATATATACTATAGTTTTATATATTAGCGTAGATGGACAAAGGCACCCTACCTTTTTTTTGAGTGAAAGGGAAACCAATCTATTGCTGCAAAAATTCGCTCTCCGACTAGGGTGCGGCTTGGCTCCGGATCTGGACGGTGATCTCTCGCCCGGGGTGGAACCTGCATGGAAATTCTCATGTAGAGGTGTTTGGGGTGGCCCTCTACGGAAGACCCTCCAACGCCCAAGTCAGTGAAAATTCACATCAAGCAGATGTGAGGAGAAGGCTCTCGTAGAAGAGCTCCTCAAGATGAATGGCCTCTCGAGAACTCGGAGCTCTGCTCAAGCTTCAATGGAGTTTTCTTAGTTAGAGTATCAGTGGAAGCATACCTGAGAGATTTCAGGGCTAGGGTATTTATAGGCGATCACCTGATTCCTTGGCACGTCATAGGGGGTCGAAAACCATTCAGATTCAAATCGGATTCGAATCAAGTTGGTTACGAGGCCGGTGGGATCCGTATCTAGTTAGTTAGAGGATCGACGGTCAGGAGAGTTAGTTGATGCATTGAGATTCGATGATTCTGTAGGCCCTAGACCATTCCTGTAGGCCTTAGGCCACTTCCGGCATCATTTGCATAATTTTCTATTTGAGGTCTTGTTCAACTATTATGACTTGGAACTCTTCCATGTTTGGTTCCGCAGAGGTGCTTAAACGCCTTGGTTTGGTCGGGGCGTAGAAGTAATTTAGTTTGCTGAGGCATGAAATAGTTCGGTTTGCTGAGGCGCAAGACTAGCTCGGTTCACCGAGGCATGAGAATAGCTTGGTTCGCCGAGGTGACTTGACTTCGCTGAAGGTGATTCGGCCCTGCTATTTTTCGGATTTGACAGTGTCCGACGGGATGTTGAGATTGATTTCGATCTACTATCTTGGATCGCACGAACATTAATGCAATGATAATTTTACCCTTCATCATAATGGTTTGACAAAGTGAATTGTGAGTGAACGGGTGCGATCAACATTTGTAAGACACTTGTGTCCATGATATGATGAACCCTCCCAAATCAAACAGCTCAGGGTGAACTGAACCAATTTGGAAACGGGATGGTTCAGCCTATCGGTTTGGTACAAAAGAAGAACCGACTGAACCGACCCCGAACCAACCAACCAGCCGAACCGAATCAAACCATCCGTTTGGCCCAAATCAAACCATTCACCTAATCAGTATGCCATCGGTACGGTACAATACACTCCATACTAAAACATACCGGTCCAGTACCAAAATGGTATCAGTTCTCAATACGGTGAACCTTGCTTGCATCAATAAACAAATTGATTATTCTACCACATTATAGAGTTAAGCATGGACATCTCTTACCCTTCTGCTTGCAGCAGCTTGCGCTCTGGCTTCTCTTGAAGAGAGCATGACCTTCAAATTAGGCTCAGGAGAATTAGCACCATCTTCTTCTGGCTTTTGTACTGAAATATAACTCTGTTAATTGAAGTAAATGAGTCACAATATGCCCACTTTTAGAAGCACTTTCCTCATCACAGATTATTTGTAAAGATTCAGATCAAGTTAGCATGGAACTAGATTTCACTATGTGGACATGAATTTATGGAAAACACAGAATTAGTAACATATGTACTTGTGGAAGGATCTCATTTTCAGCATTCTTTGACATGCTTGCAGATTCTTCTTCAGTACTCGGTACTAAATACCCAATTTGGCACTACTTAATAATTTTTCAAAAATAGTACCAGTATTAAGGGTGTGTATGAGTTAGATCAAGCTAAAAATAAAAAAAAATAGCTTAAGATATTGAAGCAGGCAAGAATTGAATAGTTGAACCCTTAAAAATAAAAAATAAAAGCTTCGATAAAAGAATATCAAATAACATCTATTTTAATCCATTGTCCTATCTTCGTCTACTAAGATATAAATATAAATTTATGCTTTTAATATATACATACATACATACATACATACATACATATATATATATATATATGGTTTAAAATTCTTACCTAACCTTATTTGACATCCACTTTTAAAGAAAATATGTGTGTATTATTGTAGTGTTGAATTAACCTACTTTCTACTCGATATATTTTGTTTGGTGGTTTTAAAGTTTTATTTTGTGATTAAATATATTTTTAATGTTTGATTTGTATTTATACGATATATCCATCAAAAATTATATATGGATATAATTTTAATATACAGCTAACATTCATAATCTTATTTATGATCATCAAAAAAAAATGGGTCACAATAGAAACATATTAATATCTCGAGCACTTAAAGTCTTCTCTCCCAGCGGAGAGCTAACGCTCCTACTTTGTTGTTCCATGAAAGAAAGCCATAAAAACAACCCTTGCAAAAATTGGCACACTTCTATGTGGAAAAGAAACATCATGCGGTTCGGTTCGTAGTTATTACTTCTGGATTTTGATTTTTCTTTGCGTAAAGTGAAGTGTTTTGTGAATTTCCCCACGGAACGGAAGTTGCCACCATTGCATTTATCATTCATAAAATTGAGAGGGAGAGAGAGTAGAGAAATTAACTGAAGCTCTTCCACTGAAAACTCGATGGTAGCATGTATATCATCCAATTATTATCACGTTTTTAAATGGTACCTTGTGATGACCACAAAATAAATAAATAAATAAATAATAAAAAAAGGGATGGTTGATACATCTGGAAGATTACATATTGTATATACATTCATGAACTTAGGTATGGACTTCAATTCTATATAATTATTTTTTCTTTTTAAATTAAGAATATAAACTCATAAATTTATTTTATTAAGTGCGTATTTTAATGCTCATTAATATTGAATTGAAGCACATATGGGCGGTGGGATGAATTTTAAAAAGAAATAAAAAAATGCTATATAAGAATGGGATTGGATTGGATGGAAGATGAAAATAATGAAAGATTTTTTAAATTTTTTAAATGCTAAATATGATAATTCATTAAAATATTTTGATGATTTTTTAAAATATTTAATTCAATAAATTCTTTAAAAAATATATTAATTATATAAAAAATAAATTCTTGATAATTTTAAATTTTTATATTTTATAAAAATATAATTTATAGTAGTTAAAATAAAAGATATAATTTGTTAAAATAAAAGCATGCCCTGATATCACTAATTGAAATAAAAATATGCTAATAAAAAAATAGCGATGTTGAAGCAACTTGATCTATATTTATTTTAGTAAAAATGGAAAAAAAATTGTTTTCGATCAAAATATTTGGAATATTCTAACGAAGTCCAGTGAAATCTTTCTTATATGGCAATCATCAAACACCTTTTTATTTTCCGATATACCTTGATCGTCCAATAAGAATCCCATGGCTATTATAGGATCGATTTAGCCACTGGCCCACTACCCAAAACCCAATCTCTCTCTCTCTCCTTTTATGATTGTATTCCCAAATCTTTTTTTATAATACACTTGATGTCCATGATATGATGAACCTGTTGGGAATTGTATCCTAAAGCCAATCATTGATGATTGTGCTGATGTAAATTGTATATAAATTGATATATTAATAAAAAGTTATTTGGCAGTTTATTCATTACAAGAACATCTTCTTAATACTCTTGAAAGTAATGAAGCCCTTAGGATCTTCCTCACGATAAAGGAGGATTTATCTTAGAAGGTCCTTAAAAGAGTTCGCGACCAAATGATATACTATGACAGGGCTATAGTACTATCAATTATAGGACGTTGTATATCACATTTGTTGGTTATCCTCTTAACCAAGGAGTGTAGAGACACATACAGGTGAAAGTGTAGGAGTATATTTCACCGAACGTGACTCATTTCCGGATACTCTGCTGTCAAGAGTTAATCCGAGAAGATATAGGTATAAGTATCCTTCAGACCTGAAGATCACAACCAGTGGCTTACAAGCAACTCATTGTACTTAGGTGTCGGACCACCTGGATTTCTAATCCAGCTACGAAAGGTTACTGGGTGCAGTCAAGTACTTGTGGTAGTCAGTTATGGATCAAGATGGAATTTGACCTATCCCATTAAAAAGAGAAATGCTTGTGTTTCAATTTAGCAAGACCTTGGCCAAGGCACTTCATGTGAAAGTCACATGATCAAAGTTGAAATCACTTTATGGATTTGCTATTTAGAGTTGACATGCTCTTAAGCCATCCTTAGCATTTGTGGTCAAGAAGATGAATTATACGGTAACTATTCTTAGGGTTCTTGGAGTTTGCTCGGCAACTCTTTGACCTATCCAGACATCGGGTTCTATTGCTAGATGGGCACATCGATTAGTATAGAAAGTTGTTTCTATGCTACCGGCTTAGGTTCGAACCTAGAGAGTCACACGCATAGAAGTTTCCTAGGATGATCTATTTGCTGATCAATGATTGAGAATCGTATATGATTTAATTAATCAATTTGATTGATTGAATTATCTCAATTGGGTTAAGTACAATTGAATAAGATTCAATTTGGTTTAAGTCTATTAGAAGGACAAGTCAATTTCAAATATTGATTTGAAATTAGACTTGATTTGAATTTAAATAGATTCAGGACTAGCCAAATTTGATTTGGGCTTGGACCATGATCTATGTGGGTTAAGTCAAATAAATTCATATCAGAACCCAAACCTCTCGAATATGAATCTCATATGATGAGATGGATAAAATCTCATCTCATGAGATAGAATTTAATGCATTACATTTATTTACCGAACATCGGATTTATCCTCGTCTCTTTGGTTTTTTCTGAACGACGAAACTAAACCAAACGCCGTGACTCCTTGGTTTTCTCCGAAC